>CM064571.1:7589809-7914809 GCA_032716605.1 Paralithodes platypus | reverse complement strand
GCAAATAGGTTAAGTACGGTTACTATAAGTAGAAATGATGTGCTTAAGAAAATTGACAGACTGAAACCTCATAAATCGCCTGGTCCTGATGAGGTATATGCTAGAGTATTAAAAGAATGTAGGGATGAGTTAAGTTACCCATTAACATTTCTATTTAACAAGTCATTAGAGACAGGTATAGTTCCAGAAGCTTGGAAGCTTGCAAACGTAGTTCCGATCTTCAAAAAAGGTGACAAATCAATAGCATCCAATTACCGTCCCATTAGTCTTACATCAATCATAGGAAAGCTACTAGAGTCAATTATTGCTAGTAAAATTAGAAACCACTTAGATACATTTAATTTAATAAATTCTTCTCAGCATGGATTCACTCAGGGACGTTCTTGCCTTACTAATTTGCTTATTTTTTTCTCAGAGGTATATGAAGCAGTAGATAATGACAAGTCATATGATATAATATATTTAGATTTCAGTAAAGCTTTCGACAGAGTCCCCCATGAGAGATTGATGAGAAAGGTTGAGGCGCATGGAATAGGTGGGGCGTTGTTGGGATGGATTAGGTCATGGCTAATTGGTAGGAAGCAGAGAGTCAGCATAAATGGTACGAAGTCAGAATGGGGAGCAGTCAAAAGTGGTGTCCCCCAGGGATCTGTATTAGGTCCTCTGTTGTTTGTTATATACATAAATGACCTTGATTTAGGTATAACTAGTAGGATAAGTAAATTTGCAAACGATACCAAAATGGGGAGAAAAATTGATTCAGATAGAGATATAGAGTGCCTCCAAAGATATCTAGATACCTTACACGAATGGTCAGTAAATCGGAAGATTGCAAACATTGACAAATGCAAGGTATTAAAGATAGGGAAGATGCATACAAATGTTAAATATAAACTAGCTAATATGGAATTAGAAAAATCGAATTGTGAGAAAGATCTAGGTGTGTTTGTTAGCAATGATTTGAAGCCTAGAAAACAGTGTATAAGCGTTCGAAACAAGGCTAACAGGATTCTCGGGTTCATCTCTAGGAGTGTGAGTAACAGAACTGCTGATGTTATCTTAAAACTTTACTTGTCATTAGTGAGACCCCATATGGATTATGCTGTTCAATTTTGGTGTCCTTATTACAGAATGGACATAGATTCATTGGAGAGAGTACAACGTAGAATGACAAAAATTATCCATAATATTAGAAATCTTCCGTATAAAGAAAGGTTGAAGAAATTAGGCTTACATTCGTTAGAGAGACGCAGAGTTAGAGGGGACATGATAGAGGTATTCAAGTGGGTTAGTGGGATTAATAAAGGGGACATGAAAAATGTACTAAAGCTCAGTGATAGCGAAATAAATCGTACAAATGGTTTCAAATTAGATAAATTTCGTTTCAAGAAAGATATAGGCAAATATTGGTTTGGTAACAGAATTGTAGATAGGTGGAATAGGCTACCAAGTGCTATAGTGGGATCAAGAACGATAGGGAGCTTTAAGATACAATTAGATAGGCATATGGACGAGATGGGTTGGGTGTGAGGGTGATCTGTCAGGTGTGGGGATCTGCAGATCTCCGTTTTTCTGACCTCTGACCGTCTCGGTGAGGTAAGTCCTAATGGTGTTTTTAAGCTGGGCTTATAATTAGGGTTGGGTGTGACAGGGATCTGCCTTGTGTAGGCCAATCGGCTTTCTGCAGACTCCCATTTTCTTATGTTCTTATGTTCTTATATTAAGGTAGGTGCTCAAACAATACAACTGCAGACAGCATACACAAGCGCAGTAAGATATGAAGGTATATGCTAAAAAAAATACAACTGCAGAAAGCATCCACAAGCGCAGTAAGGAGATAATGAAGGTAGATGGTCACAAAATAAAGATGACAGCTGCCACACTAAGGCTGCACCATTAACTCTATTACCAAGAGTCTCAGGGGGGAACCTCTGCATGCATAATGAATCAGTCTTAAGGGGAGATTTCCACTTGAGGGATTTTTTCTAGACCCCAATCTCATTAACTGCTTTTGAGATTTTAAGAAGTTCACCCCATTAGTTTGGCGATGTTAAAAACTTTCACCCCATGTCTGTCAATGTTAAGACCTTTCGTGCCATTTAGGTGCCGATTTTTTCCTGGCGAGCGATAGCGAGCCTGTAATTTAATAGGAACCGGCCTTCGGTTGGGACATTTTTCTTCCGAAAATTTACAAATTTATCTTAAAAGAGCATCAAGGGAGTTTAATTTAAAGCTTGATGGAGGTCTAGGGAACAAACTAAAAACCTCCCTTTAATGTCACAGCTAAGGAGGACGACTGTATTTCTGTAACAAATGTAAATCTTACACTTGAACATACAACAACTTTGGCTGTGACAAAAAAAAGATAAGACATAATTATAACTGAATATTAACTCTTCGACTGCAAGAACATGGTTGCTGACTGTTGCATTATTACTTTTGATTATATTATATTATTTTCAATATATCAATAAGATCATGGAAGACACTAAGATCAAATACTGTATAATTGACTATCATAAGGTTCTATATTTTGCTTGAAACTATTTACTTTTTCACCTCCACTTTACAGTTTCTCAATTCAAAATCGTCTTCCCCTCAAGAGTCACAGCTCTACCAATACACATTGTCCCAGTCAATGACTTGTCTAGGACGTAAGTAAATATTATGAACAAGAGTGACTATGAATCACACACACTCGTATGAGGATGAGGTAAATATATTGCATGAGTACAATAGGTAATTTCATATTACCAAACACAATAAATGCAGGACGGGAAAACTAATGGGACTCATTTTGCAGGTAGGGGAGTGGAGAGGGTGAGAGGAACAGCCACTGAGATAAAAAAGGGAACTACTAATACCCAATTATCCCAGATTACAGACGTAAATTCAAAAGAGTAATGTCTTATTTTTAAGCTGAATAATATGAAATAGTGAGAACTGGAATCTGAAGACTGCCATCAGTTGGAAGCAGCAATTAAGATCGTTATATTTGTATCTGAAACAGATGAAACAATCTACATAAATCCTCATAAATCCATCTAACGTTAGCTGAAGGATAAAGAAAATATGTTCATTGCTATAATGCTGAACTATTTTTAATACCTTAAAATAAAGAGAAGATGAGTTTGTGTGAGACAGAGGAAAGACAGGGAAATGTGAACGAGGATCTTGTCCTGTGAATATTCTCTCAATTGTTCGCCACCTGCGGCTCTCTCTCTTTCTCTCTCTTCCTTCTACTTTACTGTCCTATTATTCCACTATAAACTGTCCTGTCTAGTAGTATTAAGGCCGGACCACCTAGTTGGGACCAGAAGGTCTGTGTGGTCTGAGTATCTGTGTGTAACTCTGTGTGCCTGTGTGTAACTCTCTCTCTCTCTCTGTCTCTCTCTCTCTCTCTCTCTCTGTCTCTCTATCACAAGTGACATAGCTTCAGCAATTCGAAAGATAAAGGTTGCATACAGAAAGGCCAAAAGAAGTCAAGACCAAAGTGAATTAGATTCCTTCAAATATATGTGTAGAAGAGTTAAATTTCTTATAAAGGAAGCAAAGCGGAATGAAGAACTCAGGGCTGTAGCCCTTTGCAAAGAGAGTCCTAAAGAGTTCTTCAGCTATGTGAACAGCAGGAAGCCATTCACAAATAGCATTGGACCTCTAAAGGATCAAACAGGGCAACTACAAACCTCTGACACTGATATAGCTGAATCCCTAAACGACTATATTGCCTCAGTATTCCCAAGGGAAAATACCTGTGACATGCCATGTCCAGGATTAGTGCATTAGGGTGAAGTTCTTAGCAGAATTCGATGTACCCCAGAGAAGGTAGCAAAAAGAATAGATAAGTTAAATAGGTTCAAGTCATCCGGCCCAGATAGCTTTCTTTCCCGAGTTGTACGAGAAGTGCGAGATTTCCGCACCTTTCTTGGCAGACATCTTCAATAAATCACTAGAAAATGGAGAGATCCCTGAAGACTATTAACTGACCAATGAGACCCAAATCTTTAAGAAAGGGGATCGCGAGTGTCCCAAGAATTGTCGGCCAATTAGTTTGATTTCTCTCATAATAAAACTCTTAGAAGGGATACTAGTAGACAAGATAGTTGACTACCTAGAAATTCACAATTTAATACAGACTCCCAACATGGATTGAGGCGACACCAATCATGTCTTACCAATTTGCTGAAATTTGTCCATAAAATGCTGCGTGAGTATGACAAAAGTAGAGCCATCGACATCATTTACTTAGATTTTCAAAAGGTTTTTGACAAAGTGCCTCATTGCATGTTAATGTCAAAAAGTGAGTGCATTAGGTATCAATACAGAGGTCACAAATTGGATAGAAAGTTGGCTAAGAGGTAGACAACAAGGAGTGGTAATCAAGGGTGTTTCTTCTGAGTGGACTCCAGTCACTTCTGGAGTTCCACAAGGATCTGTCCTTGGCCAACTAATTTTTACCATATATGTCAATGACATCGATATTGGTCTGTTGAGTGTGATCTCCAAGTTTGTAGATGACATGAAGATTGGAATAAATGTGAAAGACCCCAAAGAGGTTGAACAGCTCAGGATGGACCTTAACAGACTGGGTGAATAGTCAGAGACATGACAGATGCCTCTAAACTTGGAAAAGTGCAAGGTGATGCATATAGGCCAAGCAAACTCCAATTCAGGCTATTCACTATTGGGAATGCCTCTGGAAGTGACTGACTTGGAAAAGGGTTTGGGTGTTCTGATTAGCAGTAACCTAAAGTTTTCCAAGCAGTGCATTGAATTAGAGAAGAAAGCTCAGAAATTATTGGGCTATACTAAGAGGCAATTTAAGTATCGAAATAAGGAAATAGTCATCACACTTTACAATGCTCTGATACAGCCTCTCCTGGAACATGCTGTTCAATTCAAGTCTCCAGCAATCGGGAAAGATATAGAGCGACTGGAAAAAGTACAAGCTAGGGCTACAAAGCTTATTCCATTTCTTAGAAGAATGAGCTATGAGGACTGGTTGAGAGCTCTTGATCTCTTCGCGTTGGAGACACGCAGACTACGGGGTCAGCTCACAACACACAACCATGGCTGGAAAGGTTCAGCACTAGTATTTCTGGAAACGTTTTCAGATATAAGATCTGTTCTACCTGGAACAAACTTCCATCCGAAGTTTAAAATAGTTCTTCAAATAGAGCAGTTCAAGAATAGAGTAGATAGTATTTTGCACACTCTGTAAAGAGTGTTGTAGCCTACACTAAACAGTCTCTCTCCTTCAACTTCGAGTATCTCCTCGGAATGGACCACAAGGTCTCTGAGATACTAACTATTCCTTGTAACTCTCTCTCTCCAAAACGAGAGCATGTTAGCGGCTCTCGATAACACAGCATTTTGCTTCTAGATTGTACATTATTTGTCGTTCTCTTGTAAAATCTCCTCATAGAATGTTTGCACATTCATCTCTGTTAAGTGGAGGCTAAGGGAATAAAGATAGATAGATTAGGATATTCTTAGACATACGATATGTGGAAAATAAGGTTATTAGAACAAAAAGTAAGAGGGACAAACCTGCTGAAAGAGGAAATGCAGGGAATGGTGCGTCACAAATAAACCTTGAAAGAACAATGTATTTAATGTGGATTTAGAAACAACACCTGATACAGAAAATCTAGCTGATAACAATCAACAATTATAGCTTGTAGGGGTAAATGCAGGGATCAATAATTTGGAAATAAACGGAGACGACGAACAAAATAATGGCTATAGTGAAAATTATGAACATGAAAGAGAGATGATCGAAATTCGTGATCATCAACCTCGTAATGAAAACTTGAATTGTGGCCACTGGATGGGGTACACTGGAGATGGACTCACAATATTAGCGAATTATATACTACAAGGAAGTGATTCAGTGGTAACAAACAGTTTGAACTACCGATTTGTGAGGCAGGAAAAGACATATTGGGGAACTCAGACATATGGTACAATGTTATATTATTATGTTCCTTCCAACAACCAACTATACTCCTAAAATCGATTAATGAAATTTACAAACACATGTGGCAGTCCGTGGATTCGAATCCAGGATGCTCACACCGAAAATCAACACCTTATGCATCGCATCCTCTCTGGCACACTTGACAATCAAGATAGCCTCTTTCATTCCTCAGTTGTTCCTTCAAAGAAAATTATCAAAGGCAAAACTGTATGAAAACACTAAAGTGCTATAGCAAATAATGGAGTGGTGGAAAAAAACTGTGAGTTAGAACACATTCTTAGTGAGGTAAGGGCTATCTAGCAGAGGCTTAAAACACAACAACGGAGAAAAAGTAAACATGATGATATTTAACAGTCATTTGGAATAGCATGAGGATTGATGAAGTGGCAAAGGTGGATAGAACAGTCTCAGGGGAAGCCTCAAGAGGAGTGCTTGAGAAGAATCAGGACATCTTAGACCAACTAAAAAAGAAAACACCCTGAAGCGAAACCAGCAAGCGATGATGCCAAGCTAGTAGGGGAATACGTTTCTCTGGGCACCTTGATATATGAGAATATAACTGAAGAACACATATATTATGAAGAAAGGCATGAAAATCACAAGGAGGAGTGGGTTCATCAGGCGTACATGCTAAGACTTGGAGGATTGTCTGAAGTCAAAACCCATTTGGTTCACCTGCGAGTGACCTGTGTGAAGCAATAGCAATCCTTGCGAAAACAAATTTGTCTCAGCACCATGCATGATCATCTAAGCTTGCAGCATTAAGTATTAAGCAAGAATCCAGGAGTTAACCAGTAGGTGTTGGGGAAATGCTTAGACAGAAAAACAATCATGTCAATGTTTGGAAAAGATGTAAAAAAGAGTAATGGGTAACTTGCAGGTTTGTGCAGGATAACAAACAAGAGGATAAACAACTATACACACAATGAGGAGGAGTACAAAGGAAATCAAGCAACAACAGATCTAGTGACCCTTCTAGGTTGCTTGTCCTCCAAAACACTGAGGATCAAGTGTCCAAACAGTGGTTTAGAGTGGGTAAGGGAACATTGGAAAGGGAATTACTGCCCTGGAACTAATGTCTGTGGCAGGATTAGGAAGTTAGTAGGGGACAGATGGGTTAGAAACTGAGGGGGGGATAAAATAAAGTTATTCACTTACAAACGCAGTCAGTCGCGGGTTTGATGCGAGATATTTGTCTAAGCGGAGTTTAAATGAATCAACGGTGATGCAGTCTATAACGTTTCGGGGAAGCCCATTCCACAAGTTGACAACTCGATTGAAGAAGAAATTCTTAGATTCGTGTGAGTTAAAAGATTTACCAATAATTTTGCAACCGTTTCCCCGCGTGTAATTAGATTGGTCGATAGTGAAGTACTTACTACAGTTCATATTGTCGATGCCTTTGATGATTTTGAACACTTGAATTAAGTCACCTCTTAATCTGCGCTGGGTTAAAGGAAATAGATTTAATTCTCTAAGACGCTCTTCGTATGGTTTGTTCTTTAGGCTAGGTATCATTTTGGTAACTCTACATTGAACTCATTCTAGCTTGTTTATATCTTTTTGGTAATAAGGGCACCAGGATTGAACGCAGTATTCCAGAAGAGGGCGGACTAAGGAATTGTAAAGGGTTAGGATAACTTCTTTGGATTTATGCTCAAATGACCTGCCTATAAAGCCAATTATTTTGTTTGCCTTCTTAACAACTTCTGAACATTGTTGACTCGGTTTTAGGTTACTCGATATTGTTACTCCCAGATCGGTTTCTCTGTTTACATTCTTAAGCTGAGTGCCATTCATCGAATAGTTTGCTTTCTCATTTAGGTATCCGATATGTAGTACTTTACATTTATCCGCATTGAAACTCATTTGCCAAATTTGGGCCCAACATGACAATTTATCTAGATTGTGTTGCATGTTGTCAACTTGTTCTTTTGAGAGTACGCTATTTGCAATTTTTGTATCGTCAGCAAATTTTGAGATTGTACAGGTGAGACCCTCATCTATGTCATTGATGTAAATTAGAAAGAGAATTGGTCCTAGCACCGATCCCTGGGGTACCCCGCTACTTACATTAGTCCATTTAGATGCCTTACCGTTTATGACTACTCTTTGCTTTCTGTCGCTGAGCCAATTTTCTATCCATTTCAACACACCGTCTTGTATTCCATGCGCTTTTAGTTTTAGCAGTAAACGTTTGTGGGGAACTTTGTCAAAGGCCTTTTGAAAATCAAGGTATATAATATCTACAGCTTTACTCTCATCGTAGAGATTGAGAATATCTTGGAAGAAGTCTAAGAGGTTTGTTAAACAGGAACGCTTTTTACGAAAGCCGTGTTGAGTATCTTTAAGTATGTTATTTTCCTCTAAGTGATTTACGAGTCTGTCTCGTATGACCGTTTCTAGTATTTTACATACAACTGAGGTTAAGCTAATTGGACGATAGTTACTGGGTAGGGATTTGCTGCCTTTTTTGAATATCGGTGTTACGTTGGCTAGCTTCCACTGATCGGGCATAGTTCCAGACTGCAAGGATTTATTGAATAGTAATGTCAGTGGTTTGGTGAGCTCATCCTTAGTTTCCTTTAGAACTCTAGGCGAGATTGTATCAGGTCCAGGCGTTTTATTTACCTTGAGTTTATCTAAACAATTCAATACTTCTCTCTCTGTAACGGTGATATTGCTTAGAACATCTGAATTATCAATCTGAATCGGCGATGGTGTAGGGATATCACTGAGGTCTTCTGTTGTAAAAACTGATGCAAAGAAGGTATTGAGGGCATTACTCATTTGTACTTCGTCTTTGGTGTATTCTCCATTTTCATCGAGGAAGATGGTGAAGTAGTATTACTAGTGGATGCTACAAATACCTTCAACACCATCAATAGGGAAGCTGTTATTCACATCAAAATCAAGTTTTCTCGTATTGCCAAGTATAGAGGAAATACATATAAGGAGCTAGCCAACCTGTCTATTGTAGGAACACAAAATAAAGTAGAAATGAACATTCTGAAATTGAATGAAGGAACAATGCAAGGAGATACATTGGCAATGATGATGTATGCTCTGCCATTATCAATTCTGAGGGAAGAAACCCAGGTGAAACAAGTGGCATATGCAGATGACCTCACAGATGCTGGGAAAATAATGGATCTCAAGGAATGGTTGGAGAAAGTACAAACATTTGTCTCCATTATCGGGTACCAACCTAATCTAAGCAAATCAGTATTAATAGTGAAACAAAACTGTCATGAAGAAGCAGTGCCGACTATTCGAGGGAATGGAGATGAAATTACAAGGGAAGGTCGATGCTATTTGGGATCAATAATAGGCACAGATGAATACAGAAGAGACTATGTAGAAAAAAAAGTAGAGGGGTGGGTGAAGGAAGTGAAAACACTGACTGACATTGCTAAATCTGAACCACTTGCAGCTTATACTACTCTCACTTACGATGAGCACAGTTGGGCCTTTCTTAAGAAAACAGTACATGTAGTTTGACCGATGCTATAACCACTGGATGGAGAAATCCTGCAAACATTCATTACAGCTTTAACAGAGAGACAGGGGGTTGCAAAAGAACTAAGAGATCTCTTGGCGCTTCCACCAAGGCTCGGAGGCATGGGGATCATAAACCCAGTGGAGGTTGCTCTGTATGAGCATCAAAATTCCCTGTGACACAAAACTTTTCTGAAAGAAAGCATACAAGAGCAAACTGAAAATGATGAAGTATATTTTCTATTTCTTTTATATGTGAATGAAGGAGACAAAAGGAAAAGCTGACTCTAAAAAGTGTCTCCCCCAAAGTTGAAAGAGTGACAGAGAGCCAAAATCAAGATACGTTAGAGTCAACATGTCTGAACACACTGAGCTTGAAGTATTGTTAGGTCATAGGATGGGGGAAAGACAGATTGGGGGAGAGAGTTCCAAAGCTTGCTTGTTCACATGTTCATTATACAAGTAAAATATGTGCATATGGTGCAGTAATATTCCTTTTTATGGTAAATATAACTACCGGTAATTTTGTCAGAATTGAAGCTAAATCTTTTGCACTGGCGGCACTTTAACCCCTAAAAGTCGGCGCGCAACTTAAGTCGAGTTAAATAAAGCTGGACTATGTGGTGGCGCTCGACATAGGTCGAGTGGCAATTTCAGCACGTAATGTTGCTGAGAGAGAGAGACAAGTGGTGGCAGGAGAGTAGCGAGTGTATGACTGCTCCAGACCACCGCGGCGAACCTACTGACACGAATCTCACCTCCCTCCTACCTCTCTCACTCGCTATATACGGAATTGTATCGGGAAAGTGGCTAATTACATGCTTTTTGCACTCGCGTTGCACGGTTATTGCAAGAAAACTAGCCATCATAAAAGGATCGTTATGGTGTCATTCGAAAGCTCTGTTTATGCCCTTTCAGGGATAGATACTTGTTTTACGTTCTGGGTCTTATTTAGGCATGAAAATGATCACGTAAACAGCCCTATTTTGGCTAAAAACACCCCGCTGGGCGGTACATATAAATAAACCGCATAGGCCGCTCGTAAAGGGTTAAACAAATATGATTGGAGCAGCTTCCCTTCCGGGATAAAGACCTCATTATGGCATGGCTAGTAGACCAGACGGTATGAAAATCCAATTGTGAAATATTTTGTTCAAACATTGGTGAAATGTAAGAAAGAAAGTGTACCTCTGCCTACGCTGGCGGAGGTTTGCAATCTAGCGATTGCCTCCAAAAATGGAATAACTTCTTCATTGGTGGTCTATGGTACATATCCTATTTGCCCAACAAATTTTGTGAACATCGGCTCATAACTTTTTGAGATATCCATAAGCTCCATCCAACTACGTTGGCGGATGTAACTAGAGAGGTACACTATGGAAAGCGTGTACCTCCATCTGTACTGGCGGAGGTATACGCTATATCGATCACCTTCTAAATTGAATAACTTCTTTCTTGGTGCATGACTTATCTGTCCACCAAGTTTCATGAACATCGCTTCTCACTTTTGCGAGACGTATACTCTGGCGGAGATATGAGTCCAACCATTCACCTCTTAAATTCAATCAGTTTTTCCTTGGTGCATATCCTATCTGCCCACCAATTTCCGTTAAAATCTATCAAACAAACAGACAAACAAACGGAGGCAACAACTTAACCTCCTTCAACTTCGTTGGCAAAGGTAATTAATATCGTGTACAGTTGCACATTAGGTATATCATTAACACCGGATCACACATTCTGTCATACCTGCAGAAGGGAACCAATAGCGGAGCAACCTGAACACAATTTAAAAATAAGCCTCCAACCACTATGTCTAAGAAGTAGATGAGAGTATGTACCGTACATATACAAGAACAAAATAACCATTTTCACTTTCTGTCACTCCTGTAGAAGGGAGCTGTGGTGGGGCTTGATCCAATTAATTACTGAAAGTATATGTGTGCACATTATACATGTGGTCTATTAATTATATAGAAATACCCGATCTCATTTTACTTCACACGTGTAGAAGGGTGGAGATTGGGCTCGGTTATGGTCAAGGAATAGATCAGACTACAGTATATGCTAGTGCATGAAACTGGCAAAGCAAATAAAGCCAAAAGACAGCCAATTATGTTGTCCATTAACTCCTGTAGATGGGGCCCTATAGTGAACTCCTGTAGATGGGGCCCTATAGTGAACTGCAGGCTGCCAAAGGAGAAGTATTTCAAAGATGCCCACTTAAAGTCTGAACAATAAGCAAGATTCCATGCATATGGCATTCTATAAAATATGCCTTATCAATGCCTTAAGAGGTGGCTATTTTATTTTTCACCACTACTATAGAAGGCGACAGTTAGCGCGGCGCCCAGAATGAAATTTAAGAAAAGGGCTCTATTATGGACTAGAGGATAATTATTTCTGGTAAGTTCATTAAATATGATTCAGTAATAAATTAAGAAATAGCAATTTTTAATAAGCGTCGTGCTACTACAGAAGGTGGTGATTTGTGGGACGCCCAGGGCGAAATTGAAACAAAGAAATCCAATAAGGCCTAGAGCATAGATAATTTATATGCATGTGTAAGGTTATTAAATTTGGTTCAATAATAACCGAGATTTTTTTTTTTTTAATAAGCGTCGCAGTACAGCAGAAGGTGGCAACTTGGGCAGGTGCCCTGGGCGAAATTAGGAAAATAGGCTCCCTTATGGCCTAATTATATGCATGTGAAAGATTATTACATTTGGTTCAGTAATAACCAAGTACTAGCGTTGACCTAACAACAACAAGTTCAAGCTGGATTAAAGGTCCGTGAGGCAGTGTTAACTCCGAGGCACGTGGCGCGACGCTCAGGATGAAATGTAAACAAAATAGGTTCCGTTACAGCCTAGAGGATACATTAGAGTATAATTATGCATATGGAAAATAATTTAATTTGGTTCAATAATATATAACACATTTCGTGAAAATCAGTTCATAACTTTGAGAGCCGCCTACGCTGGCGGAGGTATTCGCTATATTGATCATCTCCAATATTTAATTACTTCTTACGTGAAACATATTCTATCAGCTCAGCAAATTTTGTGGTCATCGGTTCATAACTTTTGAGATTTCTTTATTACAGAAAATCAGACAAACGGAGGCAAAAACATAACCTCCGTCTAACTTCGTTGGCGGGGCACTCTGGAAAGCGTTTACCATATACCTCCTCCTATACTGGCGGAGGTATGCGCTCTACCGATTGCCTCCTCAATCTAATTACTTCTCTCTTGGTGCATATCCTATCAGCCCACCAAGTTTCGCAATCATTGATTCATAACTTTGTGAGCCGTCTACGGTGGCGGAGGTATGCGCTATACCGATTGCCTCCTCAATCTAATTACTTTTCCCTTGGTGCATATCCAATCGGCCCACCAAGTTTCGTGAACATTGGTTCATAAATTTGTGAGCTGTTTACGGTGACTATACCAATTTGTGAGCTGTTTACGGTGACTATACCAATTTCATACCAATTTCCTCCACAATTGAACAACTTTCTTGGTGCGTATCCTATCTGTCCTCCAACTTTCGTGACAATTTGTTAATAGCTTTTTGATAGGCTTATGTTAAATTAAATCTACAGACAAACAAATATACAAACAAACATACATACAAACAAATGGAGGACAAAATATAACCTTCTCCAACTTCGTTGGCGGAGGTAATTGAAATAAAGTGCCATTGTACGCAATGTGACATTTCATGTCACTCCTGCAGAAGGAAAGCAACAGCAGGGCGCCCTGGGCAAAATTTGAAAATGGGACTCTGACCATTATATCAATGAAATAGATGAAATTATGTACATGTTCAAGTAAAAATTAGTACTATCCCCAAACTATAAACATTTTCAATTTCCATCACTCCTGTAGAAAGGGGCCTGTGGTAGGGTGCCATGGCCGACATGTTGGATCCAATTATTCATTAAAAGTATCTGTATGTACCGTACATTATGTGTGGTTCACTAACCCACTGAGTACCAGGCAATTTTATATAATTGTACACTCCAGGCCCGGCAGGTTGTCAAAAACATGTTTTTCCAGAAAACACCTGGAATGGGTTAGAAATGACAGAATAAACACAACAAAATGATCCCCTAGGTCATTAAGGGGTCCTGCGGGGCACCCGAAAGTTGGAATTAACATGGGGAAATGGGTAGGCAAAAACATGCATACACATGTTTTTGCACTCTCACGCATTTGCGGCTGGATTTTGAGGGTTTTCAACCATTGGAATTGTTGAATGGGATACTTACGCAATTCCCATACAAATCTGAGCCCTCTAGGTGCCATAGGACCGGAGTAATTAACCGCGACGCACCCTATGCGGCGCTGGGGTTTAGCGTTACATACATTTACGACACATATGCTGCGGCGCTGGGGTCCCATGGGTTAATCACATAAATATCCGATCTCACTTTTTGTGACTCCTGTAGAAGGGAGACAGTAGCGAGGTGCCCTGGGCTAAAGTTGGAAGTTGGAGATTGGACTCTGTTATGGTCAGGGAATAGATCACGCTACAGTATACACTATACAGTATGCATGTGAATTAAATTAGCAAAGCAAAGACCTCAAAAGATAGCCGATTAAATTGTCCATCTACTCCTGTAAAAGGGACCCTAAAGTTTACCGCCAAGGGTGAAGTATTTTAAAAGTGCCCTCTTAAAGCCTGATCAATAAGCAAGGGTCTACCCATTGTTACGTTACCAGCGGGCTTCGAACCCATAACAAAAAGAAACATTCCACTAAAAACCACAAAACGAGGACTTAGTATTTAGCCTCACAAAATGCGGAAAATATGAATATCAGTTTCAGTCAAGAAGAAGGGGCATGTTAAACTTCCACTAAAACTAGCAACTCTTTGTAGTCACTAAAACCTTGGTAGGTGAAAAGATGTGACAAGTTCATAAAATATCAGTTGATATCAAATGGCTGTTTTAGCCTAAAAACCCCAAAGTTATTCTTTTCTCATCACTCGTTCAGAATTAGTTATCTTTAGTTACTTTGACTTAGATTTAACCCAACAATCAAAAGAATAATATATTAGCATAAAGGTAAAATGTAAAGATTATGTAAAATACAATTATAATTTATTTACATGATTAATTATACACAAAAGTTACTTCTAGTGAAAATATCAAATTTGAGAAACATTGAAGTGAAATAATAAAGAAACTCTTAAGAAAAATAATACATAGTTATATAAATACCCTCCAAGAGAGTAAGTGAAAGCAATCAATAAACATAGAAAAAATCCTAGGCGATACTTATTCAACTCATGGCGATTCTTTTACAAACAAACTCAGGGCAAGTCAGCTTATGATGATGGTGGAGATTACACTACCGACCGTTACGTTACGAGCGGCTTATATACCCTTCGCTCACCTGGCTCTGATACCAACCTCTCTAACTGCATTAATCTCAACTCATTATATACTTGCTGAATTAAAGTATTACTTTTACCAAGAACTCTATGATATATCTTGTAAACATTACTTATGATTAGAAAAGCCAAATACATTATTACCTAGTTATAATCAATATCATTGCAAGTCAGGCAACGAAGAAGAGAAAGGGAGTTGAGGAAAGGGGGAGAGAATGAGTAGGGTTACGAGTGTAAGGGGGATAGGGGGAGAATGGAATGTGAAGAAAAGGGGGGTAGGCTGCAAGAAGCCTCCCAATACCACTTCACTCGTGCTTGTACACTCGGGGACAATAATATTTTCTTATATATGAAACTAAGCTGTCTACAGGTCGAATTAATTATACCGTGCTCATAACATTGCATACGATGTTCAATCATAAATAATTAAAGATCGTACCCACCATAACAAGCACAATACCTCAATTACAACCAGTGACACTTGAATGAAATAGAAATCCCTAACACCATAAAGAGTTCTATGAAATATGCCTAAGCAATTTCCAAACAGGTGGCCATTTCATGTTTTACCACTATTGCAGAAGGTGCCGATTAGCGGGGCACCCTGAACGAAATTTAAGAAAAGGGCTCCTTTACGGCCTAGAGAATATATATACTTATATGCGTGTGTAACCTCATAAAGTTGGGTTCAGTAATAACCAAGAAATGGCAAATTTTGATAAACACCGCACTACTGCAGATAATGCTATTTGGAGGGGCGTCCTTGCAGGAATTGAAACAGAGCTCAGTTACGGCCTAGAGGATAGATAATTTATATGCATGTGTAAGGTCATTAAATTTTGGTTCAGTAATAACCGAGAGGTAGCAATTATATATAAATGTCGCCCTACTGCAGAAGGTGGCGATTTGAGGGGCGCCCAGGCTGAAGTTTGAAAAAATTGCTTTGTTACGGCCTAGAATATCAGGGAATATGCATGTGAAAAATAATTAAAATTGATTCAGTAATAATCGAGAAATAGCCCTTCTTGATATCGATCGCCCTAACAAGAAGAAGAAGAAGAACAACAACGACATGAGTGGCAACTACTATGGGTTTCAGAGGCCGTGTTACATGGTTTTTCGGGAATAACTTATTAACACAAATTTGGATTAGTATGATATTTTGACACAGCTTTATTCACACCCTGCCCTAATTTTCGCCAATATCGTGCATTACCAAAAGTGTAGAATTAAGGTACTTGTCCCTGTGTCATGAGGTTAAAGTCGCACCTGGTCACACCTGGATGATGAGGAAACGAACAAGGTTAGTCACCCCCCCATCTCTCTTTCTTTCCCTCTCGCTCTCTCTCTCTCTCTCTCTCTCGCTCTCGCTCTCGCTCTCTCTCTCTCTCTCTCTCTCTCTCTCTCTCTCTCTCTCTCTCACTTTCTCACACATGGAAACTACGGCCACTGGCGCATGCATTATACATATAAAAATGAGGCATGCAAAATGTGTTAATTTTATATTTATATTATATAGTGACATAACGTGAATGTAAGGACAAGGGTAGGGTGCTGGGTATATAACGACCGTGTTTCATCGATGAGCAATGGTTCGGTTGTTTCCGGGTGTTGTGTGTTTTCGGCGGATGCCACGGGCTTACGGCAGCAGTCGTATACAGTCAGCCATACGTAACATTGGCTCCAGCAAGGCAAATTATGGCAACCATGTTGCGTCATTGTCCGCGTGGGTGTAAAAACGCATTTGTCATGCGTCTTTACTACATATACAGCAGGGAGAAAGCCGCCAATCGGCTTGTCCAATCATTTGTCCACCCTTCATGTCTCCGCTTCCTTTCGTTGTATAAAATGACCTATTAATAAAACCTGGCCACACTCACCCCTCCACATTCCTATACACTTTGTATAAATGTCCCATTGTCCCACCCTTCTCCTTCGTATTTTTTTTGTATTGTTTGTTTTATTGTCGGCAGCATCTTCCTCAACGTACCATCACTCATAACAATTCATGGACCTCACCTTTTTTCTAATTATGGAAGTATATCTCTACAAACGGATTTACGAATATGATTTTCTATACATCAATTACGAACCTACATATACCATTGATTGTAAAGCAAGTCCCAGCCAATAATCAACCCAGATAGTAATTGCATAACGAAAATCGTACCGGTCCACGATTTTGTATAAGTGACTGTACTTACTTACCCTACACTACCCTTCCTCCCCAAACATTTTCCCATCCTCACGCCTTTCCAACCCTACCCAACCCGTAATTAATGACCAAGCGTCAACTGCCCCATCCCACCTGACATCCAACACAACCTGACGATACGATGACCATATTACACCTTACAGTAGATGCAATATCATGCCAACACAAAACCACACAACACCTGGAAACCACCAAACCACTGTTCTTCCATCACACAAGCTCGTTTTATACCCACCACCCTACCCTACTGTTGCCCTTGCAGTCAGTTTATGCACTATCATATATTAATATAAAATTAACACATTTTGCATGCCTCACTTTTATATGTATAATGAATGCGCCAGTGGCCGTAGTTTCCATGTGTGAAGTGAGAGAGAGAGAGAGAGAGAGAGAGAGAGAGACAGAGAGAGAGAGAGAGAGAGCGAGAAGGAAAGAAAGAGAGATGGGGGGGTGACTAACCTTGTTCGTTTCCTCATCATCCAGGTGTGACCAGGTGCGACTTTAACCTCATGACACAGGGACAAGTACCTTAATTCTACACTTTTGGTAATGCACAATATTGGCGAAAATTAGGGCAGGGTGTGAATAAAGTTGTGTCAAAATATCATACTAATCCAAATTTGTGTTAATAAGTTATTCCCGAAAAACCATGTAGCACGGCCTCTGAAACCCATAGTAGAGGTCCTTGCTTTGCACAGACCCAACAAGTCGGAGCGGACTATAGGTCTGCATGGTCGTGTTAACTCCAAGGCGTGTGGCGTGATGCACAGTACGAAATATATATAAAGGGCTCCGTTACGGCCTAGGTAGATTTGAGTATATGCATGTGAAAGATCATTAAACTTGGTTCAGTAATAACTGAGAAATGAACTGACATGAAGAGAATTTGGAACTTTGAATGAATGACATGATGAAATGACCGCCATTGTACTGACGATATGACAGTGTTTAGAAAACACATATTGACTAGTAGGGCCCATTGTATGAGACATATTGTATGAGACATATTGTATGAGACATATTGTATGAGACATATTCAGAAACTGCATTTCCCTCTCTTAGACATGCGTAAGAAACTTAAAGAAATAATTATTATAATGAATAGGCCAACATTTGAGCTACACGAACCAAAATAGTTTTGATTATGACCGTGACAAATAATTGATAGATGTTTGAATAACAATATACTGTAATACACTGAATTAACACCTAGAATACACTAATAAATGAATAGTGATGATATAAATGTTATCTATACCGAGAGTGAGTGGAGTGAGTAGAGGCAGAAGGCAGGCGTCACCAGGGTTGTTGATCACACACATGCTGACTTAAGTTCTGACGCTCAGTCTCCTCCCGCTAAAGTCGTCTCTCTATCGCCAACTCGTCTGTTCTTCACTCGTTCGTTCTTCCGTCACTCGTCCCACTCAGTTGAACTCGTTGAACTCGTCACAGTTGAACTCGTAGAATGATGAAAAACTGCTCGGTGTGAAGGGGTTAACTTAACGGTTTTGTGGTATTGTGACTGGATATTAACAGAGATAAACCAGGAACATTGAATCACAGGAACAGGTAACTTGATTATGTATATAGCGAAGATTTTTGTTTTAAGTTTTTCGGTCTTCTTCCCCAATAAATAATTTAATAAGGACCACCGTAAGCCCACCATGTTTTGTAGTGGTTTGTTGATACCAAGTTAGGAAGACTGAGGGTGTCTTTCCTTATGGTGTTATAGTAAGGGTTAACCGTTTGCGAGGTTTCATTATGTGGTTATAGATTTGGTTTTACTGTAGTTTAGGTTGAATCAAGTATACTGTACATTCTCTGCGTCCTGCTTCGCTGCTCTCTCGTAGATTGATAGATAAATAAGATAGATATGATTGTTCTATTCTTATTAAATAATAGTAATGCTGCCACCGTAAGCCCTTACACACTTGTTCAGGTAAAGGAAATATCAGGTATCCAAGCCACGTTGATTTATTCAAACAAATGTAGATTTAAATATTACAAAGATAATTTCCCTATGTTGAGAGGGAATCTCCCGGGGTTGTGATCGTTCCCATAGCTCGTGTCTAAGTGTTCTTGTTAACTCTTCAAACCTCTCACTCCCCTTCTCCATACACGCCCCTAACATGTGATCTTCACTTCCGACCACATGCACAGAGCCTGGGTGAGAACCAAAAGTGCGAGTGTACAGTCTGACTCATGCAAACTTAACCAGTACAGGTACAATCGGGGGTATTAACTGTTGTCATAGATTCCAGTGGTTTTCGCTCAAAAAGTGTTATTGGTATCTTTATAGTTACTGGGAAAATTGCTTATCCCTCAGAGTATAAGTCAGTGTCCGAAACTTTGTGAAATATCTGACAACACTTATTAACCTCGACCGTACAATGAATACTCTCATGGATGTACAGTCACCTGCTTAACTATACCATTCAATGCAAGTAAACCACCTTAAAATTATATGAAAGATGTAATAACGGTTCCTATAATTATTACTGAATCTAACATGTAATATTGATAAAGAAATATTTAAATAATTATGTGAAACATGGAAATATATATTTATTTTGCGTTGAGTATGAGCAGTTGTGTTGTGAAGGGTGAACACTATTTTGAATCGTACCTTTACACAATAAGTTATATGTTTGGTAAACATAGTGGAACCAATCAGTGGTGAAGTTCTTGATACAATTGAACCACAGAATATAAGAGGATTATTTCCAGCCATTCAATACTATTCTATCCGAATATATTTTTTTACGCAAAATTCACTCTTGAACTCGATTTCATTTCTGACTCTGTTGCTTCATGTGCAGAGTGTGCGTGTGTATACGTATATATATATATATATATATATATATATATATATATATATATATATATACTGTATATATATATATATATATATATATATATATACCGGTATATATATATATATATATATATATATATATATATATTAGCAAGGCAATAAGAAGAAACACATTATGGAACATTTTGATTTATTCGAATGTTCGGCAGCTTCATGCAGCCATCCTCAGGAAGGGTTCACAACAGATCCTAAAAATTGAATTTAACTCTATACAAAATTATAAAAAAAGGATCACCTATTGACGTACATTGTTCACAAATACGTATTGAGCTACAACGCAATATATTGATTCTACAACCATGGAAAACAGGCTTTATATATAAAAATAACCGATTGCTAAACCACGTTCAAGTATTAATGTGATTGATTATACAATGCAGAGAAGTTGCGGTGGCCAAGATCACCGGCGGAAGTTATATATATATATATATATATATATATATATAGATGATAAGATATAGTTAACCGTTTTCTATTTATATTAAGGAGATGGAGAAATCCTACTTGAAGGAAGTATTCCATTCCATACCAAGTCTTAGTACTAATTTTACAGAGAACCATATAAGGGATTTTTAGGTCCGTGCGAAGCGAGAACCTCTAGTGCTTACTCATGTCGTTGGTATTAGGTCCGTGCGAAGCAGGATCTTCTGGTCGCTACTCATGTCGTTGTTGCTGAAGGTGAAGGTATTGAGCGATAAGCCTTTGTTGTTGTTGTTGTTATTGTTGTTCTTCTTCTTCCTCTTTTTCTTGTTAGGGCGATCGATATAAAAAAGGGCTATTTTTCAGTTATTACTAAACCAAATTTAATTATTTTCCACATGCATATACGCTGATCTATCCTCTAGGCCGTAACAGTCCTTTTCTGAAATTTCGGCCTTGGCGCCCATCAATTCGCTACCTTCTGCAGTAGGTTGACTTTATAATTAATTGCTATCTCTCGGTTACTACTACACCAAATTTAATGACCCTACACATGCATATAGATGATCTATCCTCAAGGCCGTAACGGAGCCCTTTGTTTCAATTCCTGCCCGGGCGCCCCCCAAATAGCTTCTTTCTGCAGTAGTGCGATGCTTATACAAAAATGTTATTTCTCGGTTATTACTGAACCATATTTTATGAGCTTACACACGTATATACTTGAATATATTCTCTAGGCCGTAACAGAGCCCTTTTCTTAAATTTCGTTCCGGGCGCCCCTCTAATCGACGCCTTCTGCAGCAGTGGTGAAAAATGAAATGGTCACCTGTTTGGAAATTGCTAAGGCATATTTCATAGAACTCTTTGTGCTCTTGCTTATTGATCAGGCTTTAATTAAGAGGGCACTTTTATAATACTTCGCCCTTGGCGGTTAACTTTAGGGCCCCTTCGACAGGAGTAGATGGACGATTTAATCGGCTGTCCTTAGGGGTCTTTGCTTTGCTAATTTCATTCACATGCATACTGTATACTGTAGCGTGATCTATTCCCTGACCATAACGGAGCCCAATCTCCAACTTTAGCCTAGGGTTCCTCGCTACTGTCTCCATTCTACAGGAGTGACGCAAACTTAGATCGGATATTTATGTGATTAATGAACCACACATTATGTACGGTACATACAGATACTTTCAATGAATAATTGGATCCAACATGTCGGCCATAGCGCCCTACCGCAGGCCTTCTTCTACGGGAGTGACGGAAATTGAAAACGGTTATAGTTAGATGAGATTATGTACATGTTCAAGTAAAAATGAATACTATCCCCTATGTCGTAGATATAATGGTCAGAGTCCTATTTTCAAATTTTGTCCAGGGCGCCCCACTGTTGATTCCCTTCTGCAGGAGTGACAGAAAATGTGATGCGGTAGTAATGAAATACATTACGTACAACAGCACTATTTATTGCCTCCGCCAACGAAATTGGACAAGGCTATGTTTGTGCCTTCATTTATGCTTCTGTTTGTCTGTTTGTTTATTTGTTCGAAAACAAAATAAGCCTATCAAAAAGCTATTAACCGACTGTCACGAAAGTTCGAGGCCAGATAGGATATGCACCAAAGAGATGCAATTACATTGAGGAGGCAATCGGTAGAGCGAATTCCTCCGCCAGCTTAGGAGGAGGTACGGTACGCGTTTTCCAAAGTGCCCCTCATTGTTACCTCCGCCAACGAAGTTGGACGGAGGTTATGTTTTTTCCTGCGTTTGTCTGATTGTCTGTAAAAAAAATATCTCATAAGTTATGAACTGATGACCACGAAAGTTGGTGAGCAGATTGAATATGATCCACGTAAGAAGTGATTAAATATTGGAGACGATCAATAGAGCGCATACCTACGCCAGCGTTGGCGGCTCTTAAAGCTATGAACTGATTTTCACTAAATTAGGGGTATATTATTGAACCAAATTTAAATGCATATACTCTAATTTATCATCTAGGCCGTAACGGAGCCTATTTTGTTTACATATCGGCGTCATGCCACGCCTCGGAGTTAACAGGGCCGCATGGACCTATAGTCCAGCTTAGATTTGTTCCTCTTGTTGTTGTTGCTAGGGCGACGCTTGGTAAAAATTGCTATCTCTCGGTTATTACTGAACCAAATGTAATGATCTTTCACAGGCAGATACTCTGATTTATCCTCTGGGCTGTAATGGAGCCTTTTCTTAAATTTCGTCATGTGACATTGTGCTACGCACCTCAGAGTTTACACAGCCGTACGCACTTATAGTACGGTTATACTTGTTATAACTGTTCCCACACAACTCGGGTTGAATTGATTTCTTTATATTCACCACCAGGAAAACATAAGGGTTGCATCAAGATGAAGTACTGTATATTTCACAAATACTGTACATGTAAGCAACATGAATATACGTTTTTACCCTCAACCAGGATTCGAACAACGAACAGTCAGGGCAAGAGTCCATGCTTTATCCAACTACTCCACGGCATGATAAAGACTAGTTATCCATTTCCTATTTATAGTAAGAAGATGGAGATATCCTACTTGAAGGAAGTATTCCATTCCATACCAAGTTGTAGGACCCTTTTTGCCGTGTTACGATCCAGGTTCTCAAAGACACAGGGCTCTTCAACATTGGACTAGATAATGGCAAAATGCAACAACGGTAACACTAGATCCAACCCCTGCCTTAAACACTGGAAAACAAAACACCATTACCGCCCTGAGTCGTGCCTGGACAACGAGGTGTCCTATGACTCGGTAACTGGTGCACACACACTAGGCTGACGCTCGATGAAACAGCCTATTCTCAAACAGTAAAAGATTACTCGATTAGGTTACACAAAGAAAAGATAGTTAACGTGATTAATTAGCGTTACGGTAAATACTCAAATAAATGGCACTCCTGTAAAGAAAGTGCAATGCTAGTCCTACAACATCAACTGGAAACTTCTGAAATAAGTCTGATGCTGGGAAGATGTTCGTAAAGAATCTTGAACAATTATAATGCAGAATACGGGTCACAATAAATGCTAGGACATATAGTAATAATAGGCAGTCGAATAATAAAGACTGCGCAAAGGTAGTATTGCTCGACAACTAAAGAAATGCTTCGTGACACAACGCAACAGCCTACTAGGGTTGTGCAACTCAACAACAACCTCGGCTCAAAAGTGCAGTGAATAATAATGTTGCATACATATAATAATTGGGGCTTATCTCTAACCAGTGTCTGCTCAGTTAATAAAGTCTAGCTGGGGTATCAAGGCAGGGCAACAATGGGCGAGCATGCGGCTCGTAGCCTAACGTTGTCCGAAGGTGGTATAATGAAGATTACGTTATATGACGGGGATGCTCTCTTGATAAATCTAGGTCTCTAGTACCTAGTTCTATCCTGGCAATCCCTCAGAAGTCAACACAAAGAGGCAGCTCTCACACCACAGCGCTGTGCTCGCAAAGTAAACCCACCCGAAGACAACTTAGGCTCCCACAGTACCTGTCGATGTCGTGCAGGGCTTAGCTAACACTGCACACATCGGAGACAACGACAGAGTAACCTTACCCCTAGTCTAGCTTTAAATAACCAAGCAGAATCACTCAACACCTTGCCAGGGAGACATATACCGGTCTACAACATTCCGGAGAGAGGACACACACGGAAAAGTCCGTCTCTCCAACCTCAATAAAGCATAATACATAGAAATATCTGAGAGCTTCGCGTACAATACGACTGGTCGACGGTGAACGTCTATGCTGAAACCAGAAGGGATGTTGAGTTTAATAAAGATGAGAGAATGAGAAGTCGAGAGAGAGAAATAGTATGCAAAGTGGCGAGTATGGGGGACAGAATTGCAAAGGATGTAGGCGATACGCGTGTCAGGCAAGCTCTGAGCTGGTAAAGAATACGCGGCCGCGATGGGAAGGGACTAGTTGACCACCCGGCCGCCAACGCCGTCAGCGCCCAAGCGAGCCGCGTCATAGCTCACCCCGCTGCCAGGTGTACCCCCTCACCCTCTCTCGCTCGCCTCCCACACAAGCAACATTTATATTATAGCGAATATAAAATATAAGGCGCAGTCACAGACCAAAACAAAGACCATTTCTAGACTGTCTGTGGCAACACGACACTAACAAAATAAAGCAGATCATTCTAGGACAACTGTAGCCCATCCCCCCATCCTGGTGAGCGCTAGCGAGCTGCAATGCCCCACGCAACCATTCTGTTAACGCCGGGAGGCGTCACACCCCCCCCAAGATATGGGACACTCAACCATGGGCCCATATCTGAACAGACAGAATGTCGCTAGAATCTGCCACTCCTAACCACTCTGCCACTCATGGAATGCAAGCTCACTCTCCTCAAAAAAAAATACAACATTTATATATTCTGACATACGGAGCCCTGTATGTTAATTTAAGAGTTAGAATTAGAGTTGAAGGAGCCAAACTACCCAAACGGTGAAGCAGACTAGCGAGCGACCAAGCGAGTGGGGAAACTAGCTCGCCCGCATACCTGCAAACTAGCCTTCACACCTGCGTGCGTCATAGGGGACCCTGCAAACTACCTCGATGACCGATGCTATGACGTATGATCGACGCCAGGAGCTGTGAGTGGACCAGGCACCTGTTATGCGACTCGAGGAGCTATGATTGGAGTAGGCACCACCCCCCCGCCTCCTGATTCGTTCCTACACCATCATTGTTTGGTATATAAGACCCGAGTTGTGGGCATTCAAATCAGTCTCATTTGGAGTTGGGGAAGGTGAACTTGCAGCTGGAGGAAGACGGGGTGAAGTATTATAATGGGATTGTGACTGTCAGTCAGATTATATAAATGTGTGTTAAGTGTGTTCGGTGTAAACACTTACGTTATGTTGGTTAGTGAGATATGTGATTGGAAATTAACGTTAACGCTACTATTATGTGCTTAACTATTTGATTGGGAATTAACGTTAACGCTACTATTATGTGTTTAACTATTTGATTGCGAATTAACGTTAACGCTACTATTATGTACTTAACTATTTTTAGTTGACTAACTTGTGGACTAAAGCAACTCTTTAAGTAATTGGGTTATGATGAAAGTAATACTATTGTTTTATATTAATACTTACGAGTTCTTTCATTTTCTTTGAATTAAGCTTACATTGCTTAACGGTGCTTAGTACGGTGATGCTATTGTCTCTTATTAGTAATATCGCCTTAGACTAACATGGCTGTGTTAATATTACTTCTAGTGATTTCCTAAGCTGAAGAAAATTCTTTTGCTTCAAAATATTATATTTTGCTTTTCATATTATTTGAGTGAGACCTGAATCGAATCTATGAAGCGATCCTGTAACTTTATTTACTCATAATCAAACCTCAATGTTACGTGGTTAAGAAATACATTTAACTAATTATTAAATATATATCTAACTTTTTATGTGACTTTGATATTACTCCTGATGATAATAATATAATCCTATTAACGTAAGACAAGAACCAAGAATAATTACATTAAATATAAATATAAGGACATATAAGAAAACTATCTATTCATTTCAAAAAGGGTAAGAGACAGAAATATTCTTACTTTAATATTTATCTTTCAAGACTTTTTATAAAATTAATAGTCCTTCTTTAGCTATAACTTATTCGGTTCATAATCATAGCCTACTAAGCTTCGGTTAAATAATAATTCTTTATAAATACTACATGACTTTAATTAGTTTCAGTATTTTTCATAATTAAAGAGTATCAGTCAATAAAGGATACTAAGTCCTAAGATCCAAAAGGAAAGGAAGCAACAACAGGAAATTATTTTATTAGATTTTACTTTTGTTTTGCCTTCAGCTGACTGATACCTTAATATATATCTCTGTGCTATCTAGATTCATCAAGTTAACCACTTGAGGATCAAGATACGTAACAGAAGAGTGGCGACCTTGCCAAGGATTCGTTTCATACAGTTTCACTCAGTTTCATTACCGTTTCACTACTTAAAAATCAAATATTAATCATGCCTCAACTAATTAATGACGAAGATGCTAGAGTTTTCATAGAATCAGAACCCACAGCCCCTGATATTGACTGTCTGTCAAAATCCGAACTGAAAGTGCTTGCCTCACATCTCCAATTAACTGTCTCAAACATGTCCAAAGTAGAGGTGGCTCAGACTATAAAAACCCACCTCTTCACTGTAGAAGGCGGGGAGGGTGACGGAGCAGTTGGTGGGATCCCGAGTAAACCTAGCCAACTTGATGAACCATTGCCACCTGGTTTGACCGGTGATCAAGTACTGGAACTAGCCAGAATAAAGACCGAACAAACCAGAATAAATGCCGAAGCAAATGCCGAACAAGCCAAACTAAATATAGAACTAGCCAAAATAAATGCCGAACAAGCCAGAGCAAATATCGAAGAAGCCAGAATAAAGACCGAACATTATCAATATCAATATCAAACGGCTCAACTAAATGTCAATACAAATGCTCCCTTAATTGCTCCCCCTCTGGGATTGACTATGACTAGTGTCATTCCACCTTTCACTGAGGATAATGTGCAGGATTTCTTTGTTTTGTTTGAGGAAGTTGCTGGAGGTATGAAGTGGACAAGAGATCAATGGCCTTTTATGTTACAAACTGTTTTGACAGGGCAGGCTCGAGCCACGTATTTGTCAGAAGTAGCAGAGGTTAGGCAGGATTATGACAATCTCAAAGAAGCTATCCTAAAAACCTATCAATTGCAGCCTGAGGCTTACAGGCAATCTTTCCGTAAAAAACAGAAGAAAGTAGAAGAAACCCATAAGGTATTTGCCAGGACCATGACTAAAACTTTCAATCATTGGGTCAAGAGTAAGAAAGTCACAAGCTACAACGATCTGAAGGAGTTGGTCCTGTTAGAAAATTTCCTATGGAAAATTGATTCTTCTGTATCCTATCATTTAAAGGGGAAAAAGGTAGATTGTCTTGCCGACGCCGCTGACATGGCTGACACATACGTGCTCAACAACAAATTTCGTGGAAAGAAGCCCTACGATAATTCTAGTTCTAATTTTAAGTATCCCAATCACAAATCTGACAGACCCAGTCACAAGCCTATAACGTCTTCCCCAGCTAGCCAAAATAGAATTGTTCCCCCAACTAAAAATGCGACTCAGGGCAATGGTAACAGAGGTGGGCCCCAAACTAATAGTAATGCTCAAAGAGGGAACGTTCCCGTATCCCCTAAAATATGTACTTTTTGTGGCAAGAGAGGCCACCTAGCTTATCAGTGCTGGGCCAAGGAGAGAACAGAGAGATCGGGGCAGACAGTTGCCGCCGTATCTCAAACTCCATATGTGCCTGTAATGCAGGACTCCCGACAGAAGGAGTACCTAGCACCAAAAGTTCCTTTAATACAGGACTCCCGACAGAAGGAGTACCTAGCAGCTAACGTAAATCATCTAGACAGGGGTGTAGTAGCATGTGTGGTGCAACCCACTAGGGTTAAGCCAATAATAATTTCACCATCAGTGCAGGACAGTTACCGTCCGTTTATTTCATCTGGCAACGTGAGATTAAATGGTTGTATGCATGAGGTAAAAATTCTGAGAGACACAGGTTCTACTAGCACCCTCATGGTGAATCCTTACACTGAGTGCCCACCTGGCGAACCAGTTGTAATGAGAGGTGCTGGAGGCCAGTTTTATGCATACTTGGTAAAAGGCGAAATTGAATGTGAGTTACTACAGGGTGAGGCCACCATAGCTTTGTGTAGGTCCCAAGATATCCCTGTGCCTGGGGTAACACTCCTTTTGGGGAATGATGTAGCAGGTGAGAAGGTCCGACCAGACCCCATTTTGTCACTTTCCTCTGTTAACGAGCCACTAACCGGTGAGCTCGAAAAGGAGATGCCAACAGTTTTCCCTGTGTGTGCTGTCACACGTTCAATGTCTCAAGTAGCAGTTCCCTCAGACAGAAATATACCGAATGTAAGAGTTGATGAAAGGGATGATGAGAGTGTGAATGACGCTCCAACTGTGCCTGATGATGTGACTGAGGTGGATTTATCTGACACCTTTATGGCTCATCTTGACCCTAACGATGACCATGAAACCCCTCCAAATTGTCCTAGTGGCCTGGTAGAGCTACAGAGAGATGATAGTGAATGCAAGGAGTTAGCTGCCAGGTCCGTGAGTGAAGAGGAATGTGAGAAGGAGGGTGGTGAATGTTTCTACCTCAAAGGAGGAGTATTGTGGCGAAGATGGAGACCGCCACACAGACCAATCGATGACGGGGCTTGGGACGTCCATCAAGTAGTAGTCCCCAAACCTTGTCGTAGAGATATCATGGAAATGGCACATTGTATACCATTGGCAGGACACCTAGGTGTGAGAAAAACTCTAGACAGAATCAGAGCCCACTTTTACTGGCCAGGAATGTGTGCAGATGTAGTGGAGTGTTGTAGAGTGTGTCACACTTGCCAGATGACAGGAAAACCCAATCAGAAGGTGCCTGTACATCCTCTGGTGCCCTTGCCCGTTTTCGAGAATCCTTTTACTCGGGTGGTAGTGGACATTGTAGGCCCATTGCCTAAGACTTCCCAAGGTAACATTTATTTATTAACTATCATGGACATGGCAACTCGCTACCCAGAGGCTATACCCTTAAGGACTACCTCTGCTCCAACTGTCATCAAGGAACTGCTCAAATTCTTCACCAGAATGGGTTTCCCCCATGAGGTGCAAAGTGATCAAGGAACTAATTTTACCTCTAACATTTTCCAGCAGTCCCTGAAGGAGTTGGGTATCGAGCATGTAAAGTCTAGCACCTACCACCCAGAGAGTCAAGGGGTTCTCGAACGATATCATCAGACATTAAAGGGAATGTTGCGTAAGTATTGTACAGAGACCGGAGTTGAGTGGGATAAGGGGGTACCTTTTCTTTTATTTGCTACTCGTGAGGTTCCAACTGAATCCCTGGGTTTTTCCCCTAATGAGCTAGTTTTCGGTCACCAGGTAAGAGGTCCTTTGCAACTTTTGCAGGATAGCCTAGTTGGCCAGGAGGGGAACCAAAACCTCCTCAAGTATGTTTCAGATTACAAAACCCGGCTGAGATCCTCATGTGAGTTTGCCGCTCAAAACTTGACAGTGGCTAAAAGCTCCATGAAGAAATGGTATGACAGAAAAGCCTGTGAGAGGGAGTTTAAGCCCGGTGATGAGGTTTTGGTCCTGCTCCCACTTTTTGGCCAACCTTTATCTGCCAAGTTCAGGGGCCCATATAAGATCATTCGGAGGGTGAGCATTACCGATTATCTAGTAACTACCCCAGACAGGAGAAAGCCCACGCAAGTATTCCATATAAATATGTTGAAGCCCTACCATAGGTCCCCTGATTCCTCTCCTCCAGATTCTCCCACTGTGGCAGTGAATGTCAGGACCTGTGAACAGCCTGGTGCGGACGAAGTCTTCAGTTCTCTTACTGACCCGCAACAGACTGTTCCGGAGCCTGAAGGTATCCATGCAGACTTTGACTTGTCATGTAGCCTATCCAACTTTCAGTATAATTTAGTGGCTTTGAGGGAATTACCATCTAAACTATGTCACCTTCCCTCTGATCAAGCGAACCAACTAATCTCTGTTTTATCTCGGTCTCCCAGTGTGTTCCGTGATACTCCAGGGCTCACTTCTTTGGCCGTGCACGACATCGACGTAGGGGATTCAACTCCCATTAAACTATCCCCCTACCGTGTCTCGCCACAACGCAGGATTATACTGCAGGTCGAGCTTGACTTTATGTTATCTAATGAACTGATCACTAGGGCCTTAAGCCAGTGGAGTAGTCCAGTCATACTTGTGCCAAAGCCAGACGGGAGCCATAGGTTATGTATGGACTATAGGCAAGTCAATGCTGTCACAAAGAACGATACCTACCCACTGCCACGGATCGACGACTGCATTGACCAGATTGGTACAGCCACCTATATCAGCAAGATTGACTTGATGAAGGGATATTGGCAAGTAGCTCTCACCCCTAGAGCGAGGGAAATATCATGCTTTGTAGTCAACAATCAAGCCTTCTGCTGTAACGTAATGCCCTACGGCTTGAAAAACGCCCCAGCTACATTCCAGCGCCTCATGAATTTGGTGACTGAAGGGGTACCTGGGTGCATTGTCTACATCGATGATATTCTTATCTTTTCACAGTCATGGGAGGAGCATCTTTACCAACTTAGATTGCTATTCTTAAATCTTGCTGATGCCAATCTGGTGGTTAATCTTAAGAAATGCACCTTTGTAAAGAGTACGGTCCAGTATCTAGGATATACGGTAGGTCAGGGGCGGGTTGCACCTCCTCAAGCAAAGGTAGAGTCTATTCTAGAATTCCCAACTCCTAGCACTAAGAAACATATCCAAAGGTACCTAGGCATGATTGGCTATTATAGGCGTTTCATTATAAATTTTTCAAAGTTGACAGCTCCCCTGACAGATCTTCTCCGTAAGGATGTGAAGTTTGTGTGGTCCTCTGAATGTGAAGAGGCCTTTATTGCTACCAAATATATATCTAATTATCCTGTACTCCGAGCTCCTGATTTTAACAGATCTTTTTCCCTGGCAGTGGATACGAGCAATACCGGGGTTGGTGCAGTGTTGCTCCAGGAAGACGACTGTGAGGTATTGCATCCTGTGTGCTATTTCAGTAAAAAATTGAATTCTGCCCAACGTAACTATTCAGTCATTGAGAAGGAGCTGTTAGCATTATTTTAACCCTTCAATACTTTGCTGTCTATGTGCAATCTGTCTCTGGTGCCATCACTGTATATACTGACCATCACTCCTTAAATTTTTTGCATAGGTTCCAAAATAAAAACCAACGACTGACCAGGTGGAGTTTGTTGCTGCAGGAATACTCCCTGGATGTCAAGCATATTAAGGGGGTCCAGAACGTGCTAGCCGATTGCCTATCACGTATCTGTTAAAGATTACATTTACCGGGTTGGCCACATGCAGCAGTAAGTTTAATTTAATGAGAGGATTTTGGCAATTAGCTCTCCCTTGTAGCGAGGTAAATATCATGCTTTTGTAGTGCGCTTTCAAGCCTTCAGCTGTGAGATAATGCCTTGCAGTTCGAATAACGCTCCAGCTACGTTCCGGCTATGTTCTGATGTGGTACCTGGAGACGTTGCCTACTTTGGGTGATATCCTTATTATATCCTCATTATAATCTTGCTGTTGCCAATCTGGTGGTGAATCTATTTATGTCTTATGTTTAATATTATGTACTATACTCCTTAAACTCTTTTCTAGGGGGGAGGTCTGACATACGGAGCCCTGTATGTTAATTTAAGAGTTAGAATTAGAGTTGAAGGAGCCAAACTACCCAAACGGTGAAGCAGACTAGCGAGCGACCAAGCGAGTGGGGAAACTAGCTCGCCCGCATACCTGCAAACTAGCCTTCACACCTGCGTGCGTCATAGGGGACCCTGCAAACTACCTCGATGACCGATGCTATGACGTATGATCGACGCCAGGAGCTGTGAGTGGACCAGGCACCTGGTATGCGACTCGAGGAGCAATGATAGGCACCACCCCCCGCCTCCTGATTCGTTCCTACACCATCATTGTTTGGTATATAAGACCCGAGTTGTGGGCATTCAAATCAGTCTCATTTGGAGTTGGGGAAGGTGAACTTGCAGCTTGAGGAAGACGGGGTGAAGTATTATAATGGGATTGTGACTGTCAGTCAGATTATATAAATGTGTGTTAACCCCTAAATGTCGGCGAGCAACATAAGTCGAGTTAAATAAAGCTGGACTATGTGGCGGCGCTCGACATAGGTCGAGTGGCAATTTCAGCACGTAATGTTGCTGAGAGAGAGAGACAAGTGGTGGCAGGAGAGTAGCGAGCGTATGACTGCTCCAGACCACCGCGGCGAACCTACTGACACGAATCCCACCTCCCTCCTCCCTCTCTCACTCGCTATATACGGAATTGTATCGGGAAAGTGGCTAATTACATGCTTTTTGCACTCGCGTTGCACGGTTATTGCAAGAAAACTAGCCATCATAAAAGGATCGTTATGGTGTCATTCGAAAGCGCTGTTTATGCCCTTTCAGGGATAGATACTTGTTTTACGTTCTGGGTCTTATTTAGGCATGAAAATGATCACGTAAACAGCCCTATTTTGGCTAAAAACACCCCGCTGGGCGTTACATATAAATAAACCGCATAGGCCGCTCTTAAGGTGTTAAGTGTGTACGGTGTAAACACTTACGTTATGTTGGTTAGTGAGATATGTGATTGGAAATTAACGTTAACGCTACTATTATGTGCTTAACTATTTGATTGGGAATTAACGTTAACACTACTATTATGTGTAACTATTTGATTGCGAATTAACGTTAACGCTACTATTATGTGTTTAACTATTTGATTGCGAATTAACGTTAACGCTACTATTTATGTACTTAACTATTTTTAGTTGACTAACTTGTGGACTAAAGCAACTCTTTAAGTAATTGGGTTATGATGAAAGTAATACTATTGTTTTATATTAATACTTACGAGTTCTTTCATTTTCTTTGAATTAAGCTTACATTGCTTAACGGTGCTTAGTACGGTGATGCTATAGTCTCATATTAGTAATATCGCCTTAGACTAACATGGCTGTGTTAATATTACTTCTAGTGATTTCCTAAGCTGAAGAAAATTCTTTTGCTTCAAAATATTATATTTTGCTTTTCATATTATTTGAGTGAGACCTGAATCGAATCTATGAAGCGATCCTGTAACTTTATTTACTCATAATCAAACCTCAATGTTACGTGGTTAAGAAATACATTTAACTAATTATTAAATATATATCTAACTTTGTATGTGACTTTGATATTACTCCTGATGATAATAATATAATCCTATTAACGTAAGACAAGAACCAAGAATAATAACATTAAATATAAATAAGAGGACATATAAGAAACACTATCTATTCATTTCAAAAAGGGTAAGAGACAGAAATATTCTTACTTTAATATTTATCTTTCAAGACTTTTTATAAAATTAATAGTCCTTCTTTAGCTATAACTTATTCGGTTCATAACCATAGCCTACTAAGCTTCGGTTAAATAATAATTCTTTATAAATACTACATGACTTTAATTAGTTTCAGTATTTTTCATAATTAAAGAGTATCAGTCAATAAAGGATACTAAGTCCTAAGATCCAAAAGGAAAGGAAGCAACAACAGGAAATTATTTTATTAGATTTTACTTTTGTTTTGCCTTCAGCTGACTGATACCTTAATATATATCTCTGTGCTATCTAGATTCATCAAGTTAACCACTTGAGGATCAAGATACGTAACAATATATATAAAGAAAAAATCTTATCACCCTTCCCAAACATAATACATTAATTCATAACATTGTGTTCCCAGAGCGAGCTTTAAGAAGCACAGCCTACTGAGGGAAAATCATCTGCACTCAGTACTCAGCTACAATATTATCTTGAAATTAATTATTAAAAAGAAAGAGTTTTTATTTAATTTTTCATATTTTATTTTAATGTTGTTTTTGGCGGCTACTATAGATGTAGCCTAATTTTCGTCTAATCAAAGCCAACAACTCCTGCCCTGCGATCCTACGCTGATGCTACACACGCGAGCCAACAAGCACCAGCGCAAAAATACACCGAGAGCCAAGACAGGAGGCTATACCAACATACTGTGGTAGCCTACCCCGGATCCTCCACCCGCGACAAACAGTCCGCAATCACATTCTCACAACCGGCAATATGGCGAATGTCTAAGTTGTACTCTTGCAACATGAGCGACCATCTGGTAGGCCTCATATTCCGGTTGTGGAATTGATTGAGGAATTTAAGCGGGTGGTGGTCGGTATACACTACCACGACTGGCCCATAGGCAGGAACATAGACCTCAAAGTGTCTGAGCGCTAACACGATTGCCAGCAGTTCCTTTTCAACAACCGAATAGTTTTTCTGTGCTGAATTAAATTTCTTTGAAAAGAAACTGACTGGATGCTCAAGACCTTCCTCGTCTGTCTGCAAAAGTACGGCACCAGCCCCTACTCCGCTGGCATCAGTCGCCAACTGAAATGGTCGTTCAAAGTCCGGGGCCCTGAGGATAAGGTGAGTGCATAAAAGGTGTTTAACTACTCGAAACGCCTGCTCACACTCAGGTGCCCAGCGGAACTTTTTATCTTTGGCTAGTAGATCTGTCAAAGGAGCTAACACAGTAGAATAGCCTCTTATAAAGCGGCGGTAATACCCAATCATGCCCAAAAATCTCATGATCTGCCGCTTGGTGGTCGGCCTGGGGAACAAGTCGATAGCCTGTATCTTCTGTTGGAGCGGGCTCACCTGCCCTAACCCAACCACAAACCCAAGATACTGCACCGTGGCTTGCACAAAGTCACACTTGCCCAGATTAACCACCAAGCCTGCTTTACTAAGTTGACTAAATAAGGCTTCTATGTGCTCACAGTGACTTTGGAAATCGTTGTCATAAATGATCACGTCATCAAGGTAGACAGTACAGTTTGGGATGTCTGCTACGAAGTCGTTCATTAAGCTCTGGAAAGTGGCCGGTGCATTTTTCAGACCATATGGCATCACGTTGCAACGGTAAGTACTGCCATCCACCACAAACCCGCACACCTCTTTAGCCCGCTCAGACAGTGGTACTTGCCAGTAGCCTTTGACGAGGTCTACCTTGGTCAAGTACCTTGCTTTCCCGATCTTATCCACACTGTCATCCACCCGGGGAAGAGGATATGCATTGGTGGGGGTCAACCCGTTCAACCGCCTAAAGTCAATGCAGAACCGAACTTTTCCATCAGGTTTGGGCTGCAGAGTGACAGGAGAAGTCCACCGTACTGCCCCCTTCTCGATCAAGCCTCTCGCCAGCATATACTCCAGCTCATCCCTGAGCGCTGGGAGTTTAATGGGTGGCCCCGATATGGTATCGACTTGAAGGGGGGGTGCTCTCCTACATCGACGTCATGCACCGCTTGAGTAGTGAGGCCTGGGTGCTCGGCAAATACAGTGGGGTATGAATCAAACAGGCGCTGCACTGCCACCTGCTGTTCCTCCGGCAGGTGCGCCAGAGCATCATGCGCACATTGGCTCGAATTCCCCGCCCACTGATCAGCCGAGACATGACAATCCCAGTTATCATCCACCTGATCATTGCTGCCCCCCTCTCCTTCTCCACCATGACCGCAGCAGGTCAACACAGGGACAGCTAGTGACTCAGGTGGGCGCCTCACATACTCCTTCAACAAATTAATGTGGCATAGTTGGTTACGCTTCTTCCGGTCTGGAGTGGCAACGAGGTAATCTAGATCGGAGATCTTTGACACCACCCGATAAGGCCCAGCGTACTTGGCAGCCAGAGGATGACCTGCCAAAGGCAACAGGACCAACACCTCTTGACCTACCTGAAACTCCCAGAGTTTCGCCTTAGTATCGTACCTGTCCTTCATACGGGCCTGCGAACTCACCAAATTACGCCCGGCCAGCTCCAGACTTCTAAGCATTCTCTCTCTGCTCTCGAGGACGTATCTCAACATAGAACATGGCTTAGCGGTACCCTCCCAAATCTCCTTCACCATGTGGAGAGGGCCCCTCACCTGATGCCCGAAAACAAGCTCATTCGGACTGAAACCGAGACTCTCTCCAGGTACTTCTCTTGCCGCGAACAAAACATACGGCAGACCAAGGTCCCAATCCTTTCCGTTCTCTGCGCAATAACATCGAAGCATGCTTTTCAGCGTGGCGTGCCACCTCTCCAACACCGCTTGACTCTCCGGGTGATACGCAGAAGAGACGACAGTGCTGATGCCATGCTGAATCATAGTTTGTTTGAACAGATTAGAGGTAAAATTAGAACCTTGGTCCGATTGCACCTCTTGCGGGTAACCATACCGCGAGCAATACAAGAGCAGGTTCCGGACAACAGTTTTCGCCGTGCCATTTCTCATTGGATATGCATAAGGATAACGAGTGGCCACATCCATGATAGTTAATAGAAATTTATTACCGGCGCTAGTAGCGGTTAGGGGTCCGACCATATCAATGATGACCTTACTGAAGGGCGGTCCACTGACAGGAATTGGGTGTAACGGGGCTCTCGGAATTGTTTAGTTAGGTTTTCCAACCCTCTGGCACATATGACACCTTGCTATCCAGGTTACAACCTGCCCCTTCAACCCCGGCCACCAAAACAATTTTTCTAAAGCTGCCACCGTCTTTCTCACCCCTAGATGTCCTGCCAGTGGTATATCATGCGCCAACCTCAGTAGGCTATCCCTGCACTCCCGTGGCACCACCAACTGGTCCACTACTCCGAACCCCTCTTGCCAACTACGTTTAGGGTCTTGAAAACGCCTATAGAGGATGCCTTCTAAATAAAAAAAATCTCCTGGCTGTGCATCGCCGTCCTCGTCGAGCTCTACAGCTCCATTAGCACACGTTTGGAGCTTAGGGTCCTCTAGTTGCAACCGACGTATATCTGAGGGTGCCAAGCGATCTAACTGCTCCCGGAGCAATGCATGACCTTCCCCGATACTGGGCTGCTCCCTCTGTCTCTCTCGATGTACATAACGTTGCTGTCGTGGAGACTCGTCATGCCCAGCCTCGTCACTCTCGATGACAGGCCCAGGGGCTACTCCAGAATTAAGTAATGGTGCTAATACTGAATCACCCAGGAGAGCCGCCGAGTCAAAACTCTTAAAACCAACTCCAGCTTTAGCCTCCTCCTGTTGATCGTTCCTCCGCTGGTCTGAAGACGGAGGACTAGGCTGTGACACTTTAGCTGCCCGAGCTCGGGTGACAACACACGCCATGGGTTGTGTCTGGCACCGCTCGACCCACTCTTGCTCTTCCCTACTCACGTCGGCCGGCCTCTCGGCAATGACTAAGGGTAGAACCTCAGAAGCGGGCATTGCAAAGTCGTTGCCGAGAAGAAGGTCGACGCCCTCCACTGGCAGTTTCTCCACAATCCCGACATCCAATTCACGTGCCACACCATCCACCTCCAACTCCAACCGCACCAGCGGGTATGACCGAGTTGCATTAATACCCTGCACCACCACCACCCGAGCCGCGTTTATAGGGTAGCCAGTCAAGTTTTTCATCAGAGTCTGGGAAGCACCTGTATCACGCAAGACCTCTACTCCATGCTTGCGCCCCGCCCACATCACGCAATCCCGCCCTCTATGGTCGCAAAAAACATCTTGAGCAGGGTTCGAGCCTCCCAGGTGCTTCTGCATTGGCTGTGCCTCAGCCTCTGACGAACTGCCCCGGGCAAACTCAGATGACTTCGGAGACACACCAATGTTGCAGGCCAAAGACACAGCTGCTGTAGGTGGTTTGCTAGGACAGACTCTTGCAAAGTGCCCCTTTTTATGACAATGATAACACTCCAACTCCACTTTGGGCTTCCCTTGGTACTGGGAAGGGCCCGGCCCCTTCTTAAATGGGACGGTGCTAGTCTTGTGGTCAGTCTTGGTATCATGGCTCTTGTACTTGTTTGTATAAGGTATATCACTAACTCGGGGGGGTGGGGCATCACGCCCCTTGTTACCTGCCTCACTACGCTGGGCAGACCCGCACCCACGAATTAGTGATAGCTGGAGGTCAGCCATCTCAGCTGCCTCCTGTAGAGTTTTTGGTTGCTTTTCTTTAAGGTTTAACGTCAGGTCGCCGCCCGTGCATTTGAAAAACTGCTCTAAAAGCACCAACTGTTTAATGTCGTCAAACGTAGTAGCTTTCCCGACCTCAGCCAATTCCCAAAAGCATCGGACAGCTCCCGGGCATGCTCCAAAAAGGTGCTCTCCCGACCCTTGGAAACACCCCGGAACATCAACCTGTACGTCTCTGGTTGTAGTTCGTATGCTCTCAGGACAGCCTCCTTGAGTTCCTCATAGATAATACAAGACTCTATAGGCAACGCATCGTAGGCTTTAAGATCCTTGCCTATTAATCTAGAGGATACAAGTGCTGCCCATTTATTCTCTGGCCACTGGTGTTCCTGGCACTTCTTCTCAAAGCGTGTGAAAAATTCTGTTACACCACTCTCATCAAACACCGGAACCAGTTTCAATAAGTGCGAGAGAGACTGCTCATGAACACGGTTACCAGCCCCAAGTCGCTGTCCCATTGTCTCTACTCGCGACTTCTCTACATTCATGTCGGCACAGTACCTAGTCGACTCTAAATCAGCTTGGATTTTTGCTAGCTCTATGTGCTGGTGACTTTTTCTCTCTTCTATCTTGGCTAATTCTATTTGCTGCTCACCTGCCCTGATAGCCTTTCTCTCTTCGATCTTAGCTAATTCGAGCTGAAGCAATAATTCTGGAGTTAACCCTTGAGGAGGTGAAGGTGCTACAATGTTTGAAATTACCGGTGGTCCCCCCAGGGGCAACCCACCTTGCCAGTCACCACCCAACTGCGGAAGCGTACCCGGGGTCGGCAAACTACTGGGATGGCTGGGAGTCGAGTGTAGGGGAAGCATGGCCGAAGGGCTCTGAGCACTCAACCCATCTCGCTCACCAGTCACCCTGCCCAGTACACACGTTATCAAGTTATCCCTGGTCATGCTGCTAGTAACCGCATGACCGATAGCTGTGGCCAGGCATTGAAGACCGTACCGATTCATACCCTCCAACCGCTCGGCAGTAATAGGCCATTGCAAAAATATCCCAGCATCCTCCTCACAGTTCACCGGATTAACCATTTCATCATGCTGCTGTTCCTCCGTTTCGACATGACGTACTGTGTCTCCATTCTCCTCTGATCCGGTATAAGACATGATGCTCACAAAAATTTCTCACCACAATATTCGGAAAAGAAGTACCCCAAACTCTTATGTAGCACTATTCACTTGCCAAAAATGTCTGAAGACTCTCAAGTGCTATACTACTTTGCCAAAAAAAAAAAAAAATAACGTGCCCACTATATTCCTCAATAAAACAAATGACCACAACAATCCTGCAATTATCTCTTAGTTCACAAGATCCTGAGCTAGGTCGCCATTTGTTACGATCCAGGTTCTCAAAGACACAGGGCTCTTCAACATTTGACTAGATAATGGCAAAATGCAACAACGGTAACACTAGATCCAACCCCTGCCTTAAACACTGGAAAACAAAACACCATTACCGCCCTGAGTCGTGCCTGGACAACGAGGTATCCTATGACTCGGTAACTGGTGCACACACACTAGGCTGACGCTCGATGAAACAGCCTATTCTCAAACAGTAAAAGATTACTCGATTAGGTTACACAAAGAAAAGATAGTTAACGTGATTAATTAGCGTTACGGTAAATACTCAAATAAATGGCACTCCTGTATTAAAGAAAGTGCAATGCTAGTCCTACAACATCAACTGGAAACTTCTGAAATAAGTCTGATGCTGGGAAGATGTTCGTAAAGAATCTTGAACAATTATAATGCAGAATACGGGTCACAATAAATGCTAGGACATATAGTAATAATAGGCAGTCGAATAATAAAGACTGCGCAAAGGTAGTAATGCTCGACAACTAAAGAAATGCTTCGTGACACAACGCAACAGCCTACTCGGGTTGTGCAACTCAACAACAACCTCGGCTCAAAAGTGCAGTGAATAATAATGTTGCATACATATAATAATTGGGGCTTATCTCTAACCAGTGTCTGCTCAGTTAATAAAGTCTAGCTGGGGTATCAAGGCAGGGCAACAATGGGTGAGCATGCGGCTCGTAGCCTAACGTTGTCCGAAGGTGGTATAATGAAGATTACGTTATATGACGGGGATGCTCTCTTGATAAATCTAGGTCTCTAGTACCTAGTTCTATCCTGGCGATCCCTCAGAAGTCAACACAAAGAGGCAGCACTATGTTGTGAGGGATAGGCTATGGCCCTCTCACACCACAGCGCTGTGCTCGCAAAGTAAACCCACCCGAAGACAACTTAGGCTCCCACAGTACCTGTCGATGTCGTTCAGGGCTTAGCTAACACTGCACACATCGGAGACAACGACACAGTAACCTTACCCCTAGTCTAGCTTTAAAAAACCAAGCAGAATCACTCAACACCTTGCCAGGGAGACATATACCGGTCTACAACCTTCCCGAGAGAGGACACCTCAATAAAGCATAATACATAGAAATATCTGAGAGCTTCGTGTACAATACGACTGGTCGACGGTGAACGTCTATGCTGAAACCAGAAGGGATGTTGAGTTTAATAAAGATTAGAGAATGAGAAAGGAGAAGTCGAGAGAGAGAAATAGTATGCAAAGTGGCGAGTATGGGGGACAGAATTGCAAAGGATGTAGGCGATACGCGTGTCAGGCAAGCTCTGAGCTGGTAAAGAACACGCGGCCGCGATGGGAAGGGACTAGTTGACCACCCGGCCGCCAACGCCGTCAGCGCCCAAGCGAGCCGCGTCATAGCTCACCCCGCTGCCAGGTGTACCCCCTCACCCTCTCTCGCTCGCCTCCCACACAAGCAACATTTATATTATAGCGAATATAAAATATAAGGCGCGGTCACAGACCAAAACAAAGACCATTTCTAGACTGTCTGTGGCAACACGACACTAATAAAATAAAGCAGATAATTCTAGGACAACTGTAGCCCATCCCCCCATCCTGGCGAGCGCTAGCGAGCTGCAATGCCCCACGCAACCATTCTGTTAATGCCGGGAGGCGTCTCAGCCGGAGTACCATACAAGAGATTTTTACAATTGTTCCCACGCAACTCATCCGGTATTGATTTAATTGAAGTCACCAACACATAACTCTCGTCCAGCAGTGGACTCCTAATGGTTGATGATGTTACATATATATATATATATATATATATATATATATATATATATATATATATATATATTTGCTTATATGATAATAATGAAAAACACATACAACAAGTGATAAGAATACAGCACACTAAATAATACGTTATGTATTTTAATCATGTAACCTCGAGCTGTACAACACCGATCATGATCAAGTTAACTTAACGTAACCTGACCTATAGAGTACTGTATAATTATATAATGTTAACATATTGCATAGTTATCAATATTGCTAAAAAATTAAAGATAAATTAAATTGACGAAGCCAATCTTAGCCTGCGTATGGAGGTAATTGGATGAAAAGAGAAAACAAACCCTGTTAATTTAACATATTCCACAGCAGAGCTTAAGGGGAGATGGGTCGTTTTATGGTCTATTAATTTACTTAGTCCTTTATTTCTTAGTTTCCTCGATGGACCTCCATCAAGGTTAGAAAAACACTCCATAGACCCCCCCCCCCCCCTTGAAGATAAATGTGTAGATTTTTCGGCAGAAAAATGTCCCGGCCGAAGGCTGGTTCCTCAAATAATTTCAGGCTAGGTGTCGCTCACCAGGAAATAATCGACACCTAAATGGCACGAAAGGTCTTTAAATTGACAACGAAATGGGGTGAACGCTGTTAAAATTGCCAAACTAATGGGCAAACATCTTATAATCTCAATGCAAATGGGGCTTAACGCAAGGGAGAAAGGGGACCAGAAAACGACTCATCTCCCCTCAACTCTCTGGTGCTGGTGAGTGTAAAGGGGATATGACACCGGAGACTTATATATACATAATACACTTTAGAAGGCCTAGATTTTTCCGGTAACATTTTTGTGATAATTTGTATTAGTATCGGGAACTAAATTGAAGGTAGATTATTCTATGTTGTTGAATACTTTGACAACTTTGAGTGCCGAAGTATTTTGCAGGAAAATGTTCGTGTGATACCAACTAAAACCGACTGACAAACAGCTAACTGGCCGCCAATGAATAAATCTTCACGGACATTGCAGAACAAGTTAGATTAAAGATAAAAGAGAGAACATTTCTGGAGAATAACTTTATAGTGAGTTTACCAACTCCACCCAATAGGGACAATCACAGTCAGTTGAAGCAGATGATGGTGTATGGTAAATATATGTTTTGGATGAAAATATACTCCTTTGCGGACTATATTTGCAAACAAGTAAATATATTTTAGATATACGAATATTAACATTAGATATGTATATACTTTTGGTGGTGTGGTAGAGCGATACAGTATTAATACCAATTCATTGGTATTTATTTGGAAAATAGCCTGTGTTAGATTGAAGGACTGACCGTTGCTTCTTTTTGTGAAGCATGTCGGATAATTTCATATTCAGTAGTGCTGAAATTTGTTGCAACAATTTCATATGAACATTTACAAATCAGTTGTCAACACTTATAAATTTTAGTATGTACGATATTATTGTATAAACATATACATCTCACGATCCCATAATATGATACTTTCAGCGACAATCAAGGTTTACTCCCCACTACACTAAACAGATATGGGTAGGAAAAGGGTAATTAATGTGTACACAATATTCTACCCTTATAAGAGTATATAGGTAGGAATAAAACCATTAAATATATATATACATGTAGAGAAGTAAAAACAAATCCATATGACCAAGCCAGGCCTCGAGCCCAGCCCTGTAGCATAGAAGATCAAAAGCAAACCAACTAGACCACTATCAATATGTATATACCCAATTATCATATAAAGTGATTATATACCTTCTCCATACCCTTTTTATAACTTTGAATGTTTACACTGGACTCCTATGACTACATTATTCACAGAGTGGCGCAAGGTAGAGCAGTGAGCACTAACAGGGTGATGGCCATGTGAATCTTTAGAGCCATATACAAAGCATCTGCTGACTCCCTGCATAGGCAAACTCTTTCGTCTCTGTCTTTTCTCTAACGCCTTTCCTTCTTGTGGAAGTTTGCTCTCATTCAACCTGTCCCAAAGAAGGGTGACCCCTCTAACTATCGTCAATTGCTCTCATTAATTGCTTCCCAATTTTTGTTTAAACTATTCTGAAATCAACATTTCTTAAGCATTTGTCTTCCCATAATCTACTTTCAGATCACTAAAATGGTTTCCTTAACCCGGCAAGCGCGGCAATGGCCGGTGACGAACGTATTTATATGTGAATTAACTACATTCATATTCGCCATATATAACATTATTTCTTATTAATATGCATTTATTTTATTTATATGATGAATATATGAACCTTGAAGAGTGATAAAATAATTGGGGAAAGCATTTGGGTGGTGAAAAACGAAAATACTCGTCTCCCAGTCGTATCCTCAGGCGGAAGGCGACGAGACACCCAACCTTCCCCTACAAGCTGAAGCTCTATACTGAGGCGAGCGGGTGAAGTCTCAGAGTTGTATATGGTCTCTTATGTAACTCATTTGTGCTACGTAACCGCAGGAGAGAAATACAAGCTAAAAATAACCAATAAATGATGAAAAAAGAGGAAAAATAGGTGATAATTGAGAAGGGGGGATGAGATATATATGGATGAGTGGTAGGAAGTACTAGAGGGGATTTATCTCACCTAATGACATATTCCTTTGTTTTGAGAGCCCCTGGAGCAATTTTTTTTTTTTTTGTCATGATCTTGCTTCCGTGAGGCCTATTGCATTTGCTATACACATACTTCTGTGAGTCCTATCGCACTTCTCGGGTTAAAGGCCGCTTTACTGGTGATCTTCTTTCTTATCTTACTAACTCTTGGTCATCCCCCATTCGGAAATTCGGTGGGAACATTTCTGTTGTACACATTGAAAGCCTTCGATAGAGTTTGGTGCAAATCTTTTATCTGGTTCCATGTCATCTCAACCAGTAGACCATTTCAATCAGTAGCTCTCAACCATTGCCAAATTAACCCAGACCAACCAAACCATTGCCAAAATATAGTACTAACCTATTAACCTAACCTAACCTAACCGTATTGGTTGATTTGGTACTGGTTGAGAGCTACTGGTTGAGTTGACCGGTCACCCTTTTATTTCCAAACTACCCTCCTTCGGTTTCTATCCCTCCAGCGGTGCCTTTGTCACTAATTTTCCCTCAAGTCGTTTCATAGCTTTGGCTGTGGATGGCCATCACTCACTTTCTCAACCTATCATCTCTGGAGTTCCTCAGGTTTCTGTCCTGTCTCCAGTTTTCTTTTGAATATTCATTAATGATCTCAACTGTTCCTCCAGTCCTATCAATTCTTATGCTGATGACTCTACTTACAAGTATCCTTCTCTAGTACTTAGCTGCTAGTGTTTGTGTATTAGGTGTATGTGTGTATGGCATCAAGCTACATGGCCACGAGTTGGAGAGGGTGGTGGTGGACGGAATCTGATTCCAAATGAAGCCGCTATTTTTAAGCTCCTCGGTGGCCTAGTAGTTATGGTGTTGGAGTACTGCACTACTGGCCTGGGTTTAAGTTCAAGTCCTGGCTGGGTCATTATCACAAAAATATTTAATTTAATTAGACTATTCAACGTGTGGAGAGTGAGCAGAGCGAGTTCTTTGACCTGAATGTTGGTTTGAAACAGGGGTGTGTGATGTCCCCGTGGTTGTTTACTGTATATATGGATGGAGTTATGAAAGAAATACTATCAAGAGCAGTGGATGTTGGTGTATCGCTGAAAAGGGAGGGAATTGAGTGGAAGCTACCTATACTGCTGTTTGCGGATGATACAGTTCTGATGAGTGATAATGAATGGGAGTTGCAGGGTCTGGTAAATGAGTTTGGAACAGTGTGCGAAAAATGGAATTTGAAGGTAAATACGGGGAAGAGCAAGGTTATGGTCTTCGAAAGGGGTGAAGTCACAGAGTGTGAGGTGAAGCTGAACGGTCAGGCTATGGAGATCGTCAACTCTTTTAAGTATCTGGGCAGTGTGTTGAGTAAAGATGGGACTATGGATGAAGAGGTGCGGGAGAGGGTACAACAGGGGAAGAGGGTTGTAGGAACGCTAAAAGCAGTAACAAGAAATAGGGTGGTCAGTATGGAAGTGAAGAAGTCCTTGCATGACAGTGTGGTAATCCCGACACTGACTTACGGAAGCGAAGCATGGACGTTGGTTGAGAGACTCAGACCAAGAGTGAGAGCAGTGGAAATGAATTACTTAAGGAGTGCGTGCGGAGTTACATGGAGGGATAGACAGACTAATGAGGAAGTAAGAAGGAGGTGTGGTGTGTGGAGGTAGATGTGCTGGAAAGTGTGAAAAGGAACAACTTGAGATGGTTCGTCCATATGGAACGTAGGAAAGCGAGAGAATGACTAGAGGGTGTATGAGAGCGAGATGGGGAGTACAAAGGAGTACAAAGGAAATCAAGCAACAACAGATCTAGTGACCCTTCTAGGTTGCTTGTCCTCCAAAACACTGAGGATCAAGTGTCCAAACAGTGGTTTAGAGTGGGTAAGGGAACATTGGAAAGGGAAATACTGCCCTGGAACTAATGTCCGTGGCAGGATTAGGAAGTTAGTAGGGGACAGATGGGTTAGTAACTGAGGGGGGGATAAAATAAAGTTATTCATTTACAAACGCAGTCAGTCGCGGGTTTGATGCGAGATATTTGTCTAGGCGGAGTTTAAATGAATCAACGGTGATGCAGTCTATAACGTTTCGGGGAAGCCCATTCCACAAGTTGACAACTCGATTGAAGAAGAAATTCTTAGATTCGTGTGAGTTTAAAAGCTTTACCAATAATTTTGCAACCGTTTCCCCGCGTGTAATTAGATTGGTCGATAGTGAAGTACTTACTACAGTTCATATTGTCGATGCCTTTGATGATTTTGAACACTTGAATTAAGTCACCTCTTAATCTGCGCTGGGTTAAAGGAAATAGATTTAATTCTCTAAGACGCTCTTCGTATGGTTTGTTCTTTAGGCTAGGTATCATTTTGGTAACTCTACGTTGAACTCGTTCTAGCTTGTTTATATCTTTTTGGTAATAAGGGCACCAGGATTGAACGCAGTATTCCAGAAGAGGGCGGACTAATGAATTGTAAAGGGTTAGGATAACTTCTTTGGATTTATGCTCAAATGACCTGCCTATAAAGCCAATTATTTTGTTTGCCTTCTTAACAACTTCTGAACATTGTTGACTCGGTTTTAGGTTACTCGATATTGTTACTCCCAGATCGGTTTCTCTGTTTACATTCTTAAGCTGAGTGCCATTCATCGAATAGTTTGCTTTCTCATTTAGGTATCCGATATGTAGTACTTTACATTTATCCGCATTGAAACTCATTTGCCAAATTTGGGCCCAACATGACAATTTATCTAGATTGTGTTGCATATCGTCAACTTGTTCTTTTGAGAGTACGCTATTTGCAATTTTTGTATCGTCAGCAAATTTTGAGATTGTACAGGTGAGACCCTCATCTATGTCGTTGATGTAAATTAGGGACAGAGGGGGAGAGGTAGACCGAATATGAGGTGGAAGGATGGAGTGAGGAAGTACATGAACGAAGGTGGTGCTGGTTGGGGGGAGGGGCGTCGACTGACTGGGGACAGAGGTGCATGGGGGCGGTTCGTTCGTGGCCACCCCTTCGGGGATCACGGCGTCAGGCAATAGATAGATAGATAGAACTTGTTTTCCACAACGACCAGGTGTGGGGAGGTGTGGTGGAGTGGTCTTGCCACTTGATTGGTAATCCAATGGACCTGAGTTCGAATCCCGATATGTCAATGGGAAGGTATTATTGGGATGGAATTTGTGTTGTACCTAGTATCAGCACATTACCACAAAGCCCACCGAAATGCCAAATAAATACCCTCATTGTTCCCTGATTAAATAGCACTGTATGAATATTCCCATTTAAAAAAAATATGCTATAGGAAGCAATGCTTAGTGAGTTCATTGCTCAATAGGTGGCGTTCTTAGAGTGAGGTTCCGAGCCTAGGAGGTGAGACAGTGAAGCACTGGAGCGAGGAAGCTTCAGAGATGGGGCTGTTCAAGCCATGAATGAGCAATTAAGCCCCATGCATGCTGGGAAGGCAAGATGGCAGGGACTGGTTGCAGCTAAAAGTGCTTCACATGTCTCAACCCCTAGATTGGAACGAGACTTCACAGACTTCACCATTTAATAACGGTTGCATGTACAGGCTCTCCGCCTTTGCCCGAGAAGTATATGAAATATAGAAAGAAAAATGCAATCACTCAAAAACACACCTGAGGAGCCCATAGCACACTTATCTTCTGATCTATCAACCATTTCCGGTTGGGGTAGAGAACATCCTTTTTACTCTCAATGCTTCCAAAACCCACTTTCTTCTTTTATTTACACATCAAGAACTTCCACAGGTCTATCCTGTTATCCACAAATCAACTCCTCATCGTCTCTCAATATTCTTCGTATTTCTTTTTCTTCTGGCCTTTCTTGGAAAGATCATATTACCACTTTACTAAAACCGCTTCCCAGAAGTTAGGTGTGCTCAGCTTTCTCCGTTGGTTCTTTATCCCAGCAGGGCTTCTTGCTCTGTATAGGGGCACAGTGCGCCCATGTATCGAGTATTGTTCGCATGCGTTGGTAAGATCCCCCCATACCCGATCCGTCTGCCATTACTTACATGTATTTTTTTTTTTTTTTTTTTTTTTTTTTTTTTATTAAGGTGACAGTTACAAAATGGTGTACAATCTATCTTATTCTAGTTACATTGTAGTTTATCTTATTGTACCAGTACCTCCCTACAATCAACCTAGTTGTTCCCCAATTCGTCCCTCCGCCACGACCATTTCAAAGTCCAAGTCTCTCACTCTTGTCCTCTGTAGCGGGGAGGACCTTGTACCCCTGAGACATAGTAGTGCAGACCTGAGAAGAGAGAAAGAGAGCCGGCATCTCATCCAAGTTATGACTTGGCTTCTATGCTGGCGCTTTTTCTCCGATATTTGTTCAGCTAATCTGGCATAGAAGACACTTGCAGAAGGTCCCATACCTCCCGACGATGAGAAGACCAGAGGAGTAAAGCTTCCTTGATCCCTGTTCAAAATTCTTTCTTCATAAGCGCGTTTTTTCTCACTTTCGTTTCTCAAGTATGCCGCCTTGTGTCCTCGCTCACGATATGTTTGTGCTCTTGGGTTGAAGATTCTGATGTCGAAAAAAGCCCGTTGTCCCTCTCGTCCAAAAACCTCGAGCACTTACGTCCACTCTTGCTTCATTTGAAGTATTTGCAGTATTGTGGGCCAAGCGCTGTCCGTCCATAGGCAGAAGTTCCGGTTCGATTCTGACATCATGGCACACCTCGTCCAGCATTTGTGCAGTGATGTCTCGTACTTCATCATGCCGGATACAGATGAATCCTCCTTTCTTACAAGTCATACAGTGGTCTGAGTTGTTTATTTCACCACATGCACATTTCAGCGGCAGGTTCGAAACTGGCCACCCATACCTCAAGGCTACGGCATCATTGAATTCTTGTTTATTTAAGCTGAAGCCTTTCTCCTTTATTGGTAATGATGTGAGCCAATTTGAAGCCCCCGTGTCTTGTGCCATCTCAACTCTCATTTTCAGTTCTTCCCTACATCTGGTCTTAATTTGTTCTAGGCTATGTTTCTGTCTCTCTTCTCTGCTCTTTGTAATTTCCTGTCTTGCATTTCGTTGTTCCTCTTCGTCCACCTCATCATTTTCATTTTGCTCCCGTATTTTTTCTGTCAGAGACGTAGTAAGTTTAAGGGAATTTTGGTTCTCATGTAGTGCCGCCTCCACTGGGTTTATGATCCCCATACCTCCGAACCTTGGCGGAAGAGCTAATAGATCTCTTAGCTCTTGCGTGACGCCTTCCATCTCTGTTAGGGCCGGTATGAATGTTCCTCTGATTGCTTCTTCAAGCGGTTGGAGCATCTGTCTAATGCCAGGCACTGTTCTCATAAGAAAGGTCCATCTGTGCTTAACACCATATGTGAAGGCAGTATATGCAGCATGTGGTTCAGATTTCGCAATGTCTGCCAGGGTTTTCACTCCCTTTACCCACTCTGCTACCTTTTTTCGCACATAGTCTCTCTTGCATTCTTCTGTGCCTATTACTGCTCCCAAATGGCGTTGACCCTCCTTTGTAATCTTCACTCCTGTCCCATCAAAAGTCCGCACCGCTTCTTCATACTTGTTTTCTTTCACTATTAGTACAGATTTACTAGCATTCGGATGGTACCCAATGATTTCGCCTACCGATTGTACTCTCCGCCACCATTCTTTGAGATCCCCTATTTTTCCTGCACCTGTGAGGTCATCTGCATACGCCACTTGTTTCACTCGGGTTACCTCATGTTTTATTTTCTGCTGCAGAATTGATAGTGCCAGTGCGTACATTGCCATTGCCACTGGATCTCCTTGCGTTGTTCCTTCATTTGATTTGAGAATTTTCATTTCTTCCTTCTTTGTGCTTCCAACTATATACAGGTTAGCTGGCTCCTTATAAGTATTTTCTATGTACTTTGCGATGCTCGGGCATTTGATCTTGATGTTGTGAATAGCTGCCTCCCTATTAATGGTGTTAAAGGCATTTGTTGCATCCACTAGTAGTACCGCTTCACAATCTTCCTCATGATACACCTTCCCCATTGCATGTATTGCTGCTTCTCCTCCGGCTTGCTGTCCTGCACATACTTGTAAGTTGCCCACTGCTCTTTGTACATCTTTTCCAAATACAGACATGATTGCTTTTCCTATAATCCTTCTAAGAACTTCCCCAACGCCTACTGGTCTAACTCCTGGATTCTTATTTAAAGGTATCAGGCGACATGCTGTCAGAGCTTCTATGTTCACGCATGGTGATGATGCAAGTTTCTTTGCCAGCATTGCTATTGCTTCACAAAGGTCACCCGCGGCTGAACCAAACTTGTTTTGACTTAGGAAGATCCTCCAAGTCTTAGCATCTACTCCTGATGGACCTGCTCCTCCCTGTGTTTTCAGCGCCTTTCTCCATATGAGGTCTCCAGTTATATTCTCATATATCACCGGGTCTGGAGGAACATATTCCCCGTCTAGTTTGGCCTCATCACTTGCTGGTTTTGCTTCTGGGTGTTTCTCCTTCAGCTGGTCCAAGATGCGTCGATTCACTTCGTGCACCCCACTTGAGGCTTCCCCAGTGACCATTCTGACTGCCTGTGCCACTTTACCAATCCTCATGCTATTTCCCACTGATCGTGCCATATCATCTGGCTTCCTCTTTCTTCGTTGTTTTGTTTTCAGTCTTTGCTGGATTGCTCGTACTTGGCTAAGAATTTTGTCTAACTCCCCATTTTTCCACCACTCCATTCTCTGTTTCAGCGCTTTAATGTTCTCATTCAGTTTTCCCTTTGGTCTTTTTCTTTGAAGGAACAACTGAGGAATGAAAGAAGCTATCTTGATTGCCACGTGCGCCAAAGGGGCATCCTGAACATACTTTAGGATCATACGTCTGAGTTCCCCCAGAATGTCTTTTGCGGCTTCACAAATCGGTAGTTCAAACTTATTATGTTGCCATTGTATCACTTCTGTATAGATTTCATTCACTAATGTTGTGAGTCCGTCACCAGAATGTCCCAGCCATTCTCCACCATTCATGTTTACGTTACGAGGTCGTTCGTTCTGTTCACGATTTTCGATTATTTCTCTCTCATTATCTTCGTTTAGGCCTACACTATTTTCATTATTTTGTTCCACACCTCTGTTGTCTTGCGAATTATTGATTCCTGCGTTTTCTTCTGCGGGCTGCAGTTGTTGATTGTTATTTTCTGCATTTTCTCTAACAGGGTTTGCTTGTACATCTCCATTAACTTCATTGTCTGTTTCACGGTTCATTTGTACTGCATCTCTCACTGCGTCACTCACTGTCTGTCATCAGGATTATTCCTCGACTGGGACCGAGTTAATATCATCTTGTCTTATTATCATAATTTCCTACCTATTCCCTAATACTGAGTCTATCTATCATTTCTTCCTAAGGGACGAGCCTCTGCCCGATAAAGGTGAAAATGTAAACATCCTATGAGTAGCGTTAGAGATAGAAAGAGTAAGATAAGTTATTTAACTCACCTAGTATGATGCAAGGCTACAGAAGATCAGGCTATATTACAAGACAGTGAGTGCAAAAGAAAATAGAAAAATAAAGTAAAATAAAAGTAGTGTTTACAAATACGCACAAAGAATAAACACGGAAAAAAAAAAATATATATATATATATATACGGTATATATATACCGGGTATGTACTGTATATATATATAATACAAAACGATTATTGTAGTGAGAAAGGAAATACACTAATTAAGAGAGTAAAATGATTAAAAAGACAAGTGTCACAATAGTGCTAAGGATTAAAGAAGGATGTTAGAAATCTACTATTAGTTTGAGAAAAAGGTCCTGGTTATCAGTATGCACATAATATATCAGCGAATTATACCTTATTTTAAATAGTATACTTAGTTACTAGTTCGTTAGAGATAACTCTCACATGAAATATACCACTTCAAGTCTGATTTCCTGACTCGGCCATAAATCATATATAACCTTACCTAATATAATCGGCCTGTTTCCTCAAAGCTAAATGACTCTATACAAAGCTAAAGAAACATTGGCAATTTGAGCCGCTTTACATTCTAAATATGCCTAACTTTAAATGGAAACCAGCCAATTATGTCCTAAGATTTAATTATTTTCAAGTCAAAAATATGTACAAAATATTACATCATGTTACTCATGTAAATTATTAGCATGAGGGACATTGAGGAAAGTGGAAGGAAGAGGGAAGGAGGGAAGAGGGAAGGAGAGGAGAGGGAAGTGAATGTGTGGGTAAGGATGGGGGGGGGGGGGGGGGGAGGGAGGGTTGAATACTTGTTGTCACTGTGTTTCTCTCTCTCTATTATACAGTAGCTACTACTACTCTTACATAAACACACATTTATTTTTAAGCTGCATTGCATCAAAAACTACCACTGACATTTTGTTTTCAATACAAATCTCCCCCATGGATTTAGATAGGAACCATACTTAAATACACTTTTGTTTTGCTTTTATACTGTCAGGTATCATATTACTTTAAGCGAGGGGAGGAGAGGTAGAGATGGGGGGGGGAGTGTTGTGGTCAGCGAGGTTTATGGCTCCTTCCTCTATTCCCTTACTCCGCCTTTTCGTCTCTGCTGTACTTCGCTGTCTCTCTCCTGCATACTTCCCCCTGCTGCAGTCGTCCTCTCAGCATTAGCGCCATGCAGAATATTTCGGTCCACTTTCACACGACCAGCTTCTCCATGCACTGGCGCGATGACAGATGGGATGTGGGTGGGGAAGGGGGGGGGGGGGGGGGGGCACACCCTAGGGTGAGTGGTGTTGGCTGGAGACAGTCATGGGTGGAGGGTATTTTGCCTGGTATCAGCTTGCCCCTCGTCCTTACGCCTCCCTCGCTGCCTGGCACAGCACTCTTCAATTTTCTGTCTCTTCTTTCACATGTTGTTTGATTTTGGTTAGATAGAACTCCAGAGTTTCACCCAATATCAAATCACCGTAATTTCCCACTCACCCTGTTGTATATTTCACAATTCCATCACCACCCCTTCCCTCACTAACTTGCTGTTCACCACGGAGAGAAAAATCCATACGTCCTCTCCCTTCAAAGGCTCGAACCTACATGTAACTTACATGTCACTCACATACTTCTTTTCTCTACCAGGACTAAAACAAAAACACGTGCACCTACGTAACAGAACTTAACAGCAACTAGCCAACCTAACACCGATATTCAAAAAAGGCAGCAAATCTCTACCCAGTAACTATCGTCCAATTAGCCTAACCTCAGTTGTATGTAAAATGCTAGAAACACTCATGAGAGACAGACTTGTAAATCACTTAGAGGAAAATAACATACTTAAAGATACTCAACACGGCTTTCGTAACAAACGTTCCTGTTTAACAAACCTCTTAGACTTCTTCCACGATATCCTCAACCTCTATGATGAGAGTAAAGCTGTAGATATTATATACCTTGATTTTCAAAAGGCCTGTGACAAAGTTCCCCACAAACATTTACTGCTAAAACTAAAAGCGCATGGAATACAAGACAGTGTGTTGAAATGGATAGAAAATTGGCTCAGCAACAGAAAGCAAAGAGTAGTCATAGACGGTAGGGCATCTAAATGGACCAATGTAAGTACCGGGGTACCCCAGGGATCGTTACTAGGACCAATTCTCTTTCTAATTTACATCAACGACATAGATAATGGTCTCACCTGTACAATCTCAAAATTTGCTGAAGATACAAACATTGCAAATAGCGTACTCTCAAAAGAACAAGTTGACAATATGCAACACAATCTAGATAAGTTGTCATGTTGGGCCCAAATTTGGCAAATGAGTTTCAATGCGGATAAATGTAAAGTACTACATGTCGGATACCAAAATGAGAAAGCAAACTATTCGATGAATGGCACTCAGCTTAAGGATGTAAACAGAGAAACCGATCTGGGAGTAACAATATCGAATAACCTAAAACTAAGTCAACAATGTTCAGAAGTTGTAAAGAAAGCAAAAAGAATAGTTGGCTTTATAGGCAGGTCATTTGAGCATAAATCCAAAGAAATTATCCTAACCCTTTACAGTTCCCTAGTTCGCCCTCTGCTGGAATACTGCGTTCAATCCTGGTGCCCTTATTACCAAAAAGATATAGACAAGCTAGAATGAGTTCAACATAGTTACCAAAATTATACCTAGCCTAAAGAACAAACCATACGAGGAGCGTCTTAGAGAATTAAATCTATTTCCTTTAACCCAGCGCAGATTAAGAGGCGACTTAATTTAAGTGTTCAAAATCATCAAAGTCAAGGACATTATGAACTGTAGTAAGTACTTCACTATCGACCAATCTAATTACACTAGGGGAAACGGTTGCAAAATTATTGGTAAATCTTTTAACTCACACGAATCTAAGAATTTCTTCTTCAATCGAGTTGTCAACTTGTGGAATGGGCTTCCCCGAGACGTCAAAGACTGCAGCACCGTCGATTCATTTAAACTTCGCCTAGACAAATAACCCGCGACTGACTGCGTTTGTAAATGAATAACTTTGTTTTATCCCCCCCTCAGTTACTAACCCATCTGTCCCCTGCTAACTTCCTAATCCTGCCACGGACATTAGTTCCATTGCAGTAATTTCCTTTCCAATTTTCCCTTACCCACTCTAAACCACTGTTTGGACACTTTATCCTCAGTGTTTTGGAGGACAAGCAGCCTAGAAGGATCACTAGACCCCACCACCACCACCACTGCTACCACCGCACCCGGCCGCGGGGAGAGTTGCAAGCCTCTCAAACTGGTAAGTCGAAATAATGAGAGAGAGGGAGAGAGAGTGAGAGTGAGGAAGCGTTATAGAAAATAACACATGCATGAATAAGAATGAGAAAAATGAGAGAATATAATACACCTAGACAAAGTAAAAAAAAATACCTCCATACAAAAACAAACATGCAATGTAAGTTACAGAATAAAATACAATCAATGACAATACATCAAACAAAAGTAAACAAAAATGCAACACATATTAACAATATTTTAAATACCAACCAAATCAAATAAACAATAACATGATCTATCTATCTATCAGTTGATGCAATTAGGTCTGTGGCAGGGTTAATTGGGCCTGGCCACACAGCTCTACAACCAACAATCAAGACCTGATGCAATTGATATTAATTTACAAAATAAATCACAGGACAAGGTAACCTTGGAACTAATCTGCCGGCCCCCAGCCCAACCATCAACTATCGACTCAGTATTATATGATCATATAGTAGAGATAAGTAACAAGCAAAATGCAGTAATTCTTGGTGATTTCAATTTGCCAATGCCTATATAGGGCGAATCCATAGCCTCACATATGCGTGGCACCAATATTCTTGATCTTATCCTCGCAACGAAAGATGATTTAGTAAACCAAGTCGTGGTAGGCGATGAATTCTGTACAAGCGATCACTGCTCAATAACCTTCAACATTAACATCAACAACGGCAAACCAAGCGAAAGCCAGGAGAAAGTACTTAATTTCAGAAAGGCTAACTTTTACAAACTGAAAAACATCCTCAAAGTTACCAATTGGAATTTCATAAACCATCTAACAGGAATAGATACAATTTGGGAAACGTTCTCAAACATATATAATAATGCTGTAGAATCTTGCATACCAGTCCAAATCGACGTTCAAATCGAAATAACAAGCCTAAATGTTGGAACAAGGAAATTAAAGACTGTCTATTAGCAAAAAAACTTGCCCACGAAGCATTCTGCAGGACCAAATGTCAAAATCACAGGGAAAATTTCACCAATCTCCGTCGTAAAACAAAGAAATTAATCAAACAGAAAAAAAAAAGTACGAGCAACACATTGCGAACTTAATTAAGCAAGTCAAATCCAAAAGAGTTTTATAGCTATATCAAATGTAAAAAAATAGTTACCTTGACAATTGTCTCCCTAGTTGACAAAAAAGGGGAACAGATTGATGATGTAACTCAAATGAGCAACACTCCTAATAACTTTTTTGCGTCGGTGTTTACTGGGGAAGACATTAACTCTGTTCCCCATATTCCGCCAGTTCAAATTAACAACTGCAATATCCCTATGCAACATTGAAATTACAAATACAGATATCTCTGATGCCATATCAAAACTAAAATCCAATAAATCCCTTGGACCCGACACATTTTCGCCAAAAGTCTTAAAGAAGTAAAAGATTAAATCTCAAAACCACAAACACTTTTCTTTAACACATTGATACAAAACAATAACATCTCCAAAGAATGGAAATTAGCTAACGTAACACCCATGTTTAAAAAAGGAAATAAAGCACTGCCTGGCAACTATCGCCCAATAAGCCTCACCTCAATTATATGCAAGCTGCTCGAAACAATTGTCCGAAATAAAATTGTATGCCATCTAGAAACTAACAACCTTATAAAGGACATGCAACATGGTTTCCGAAATAAGCGCTCATGTCTGACAAACCTCCTTGACATTTTCCACGATAAATATTTATGATGAAAATAAAGCAGTTGACATCGTCTACCTTGATTTTCAAAAAACATTCGATAAAGTGCCTCACAACAGACTGATAGCAAAACTTAAAGCTCACGGTATTCATGGGGTTGATCTTCATTGGATTGGCTAAGTAAGCGAAAGCAATGAGTAGTAATAAATGGCAAAGCGTCAAACGGGATAAATGTCACAAACGGTGTACCAGTTCTGTTTCTTATTTATATTAACGATATTGATGATGGACTATCAGGCAGAATCTCCAAATTTGCTGATGACACAAAAATTGCAAACAAAATAAATTCTCCATCATACATACAAGATTCAGAATTATTTAGCCAAACTATCAAACTGGGCTCAGACATGGCAGATGAATGTCAATATAAATAAATGCAAAGTGCTTCACATCGGCAGTAAAAATGAAAGCGCTAACTATTCGATACATAGAATTAAACTAATGAACGTAAATAAAGATACAGATCTTGGAGTAACTATAACAAGTGATTAAAAACCTGCCCTACAATGCGCCGAAGTTGTTAAAAAAGCAAATAAAATTGTTGGTTTCATTGGGAGATCTTTTGGATATACAGTATATTCAAAAACGTTATACGCACTTTACATAATTCATAGGTTCGTCCGCATTTCGAATATTGTGTCCAGTTTTGGTTGCCATACTATATAAAAGACATTGAAAAACTAGAGAGAGTACAACAGAGAGTAACTCAAATTATTCCCCGGCTAAGAAATATACCATATAAGGAACGACTAAAAGAGTTAAACCTATTTACCTTGAAAAAATGCAGAATACGAGGGGACCTAATCCAAGTTTTTAAAATGATCAAAGGCCTTTACAACATGGATGCAAGTAAGCACTTCACACTAGATAACTCAAATTACACAAGAAGTAATGGTTACAAATTTGTCGGAAAAGCATTTCACTCACAAGAGGCGAAGCACTTCTTTTTCAACAGAGTAGTCAACTTATGGAATAAATTGCCTAGAAATGTTGTAGAGTGATATACAGTCCATACATTTAAATATCGCTTTGATAAATATCGCGCCGTAAATCCCCGACAAACTGTGTTTGTGCCCGAGCAACGTGACCGTAACAGTATAGTCTATATTGTGCTATTATAGTGCTATAATTTTGTTTTCTGACCACAGTCTTTCTGGAGCTGAAAACCTCCAGTTGATGGCTGTGACAATCTCTTTTTTATTTTGTTTTACAAGCAGCCTTGTAAGGACCATTAGGTCTGTTCCTATGGAACCTATTGATACCTATAGATGGGTTCGCCACTTAATCTAGTGGCACCGAGTAACACGCCGCCCCTCATTTTGGGTGGTGATTTGGTGCAGTAGACTGTTCGAGGGGGCAGCACGCACCCCTGCGAAGATGGGCTCATCTGGCAGCTTTTGGAGATCAGCATCAAGGGCCGTCTTGAAGCTGTCTAGTGAGACTCCCCTCATGTCTCTTAAATTGCTCTCCGTGGGAGTTTGTTGAAGAGACGCGGACCTCTATGCGACAACCACGCTTCTTGCAGAGATCTCGCAGCACCCAGATTTTTCATCCTGGGGATATTGCATTCCCAACCTCTTCTATCACTGAACTTCATGACTATCGGGGCGAATATATTCGGAACTATACCTTCAGCAATTTTCCACGTATATATTATTAAGTATCGCTCACTTTTACGTTCCAACGAGTACATCTTCAGTGTTCTTAAACACTCCTAATAATGTAGATGTTTTTACTGAACTTATCCTTTAACAATAATAACCTCTCCATAACGTATTAGTTGGAATTTTTCCTCGTTAAACTGCATGTTGTTTTCCCTAGTCCACTGGAACATCTCATTTATATCTGCCTGCAGCCTGTCTGTGTTTTCCTGTGTGTTTACTATCATACTTAGTTTTGTGTCATCTGCAAAGGAAGACACAGTACTGTGAGTTGTTTTCTCATCTATATCATTAATCAGAATGAGGAAGAGAAGGAGTGCTACTACTGTTCCTTGGGGAACTGAACTTTTGACATTCAGAGGCTCTGATATGGTTTGGTTAACTGCTACTGATTGCCTTCGGTTTACGAGGAAGTTGTGTATCCACTTTCCAATTTTCCCGGTTATTCCTTTTGCTTTGAGTTTGTGTGCGATTATACTATGGTCACATTAATCAAAGGCCTTCGCAAAATCTGTGTAAATTACATCTACGTTTTTCATATTTTTTAGGGAATCAAGAATTCTGTCTAGAGTTCTAATAGCTGAGAGAGACACGATCTTCCCGATCTGAAACCATGTTGACCCGTGTTGTGCAACTCATTTGCCTCTATAAATGTTGAGATTTTACCTCGCAGGACTCGGTCGAAAATGTTAATGACGTGGGAGGTTAGAGCTACTGGGCGATAATTTTTGGGTAGTGCTTTACTTTCGCCTTTATGCAGAGGAGCAATGATTGTGTTTTCCAAACTATCTGGTATTTCACCAGTGTCTAGACTTCTTCTCCATATTATAGCCAGGGGTTTTGAGGGGTTTTCCTTACATTTCTTTATTAGGATAGAATTCCATGAATCTGGGCCTGGTGCTGAGTGGGTTGGCATGCTACTAATAGCTTCTTCTATGTCTTTCGGGCCGAACTCAATGTCTAAAATTTCTGTAGGGAGGTTTTCCATGGAAACATTGTTTTGGTCTCTGACGAAGTTTGTTTCGTCTGGTTCACTGAACACCGTTTCATACTGCAGATGTAGGAGTTCGCTAATTTCTTTGTCGTCCCCTGTGAATGATCCATCTTCTTTACTCAGTGGGCCGATGTTTGACGCAGCTTTAAACTTCCACTTGGCATATGAAAAGAAATACTTTGAGTTTTCCTTGATACCTGCAATAGCTCTGTTCTCATCTTCCTTTTGTTGTATTTTATAGGAGATTCTTAATCTTTGCTCAATTTCCACAATTATTCTCTATTTGGGCCTTTGTCTGTCCTGTACATTTTGTTGTGTTCGACGTTGTGTTAGTAACTTCCTTTTTCGGTACAACTTTCTTCTCTCCCAATCTTGTTTGTTTCTTCGTCTTGTTTGTTTTATCGGTATGTGGTGGCTGTCATCAAAACTTGGCATTCTGTTGGTGTCTGGTTATTCATCAAAACTTCCCAGTCTATTTCCTCCATTTCCTGGTTTACCTCTTCCCACTTAATATTTTTGTTATTGAAATTCAATTTGCTGAAAGGGCCTGTTTTTGGACTCACTTCTGGGGATTTTTGGATGCTTACTAGGTTTGTGCTTATTTCAATTAATTTATGATCCGAGAATGTTGTGTCCGAAATGGACATACTATGCACTAGGGAGTCATTGTTGGTGAAAACCAACAGTACCAGTACCAGTACCAGTACCTTCATTTCTAGAATATTATTCACCCGTGTGGGTTTGTTTACATGCTGGGAAAGGCTAAATAGATCGCAGAGTTTAAATAGCTCTCTGTATTTGCTTCTCTGGTGTTGTTCACCACTACCTGATTTTCTTATTGCCTCCATGTAATGTTTGGTAGATTAAAATCTCCTAACCACATAATATTTGGTGTTGGGTTTCCTCGGCCATCTATTGCTGTTTTTATCTTGCTGATCTGGGGTTTGAACTCGGCTACGGATGTGTCCAGGGCTTGGTATGTGACAATAATGGCTAAATTTAAGGATTCTATTTTATACCCCAAGTATTTCCACTACTTATTTAGAAATTCAGTACATATCAGAGAGTCATGGATGTACAATGCTACCCCTCCGCGTGTTCTATGCTTTCTGTCTGCCTTATGAAGATTGTAGCCAAGAATCCATACTTCACTATCTTCATGGTCCGTAATATGTGTTTCTGTGATAGCTACAAATATAGTATTCCCTTCTTCTAGTAGGCCCCTAATAAATAGAACTTTGGTTGTGATTTAATTTTTTAATCCTTGTGTTTGCAAACAGGAGTTGGGAGAGGCCATTTGCCTTGCTTTGCGTACTTAATATTCTTCGGGAGACAGTTTGGGTCGCTCGTAGAGCGCATCCCTGTGCCACGCTTGGGAGGACAGGATGTGCTCGAGGTGCGCTATCTGATCCTCCAACATTCTCATTTTCTTCATCTTCTTCTGCCATACCTCTGTCTTGCCCTCGCATACCCTGAGAGGTTTTTTTTGGCTACCATTTGAGCGTTTTAGTTTTACCGCACTCCTCCATGTCCCTCTAACATGGAAATCTGGGCATTTATATCATAACAAGCCTTATTTTCTAGTGAGGCCAGGCAGAGGGGCGGATGGTGGTATTTGCAGTTTCCACCAAACCTGCACTTCCCATATCTGACTATATTATTGCAAATTTTTGGATGCGCAAATCTACAAACTGCGTCATTTGATATGCCTCTTAGTCCAGAGAAACACTTCCTTTTCATATAGTATTTGCATGGAATAGTTGACCTTTGATGATGTGTGGGTGTAGGGGGGTCATCTGGGCAGTGTGTGGAGGTGCGAGTCCTACTGTTCATGACACGGTCTGGGGGGGCCTGGACAGGGGTGTGGGTTATAGGAGTGGTGTTTGGTGACTCGCGGTTTTGCGGTTTTGCAAGGTGGTGTGGAGAGATGACTTGGTGTGGAGGGAGAGTTTGGGGAATAATTTGTGCGATGCATGTCAGCCGTAGTGTTACGAGGTGGTGTGAAGCGTGAATCGGTAAATATATTTGTGTGGTGAGCTGGTGTGATTGAGGACGAGGTTTGGGGAGGGGACTGATGTGCGTTGTGGGTGTTTGTTCCGAGGGAGGTGTTGTTGGTTGTCTTGGGTGAGACGAAGTAGGAGTAATTGAATGCGATACGGTTGTGGTCGTGGATGTTTGAGGGGAGATTCCTGGTGTGCGTCCCCAATTTTGATGGAAAAGCACTGCATCTTGGCTATAGCCAAGATGTCTAGGTCTATCTTGTTCCTGTTTTTTTCCACAGTCTGGATGATTCGCACTGCAAACTCGACACAGTTGTTGCAAAAATGGAAGTTTTTCCCCTTAATATTATAAGCCTTGTTTATAGGTGGTGAAAGTCCTACGCAGCACCAATGAAAAGCATCTGTCCATATCTGGCATTTTTTGTCATGTTTGTTTCTCACTATGTAGGCTACTTACAGATTTTGCAAACGTCATTGATATTCACATATAAAATTATAAGACTATTTCACCCGACTTTCTTTTACAACCCCTACGACGTGGGGGAGGGAGGAGGGAGAGGGAGGGTTAGACAGGTCTCGGAGGGGAAATTGTTTCGGGTCGTGCTTCCAATCCCTAACACTGGCATTGTTTTTAACTTTAGGTAACACTTTCCATAAGCTTATGAAACAGAATCATCACTGCCCTAACCATTTCCCGTTTTTCTTATCAAACTGGTTCGAACTTACACCACCGTTGGTTGAATGGGAGATTCTTTCTCAATAACGTCACTACTATCTCGCGATATGGTCAAGAAACAATCTACACTTATTTAAAAAGTTAACTTATTATTATTCTCTATTTTATTTTTCGATATTTGTTTTACCAGCTCGAGGTTAAGTTCCAATTTCGGTAAAATCGTATACAATGGTTGTTGCTTGCCTTCCTTTGTATTCCTTTGTATTCCTTTGTATTGCCGGACTCTGTGAGCCACGAAGGGGTGGCCACGAACTAAACGCCCCATGTACCTCTGTCCCCGGTCAGTCGACGCCCCTCCTCCCATCCAGCACCGCCTTCACTCATACACTTCTTCACTCCATCCTTCCACCTTTCTCTCGGTGATAAACAATGCAAATTAACACTAAAACAATAACAATCAATACAAATAAACAATACAACAAACAACACACTTCTCTCTACCCCTGCTTATACCAACCAGCACCCATACTGCAATACGCTATTTGGTCCAAGGGAGGCTAAAAGGACTGTCTCAACACCCCTCACCCGTCCGCAAAAAAATTAACCGTATTTGTATCGATTTGAATCAAGCCACAACATATGCTTCGTAACCTTGGTTGAGCCCCCCCCCCCTGCATAGATACACACACCTTCTCCTTCTATATACCCGTCGCAATCTTACAAAAGACTATCAGACTAGCATTCACTATCGCCGTTGAGGCATTGTCCTGTGTTAGTTGGTTTAATGTAGACGGTGGTTTTGAACCCATGGTCGTTCAGAGCTACGAGGATGTCGAGGAAGGGGAGTTGTCCGTTGTTAGATTTTTCAAAGGTGAAGTTAAGTCCAGAGGAGGTCATGAAGCGACGCTGGAGTTCCTGTAGTTCATGGAGGTCCTTGATTTGCACGAAGATGTCATCCACGTATCTACAGTAGACGGCGGGTCGTTGGGCAGCTAGGAGCTCTTCCTCGATGGTACCCATGAAAAAGTTCGCAAAAAGAACTCCTAGGGGGCTGCCCATCGCCACACCGTCTATCTGCTTGTTCATGTTGTACATACATCCCCTAAGACCTCCAACCTCGTTCTCCGCAACAAACCAGCCTCCACCAAGATAAAGAGCCCGATGACCGACGATCACGTAATTTACCAACATACCTGTAATTATGAGGACTGTGGACCTCATTCCTATATTGGTATGACGCAGACTCGTCTTTCACGTCGGTTAACTCTTCACCTTCAGGCTGGAGCCATCAAAGACCACTATCTCACCCCTAACCACCCTCACCTCACACGCAACGAGCTAGAGAAACACACCACCATACTCGATAAAGAAAGTGACCCAAGGAGATTACCTATACTCGAAGCTTTATATATCCAAGCCTTACATCCCAACATCAACAACCAAACTCTGGACCTTCAGATCCTTCCTTCTGCCAAAAGGCACTACCCTACAGGACCTAACACCCCTCCTCGCCCCCCGGTGCCCTTGACGCAGCCCCCCGCGCTACCTCCTTCAGCTTCGTCTTCCGCAGGCGCCACACAACTTAGGCCACGCCCCTCGACACGCAGCCAATCAGCTTCGACCCCACCTACCGACCACCATCCCGCATCCAGTGCGCATGCGTGAAGCGGTTCCCCCTTTTTCTCTCCTAGAATACCCCTCCACCAATAGCAGACTTTTGCCCCCTGTTTTTCGCCTCCTCTGATCCTCCACCCTCTATATATACCCTTCCTGTTTACCTTTTATATCATTCCTTCCTTACTTGATAATGCTGGTTGTCCAGTGAAACGCGTCGTATATCCTGTATCTTCATGTACTTTAATGTAACCCTGTACCACCATGAATTTTGCTCATCTCCTTCATCTACTTCCTGCCACCCAGCAAAAACTCATCAGAGACCATATATATATATATATATTTCCTTTAATACATACGAGGTTGAAAGAAATGGCAATTTCTGCGTTGGAAATTTTATTATTCAAAGTTTCCAGGTCTATGATGAGTTTTCGCTGGGTGGCGAGATGAATGAGATGAGCAAAATTCATGGTGGTACAGGGTTACATTAATGTACATGATGATGCAGGATATACGACGCGTTTCACTGGACAACCAGCATTATCAAGTAAGGATAGAATGATATAAAAGGAACGGAACGGAAGTATATAGGAAAGGTGAAGCAAGTAATCAAATTTACCCTAGTGATACGACCTACGCCAAGGCCGATTTTACTCTCCAGGTACCCAGTTTAACGTATGGGTGGGACGAGGCGAACACACGAGAGAAGGCCTGCCCAATGGCCACTGAGCAATCCTGGTGGACAACCAAGTTCTCAGTCTCGTGTGTTGATTGGTTGTAGGAAGCCACCAATCAGGCCCCTGAATTCATTTTAGCCACCATGAATCCAGGTACTCATTTTCGTCTGAGTGAGACGGAACTGATAGGGAATGGAGTTTGTTCAACACTCCTGGGCTACTTGAACCCTGGTGGCAAGCCATGGAAATTTCACCCACCCCTAGGGCAACATCTGGTCAATGTCGGTACTGGGTGCAATCACCCAACCAGCTACTGCCTTTGCTGGAGCAGGACAACATGCCAAACCCACCCAGCAACTGCTGTGCTGGTACCAGGCGCGGTCACCCATCCAACTACTGACCAGACCCTACGTTGCTTAACCTTCTGATCTATTATCAGGGTTGCAAGCATTAGGCAGGGTTGCCCCTATATAAAAGGTAAACAGGAAGGGTATATATATAGAAGGTGGAGGATCAGAGGAGGCGAAAATCAGGGGGCAAAAGTCTGCTATTGGTGGAGGGGTATTCTAGGATTGCAAAAGAAAGAACCGCTTCACGCAGGCGCGCTGGATGCGGGAAGGTGGTGGTCGGTTGGCGGGGTCAAAGCTGATTGGCTGCGTGTCGAGGGGCGTGGCCTAAGTTGCGTAGTACGTGTGGCGCCGGCAGAAGATGAAGCTGAAGGAGGTAGCACGGGGGGCTACGTCAAGGGCACCGGGGGGCGAGGGGGGGCGGTTAGGTCCTGTAGGATAGTGCCTTTTGGCAGAAGGAAGGATCTGAATGTCCAGAGTTTGGTTGTTGATGTTAGGATGTAAGGCTTGGATATATAACGCTTCGAGTATAGGTAATCTCCTTGGGTCACTTTCTTTATCGAGTATGGTGGTGTGTTTCTCTAACTCGTTGCGTGTGAGGTGGGGGTGGTTAGGGGTGAGATAGTGGTCTTTGATGGCTCCAGCCTGAAGGTGAAGAGTTAACCGACGTGAAAGACGAGTCTGCGTCATGCCAATATAGGAATGAGGTCCACAGTCCGCATAATTACAGGTATGTTGGTAAATGACGTGATCGTCGGTCATTGGGCTCTTTATCTTGGTGGAAGCTGGTTTGTTGCGGAGAACGAGGTTGGAGGTCTTGGGGGATTTGGAATAAATTATTAATTTGATTTTGCTTTCCGGGTTGGTTGCGTGGACATGCTTGGAGATTATTTCTTTTAAGACGGCCTCGTCATTTTTGTGTTCAGAGGACATAAAATAAAAACTGATTTTCGCCTCCTCTGATCCTCCACCCTCTATATATACCCTTCCTGTTTACCTTTTATATCATTCTATCCTTACTTGATAATGCTGGTTGTCCAGTGAAACGCGTCGTATATCCTGTATCATCATGTACATTAATGTAACCCTGTACCACCATGAATTTTGCTCATCTCATTCATCTACTTCCTGCCACCCAGCGAAAACTCATCAGAGACCTGGAAACTTTGAATAATACAATTTCCAACGCAGAAATTGCCATTTCTTTCAACCTCGTATGTATTAAAGAAAATGTATTACCTGGCTTTACTAACATATATATATATAAGTTGCATAAAAAGTGACTTGCTTATCTCTGATGATCGCTAAGAAGTAAAGTAAGATAACAACAACACTTTCGATCACTACAAAACCTCAACCCTCGATGATGGTACACTTACTGAAGAAAAATACCCAAAATGTTATGGAAAAGTTCACCAAGTAATTACCCAACTAATTGTATTGAAGTCTAGAATTGATGCTCGTAAGTCTGTTTACAAATATCCTGGGATCACTTGGTGGTTCAGCCATTAGCAGTAATTGGACTGGTAAGCTTCGTGCCGACCAAGGGGAGTTTTACCAATAGCCTTACTGCAGTCGCCATCTTGTATACTTTTCCTTTGTAGATATTCATCGAAGAAGTGGAGGTAGCATTAAAAATAAAGGAAATGAGCAAAGAAGGAAATACAATTAGTCGTATTATTGCAAATCATATCAAACTGAAACAATATAATTTACGTATGTTAACCCACTGTACCAAACCTACTAATTTGCTACACCTGTACTTATGTCATTAATTTCGTTAGGCTAAAAAAACAGGCACGCTTGCCCGCAGACTAACTAATTTTTGTATATTTTTATTTGATAGTGACAGATAACCTGAATGTAAAGGGGATAGTAGGGTTGGGTGGTGGTTGATAACGACCGTGTTTGATGGAAGAGCATTAAAGGTTTGGTGGTTTTTACAGGTACAATAGCCCAACTAAGTTTTGTGACAAAATATTACGTACGTGGCACCTGTCTAGTTTGCACTCCCGTCCCAAACCCGTGTGGTCGTGTCCAAGGTCTACATAGACCTTGGTCGTGTATAGCAGAGACCATGGTGTCTAGGCAAGCGGCCCCGCCTGAGCTACCAGCCAGGACACACACACACTGTACTCGTACACGCTGGGCGCTACATATGACAATATTGCTATCATTATTTGTTTGTATCATAATAGAATTAAGGTGCTCTCTCGTTCTCTCTCTTTCTCTCAGAGGTTAATATCACTCTATTTTCACGCTACACTCTTTGTAGATTAATTAACACACACGCACAGATACGGAAGGCAAAGTTCAGTGTTATAAACCCACATTTTACACTGAATTCCTTGATAAAATAACGAGGTGTAAATAATTGTGTTCTTTTATCTAATTAACACTCCTTAGATAATATGGTCTAATCTGCATCATCTTGCAGTGCTGGATTATACGAGTAGTTATATTTGCAACATCTGCATCAGGTAATATTATTAATGATAAGAACGTGTATAAATATAAAACTAAAGTGTTTACTATTTCTATGAGATACTATTAGAATATAGAACATTAATTACCGTATCATGATTTTGGAATCGAACTCCGATGAAATTCTGTCTACTATGGAAATATATGGGATTATAACTAAACATTATTTAGTTTACCAGATATATAATTTAAGTTCTATATTACAGAATTGTCCACACACACACACACACACACACACAGTGGTCCGTAGCGTATTGGTTATCGTGCTTGGTTCACAGCCAAAAGGACACGTGTTCCATTCACGGGCGGGAAGGAAACATTTGGGCAAGTCTGCTTACACAATGCGCCTCTCTTGACCTAGCAGTATAAATAGGCCTCTGGAATAAGAGGCCACTTACGACTTTTTTTTTGTTTAGGGTTGACGGTCTGTTACTAGCTGGACGGGTACCGTACAGGTCAACCAAACCCTCAAATCCAGATATTGGCAATTGGCAGATTACAGATTACATGCATATCTACAGCCACTCCAATCATGCATTAACACTTCACACAATATATTCCCAAGTCGAACTTTTTTCGGTAAAAACAAATAAAACACGTGAAGCTGTAATTATTGGTAACTGGGGTGATTAGAAAATACCCAATACTCTCTTGGCCACATCACACCTATCAAAATAATTCAGCAAGTCATGGCTAATCAGTCTGATAAGGTTGCTGAACGTGGTAGTATGGTTAGGATGAGCGAAAGTGGGGTGTCGGAACGTTGCCCGGTGGCAAAACAAAGGTGGGAAGAAGGGCAACTGACAGACTGACATATAATTGGAGCTAAGCAGAATACCAAGTCATAACAGGACCAATAAATTAAACAGTATATGGATAACTATCCATTCTCCAACGCCGAGGAAGCTAAGCAACATTTGCAACTTCAAGTTTCTACAGAAACTATACGCAAGAGATTGAAGGAGATGGGATATAAACATAGATCACCAGCTGTCAGGCCAAAGCTAACCAAGAGGCACAAACAGACGAGGCTTGATTTCGCTCGACTATGTGTTGACCAGGTTATTAATTATTGGGCAAGAGTTGTTTAGATAATGTCAGAGAGGTTTAGTAATAGTACCAAGACAATTACAATTGTATCACCCGAGTTGGCGGGAGTTCTTCAAATAAGAACAGAGGTTGCTTCACTTATATCCGCTCATATGGCTGAGTGGTTACGGTGCCCAACTCTCCCAAACATACCTGGAGTGAGTGGGTTCAAATCCTGGTCAGGATACCTCTCTCCCAACCAAGAGTTGTTTTCTCAGACAAGAAAACTTTCAGGTCAACCACGCATGGAAGACTGCGCTGTTGGAGGCCTAGGAACACACGGCATGTGAGTTAGTCCTAGCTTATATTGTGCATAAAATATATAGAATAGTTATCATACAGAGTAACACTTTCCATCATATCACTCTTGGCTAACTGTATGTTAACCGAGCATTATAAAACATCTTAATTTCTTCACTCATCCACTACTAGCAAATTAACTCCTTACTTATACTGTTCAAATACTATTAACTAGCATGATTTGATATAATATGCACACTAACCACTCCTGTCTATACCATCGGTTCTTTACCTAAAAACCGACCACGTTCCATTTAGTAAGTCATTTTGGCCACCTCGCCCGCTACTATCTGTGCAATATAGGATAAATCTGCCCCTATTACTTCCCTCCCCTCTTTGTGAATGCATATAACTTGTTTGCGAATATAATAAATAATACCTCACCTAAACTATCATTGGTGAATAGAGAGACCAGTTTATCATGAGAATCAATAAATATATAATCATTAATCCCATCAGGATTGACTCATTTTGGCAGATTAATCGGGTTTTCATTAGAGGGTTTATACAACTTAAGGAGGTTCTGTAGGAATTATAGGGACACATGTACTATGTCATATTTACCCTTTGAATTTCATAATCCCTTTCTACTCTGAATAAAATAGTTTCCTTTTCTACTCTGAATATAATAGTATAATGCTAGTCTGAATAAACTGCCAAATACGAGTCTTGATGTCACTACTGTATATAAACATAAACATAAACAAAATAAACTGCCAAATACGAGTCTTGATGTCACTACTGTATATAAACATAAACATAACAAAATAAACTGCCAAATACGAGTCTTGATGTCACTACTGTATATAAACATAAACATAAACAAAATAAACTGCCAAATACGAGTCTTGATGTCACTACTGTATATAAACATAAACATAAACAAAATAAACTGCCAAATACGAGTCTTGATGTCACTACTGTATATAAACATAAATATAAACAAAATAAACTGCCAAATACGAGTCTTGATGTCACTACTGTATATAAACATAAACATAAACAAAATAAACTGCCAAATACGAGTCTTGATGTCACTACAGTATATAAACATAAACATAAACAAAATAAACTGCCAAATACGAGTCTTGATGTCACTACTGTATATAAACATAAATATAAACAAAATAAACTGCCAAATACGAGTCTTGATGTCACTACTGTATATAAACATAAACATAAACAAAATAAACTGCCAAATACGAGTCTTGATGTCACTACTGTATATAAACATAAACATAAACAAAATAAACTGCCAAATACGAGTCTTGATGTCACTACTGTATATAAACATAAATATAAACAAAATAAACTGCCAAATACGAGTCTTGATGTCACTACTGTATATAAACATAAACATAAACAAAATAAACTGCCAAATACGAGTCTTGATGTCACTACTGTATATAAACATAAATATAAACAAAATAAACTGCCAAATACGAGTCTTGATGTCACTACTGTATATAAACATAAACATAAACAAATAAACTGCCAAATACGAGTCTTGATGTCACTACTGTATATAAACATAAATATAAACAAAATAAACTGCCAAATACGAGTCTTGATGTCACTACTGTATATAAACATAAACATAAACAAAATAAACTGCCAAATACGAGTCTTGATGTCACTACTGTATATAAACATAAACATAAACAAAATAAACTGCCAAATACGAGTCTTGATGTCACTACTGTATATAAACATAAACATAAACAAAATAAACTGCCAAATACGAGTCTTGATGTCACTACTGTATATAAACATAAACATAAACAAAATAAACTGCCAAATACGAGTCTTGATGTCACTACTGTATATAAACATAAACATAAACAAAATAAACTGCCAAATACGAGTCTTGATGTCACTACTGTATATAAACATAAACATATACAAAAATCATAAAAGAGGGATTATCTCAGAGGGCTGACTGGCCCAATCACAGCGGATCCCATTGATAATCAGCATATTATAGCCATGTGCCTATCTAATTATGTTTATCAGCTTTTTGTCGTTATTGATCTTACTGGAGCACTCGGTAGCCTATTTCCCATATCTACCAAACTTTTGCATGTTTCACAGAGCGGCAGTCCGTTTTCCACATCGTCTTTGTGGATCCAACAACCTAATCTTACAACCTAATCTTACAACCTAAGTATCTGTATCATATCCTCTCTTACTCTAAATAGATAGATAGATAGATAGATAAGTTTATTGACCACAGGTGTGTCATTACAATCATTACATGTAGTAACAGAAAAATACATTAAATACATAATCAATTATACACAGACTGGAAAAAAAGATTACTTAATAGTCCATATAAATTAACTTAAATTGAAAATGAACGGTCAGACAATTCAAAACATAGACAATCATATAATATTGAGTCTTGAGATTCCATGGGTAGTCATAAATTATGCATAAAATTCAAGTTATCTGTCAATATCAAAATAAAAATGTACACAAATACATACTTTTTGTATATATATTTTGTCTATGTGATTGAGGGAAGCAAAAGGCAGAACTGCCTATAGCGAATGCCTCCCCCATAGTTGAAAGAGTGACAGGGCCAAAATCAAGGGACGTTCGAGCCAAAATGCCTGGACACACGGAGTTTGAAGCAATTTAAGTCATAGGAAGAGGGAAAGACTGATTCTGGGAGAGAGTTCCAGAGCTCAGCTGTTGACTAGAAGAAAGTTTGAGAGTAACATTTCACTCTTGGGTTGGAGAGTTGCACAGAGTAGGGGTGGGATTGAGTTGCAAGACGGGTACCACGTGCCCTACGTAAAGGAGGTGGTATACACTGGGAAAGCTCTGAGGAACACTGATTATTGTAGTAGCGATAGAATAGCGAGAGAGATGCAACATTGCGGCGGAGAGAGAGAGATTGCAGAGAGTTGGTGAGTGGATGGGAGTTAATGATACGAAAGGCCTTCCTTTCAACTTTGTCTAGGAGAGCGGTGTGAGAGGAACCTCCTCACACATGTGAACAATACTCAATACAAGGACGCACTATGCCCCTGTACAGAGCAAGAAGCTGTGCAGAGGAAAAGAACCCCCTAAGGCTGTTGAGCACACCCAGCTTCTGGGAGGCTGCCTTAGCAAGACTGGTAATGTGGTCTTTCCAGCTGCAGAGAGCAGAAGAAAAAGAGACACCAAGAATATTGAGAGAAGATGAAGGATTGATTTTTGTATTGTTGAAGAATAAGGGATACTCCGCAGGGAGTTCCTTACAGGTAGATAGAGGGAGAATATTTGATATTGACAGATAACTTGAATTTAAAGGCGATATAGTAGGGTTGGGTGGTGGCTGATAACTACTGTGTTTGATGGAGGAGCAATAATGGTTTGGTGGTTCTCACAGGTAAGCCATGGTAGCCTTGTCCGTTTCTTAGTCATTAATGTGTGACTTTAACCTCATGACACTGGGACAAGTGGCTTAATTCTACACTTTTGGTAATGCACTATATTGACGAAAATTTGGGCACGGTGTGAAAAAAGCTGTGTCAAAATATCATACTGATCCAACTGTTTGTTAATAAGTTATTCCCAAAAAACAATGTAACACGGCCTCTGAAACCCATAGTAGATACCACTAATATTGCGTCTTGGCCTGTCATCATTCAGATTGGTGATTTTGTTTGTTTTCATCTGAGATATAGCTGGTGGTTATTGGCTACCCTTGAGTAAGGGAGATGGGTAATGGAATCGGACATTACAAGAATCCATTGAGCTAATGAATCTTCTCGAACGAGGGATATATGACGCGTAATTAATGACGAAGTAACTATTGTTAAATTTACATCCTGAATTTCTATCGATTTCCAAATGTTCACTAAACTGCATATAGTTATCTACATTATATATCATCTGACAAGGTCTTGCCCATTCAGGTAGTGGATACAATTATTTCTGAAGAGCATGAATCGTTATCAGGATCAATAAGTCAACCTATTTTTAATGCCATTTAAAAAATTACCAATCTTTTTAGATAGGCCTAAATCAAGGTCGTTAATGTAAAAGGTGAACAATTTAGGAACTAAAACTGACCATCGTGTAAGACCCCAACCTTCACTACACCCAACTGACCATCGTGTAAGACCCCAACCTTCACTACACCCAATCTGATTATATATGCTACTGTTAATGGTAATTTTTTGTTTCCTACTAATTAGCCATGGTCTAATTCACGTAATATAGTTCGCCCTATTCCATGAGCTGCTTCTTTAATCAGCAATCATTCATGTGGATATTTATCGAAAACTTTACTGACATGTCAATATCTTTGAAGGTATTTTTTGTCTTTGTTTATCGATTCGTATGCTTGGCAAAAGGAAAGGTTAATAGACAGCGAGACACACGCAGCCAACACAGTTAAATTCCATTACAAGATTGATGATTAAGTATTTACAAATGTGACAGCAGCATACTCTTCTTAATTTGACGTTTGTAATTGAGTCAGTAGCCAGCCCTTATTCCCCCATGGGGTAGGGAGTATCAACAAGAAACATATGAAAGGAGGCAAAACAAAAAAGAGGCTGCAGGGGAAGAATCCATACAACAGTTCGCACACAAATATTCGGAAATCTCAATCACTTATTAGCCCCTAAGATGACTGGCTTCACCTCAGATGCTATAAACGTCCGGACAAATTATGTCTCTTAGTCATTTAGCTGTATAAAATTACATTAGTTTTAGTAACATCTAATACAGTTGATGCATATAAACGTTTAGGATAACTCAAAATCTATTCCCGGTGTCAGCGAACTTGGCGCTAATCCTGACCGCATAACATCTTAAAAAAAAAAAAAAAACAGATCGGGAAATAGATGTAGAGATTGACTACCCGTTCTTCGAGCACTTTCCGAGTTACAGAGAGGCTACGGATACAAATTAGAGCCAAGGTCGCTGACACCAACACCATGTATAGTGTTAAGGAGAGGCTCTATTATACGCTTCTTAGTGATTGTTTTAATCAGATTATATAATACAATATACTGTATGCAACGCATTGTGTTCATTTTAAGTTATGTATAAAATGTGGATCTATAAAGTAGCTTGTAGCGCGTAAATATATTTATATATAACGGAGAGAGAGAGAGAGAGAGCACCTTCTATTATGATACAAACAAATAATGATAGCAATATTGTCATATGTAGCGCCCAGCGTGTACGAGTACTGTGTGTGTGTGTCTTGGCTGGTAGTGCAGGCGGGGCCGCCTGCCTAGACAACCACGGTGTCTGCTAGACACGACTTGGGACGGGAGTGCAAACTAGACAGGTGCCACGTACCTAATATTTTGTCGCAAAACTTAGTTGGGCTACTGTACATGTTGGTAGCCTTGTCCTTTTCCTATTCATTCAGGTGTGACTTTAACCTTATGGCACAGGGACAAGTGGCTTAACCTCTGAAGTGCGCATGGGGGTAATTGGAAACGTCCCCCTGTGCTGACGTATTTGAGGTGTTTCCGTCACTAAAATATTCATTGTGCCATTAATAGCATTAATACTTATCCATATGCGCCTATTATGGGTTGATTATAAAGGTATTAACCTGAAACAACAATAAAACGAGTGAAACCAGCGTTTGGATGGTCAAAATCGGAGATATAGCCCGCGAGTTGTATAATGTATGGGTGAGGCAATCTGCTTTCCCGCCAATTTCCCCCAAGGCCACTGAGACACAGTCGATCGATACTCTCTCTCTCTCTCTTGCACTCGCTTGCTATCAGTGATGACCACACCCTCCAATCGGATTTCTAATGTTAGCACGAAAATATACCTCAGAATAAGGAAATAACAGGGAAAATAGGTGATAACTGAAGGAGAGGAGGAAAGTGGGGAAGGAGGGGAGGTAGAGGACTGAGATTTTGCATGGCCCAGGGGCCAAAAAAAAAAAAAAAATTTTTTTTTTTTTTTTTTTTTTTTTCGATGTCAAAAGTTGATTTTTTTTTTCTCTGACTCTTAAGAGTCTCCCCGCAGTGCGCCGGGGGAACTCTTAAGAGTCTCCCCGCAGCTCCCGGGTTAATTATCCACTTTTGGTAATGCACAATATTGGCGAAAATTAGGGGACGGTGTGAAACAAGCTATGTCAAAATATCATACAGATCCAACTGTTTGGTAATAAGTTATTCCCGAAAAACAATACAACACGGCCTCTGAAACCCATAGTAATAGGGTTTTCATTAGGTGTTATTTGCCACTGAATATTTTGAATACTTATACAATGCATGAGTTCTGATAACAGATAGGGTGTCTTTTCACCGCAAACCTGCTGGTCACAAATAAACAAAATGACGCATTCAATATAATCTTTACCCTTATTTTGTTTTAACCGGTTAGTAATTCACAAAGATATTGTATATAAATGATTCATGACAAAGTAAGTGTCGGGAAGGGCCGCCTGGGTCGGGAAGGGCCGCCCACGCCTCTCAACCCCCCAAGAGACCCGCCTACAGTCACAACACCACCCAAGGCACCACGTACCACAGGGTACGCCGAAACGAGGCCAGAGTATTGACTGCCACCCTAAACAAGGCCAGGGTGGCCCTTTTTAAATAGAATAACTATTCCTTGTACCTTAACTTTAAAATTGCCAAATAAGAAGGCTGACCTTAGGTCGGCAGAGAATTATAAACCTGTTGCCTCGAGGAGTCTCCCAAGTGTTCATCTTAGACCGGCTCTTGAGGAGTCTCCCAAGTGTTCATCTTAGACTGGCCTTTGGTGACAAGGAAGTTAAGTAACCCTTTCTCTGCGGGCTTATTTGCGCTATTTCGGGCATATTCAGGCACTCCTGGATGATTAATCAAGCATCTGCATTAAATTAACTGTATTCTGCCGAAAACTAAGCAGAAATAGCTTCAAAATGATACCAGAATGAGCTTCGTAGGTGGCTGGGTCCACCCGCAGCGTTGCCATAGACATTCGGAAAAACTTGCTAATTATTAGCTCTCGCTCGCTCGGCAACACTGTCGAGACAGCCGCGCGAGACACAGTCTCCCTCAGTGAGCGGCTGGCTGCTCTGAGGGTCGGAGGGAGGTCCCTCACGCTCCCGCCCACTGACACTCAATTTCTACGGCTTTTACAGGATTTTAACACCTTACGAGCGGCCTATGCGGTTTATTTATGTGTACCGCCCAGCGGGGTGTTTTTAGCCAAAATAGGGCTGTTTACGTGATCATTTTCATGCCTAAATAAGACCCAGAACGTAAAACAAGTATCTATCCCTGAAAGGGCATAAACAGAGCTTTCGAATGACACCATAACGATCCTTGTATGATGGATAGTTTTCTTGCAATAACCGTGCAACGCGAGTGCAAAAAGCAGGTAATTCGGTACTTTCGGTACATAATTGAGTATGTAGCGAGTGAGAGAGGGAGGAGGGAGCTGAGATTTGTGTCAGTAGGTTCGCCGCGGTGGTCTGGAGCAGTCATACGCTCGCTAGTCTCCTGCCACCACTTGTCTCTCTCTCTCAGCCACATTACGTGCTGAAATTGCCACTCGAGTGATGTCGAGCGCCGCCACATAGTCCAGCTTTATTTAACTCGACTTAAGTGGTGAGCCGCTTTTTAAGGGTTAAAGCCTGGAAAATGCTGTAATTTGCCTATGCGTTCCAGAACGTCACCCGCAGGGAAAGGGTTAGAGGGACTATCACACTTGCCAATATTTCCGTGGTCTCCACGATTTCCGTGGTTTCTCGTCTATTTTCCGTGGTCTTGCCGACAATCCACGCTACCCGAGCAACTTGGGAGATCTTCGTCTATCCACAGAATTTTTAGCCGTGAATTAGTAGGCTATGTCGTGGAAATACATTCCTTATGTATAAATATATATTGATACATATATATTCCATATATTATATTAAACTAGATAAGTATTAAGTGATATATATGTGATATTCTAACCTTAGGAGCTATAAAATATCACATGGAACACATAAAATCGTACATATAATATAGTAAACACAAGCAAGGGAAGACATACCGTCACTGCCTATTTTAAATTTGTAATACATAAAGCTCGGCCTGTGATTGGCTAAGAAGCATGGGTCCGGGTCAGTCACCCTTCATTCTCGCTTACTTTTGCGGTTATTATTTTTTTTATCTCGCTTGTGTTTACTTTATGATATATACATTATTATTGTGTTTCCTGTGATTTTTAATAGCTCTTTAGATTCGAATAGGAATGTAATTTAGTAAGTAATCATTAAAATTACTTAAACATATTTGTTTAATGAATAAATAAGGAACAATACAGATAATAAATATATTATCAGGGTACTGATAAAATAGCCAATCACGAGCGTGCTGCTGCTTCCACTGACTTGCACTTTTTATCAACAGACGTGGATTCATGTCGCTTGTTTTAGGCAATAGCGAGCAATATAGACATACTTACCATGTTTTTTATATATGCTCAGCTTTATCATTGGGATTGAGATTTATTAACGCCATACGAGAAGTTACTGACGGGCCCCGTCAGTAACTTCTACTACCCGCCAAGCGGGTGGTTTTACCCTAAACGACCTTGTTTCCGTGCTCTTTTTCATACATAAACAAGAGCCAGAGCATAACACAATTATGTATCCCTGAAAGCACGATAATTGAGCTTTCCAATGACACCAGAACCATCCTTCTACGACCACGCGTTCTCTTGCAACGAGCGTGCAAGACGAAGGATAAATCCCTAAAATACGGTAATTTCCTTACATAATTCCCTGTGTAGCGAGGTAGTGAGTATGGATGTGTGTGGAGTAGACGTCAGTAGTCGCGCGGGACCCGTGCCGAGCGGTCATGAGCCGACCTACGCTCCTCATCTAAACCCTGTGGGTTCAGCACGCATGGGTCGTCTCCTACACGAAGCAGTCCGCAGCCATGGATCAAAAAACGCCATCCGAGAAGAAGCAGCAGTGACATAAATCATCCAACGCCAAGCAAAAAACAGAGGCAACCGAGGACAGCGATAAGGACTGAAGACAGCGAGGACCGAGGACAGCCATGAACATACATATAGATCCGACAAGAACCAACAATATTATTAAAGAGCGTTCCGTGAGTTCTAAAATAACAAATTTAAAGGTTTTCTATGCAAATACTCGTAGCATACGCAATAAATTTTAAGATTTAGAGGAGCTAGTGTTTACAGAAAATTATGATGTGATTGGCATAACAGAATGTTGGCTCAATACAGAAGATAGAGACTTTTTAGCAGAGTATTCACTTCCTGGTTATGTAATGTTTGAGAAAAGCCGAATAAATCGAAATGGAGGTGGTGTTTTACTTTATATCAAAAAAAGTCTTAACCCTACCCTCTTGTCAAAACCTCATATTGTTAACGTCGACACATCTTTTGTGCTAATAAAGAATAATAAAGGTACAAAAATAATACTTGCGTTAATATACAGACCTCCAGCTCAATCAGTGCAAACTGACAGAGAAATTTACGAACAAATTGCAGATGTAAGTAACTCACAAGATACCGTAATTTTTGGCGACTTTAATTTACCTGTGACCAAGTGGGGCGATACTCTTACTTCACACTCCGGACATGACTTGTATACGAACTTGCAAGAGAGTTCGCTTTATCAATTTGTTCGAACACCGACCCGTGGTAATTACGTTCTTGACATTGTACTTGCAACAAAAGACGAATTAATAGAGAATTTGAATGTTGGTGATGAATTCAGTAACAGCGACCATCGTACGATAACTTTCACTTTAAACTTTACTAGTAACGAACCAAATAGTAGCATCGAAAAAGTCCCTAATTTCAAGAAAGCAAAGTTTCATAAACTTAGAGCTATGTTTAAAGAAACTGACTGGAGCTTTTTAATTAACAATAACGACATAAATACATCTTGGAAGTTATTCGAAACCACTTACCTAAAAGCAGTGCAAGACTGCATACCATCGAAAATACGGCGTCCAGGCCATAATAATAAGCCCAAATGGTGGAATAAAGATATTTCAAACTGCCTGCTTGCTAAAAAATTTGTTATGGATAGATTAAAATCCTCACAAAATGACGAAGAACGGGTGAAATTTGTAGAGCTACGACGCAAAGCCAAAAAGTTAATTAAGCAAAGTAAAAAGACCCTAGAGTTACATATTGCGAATCAAAGTAAAACATACCCGAAAGAATTCTATAGTTATATCAGAAAGAAAAAATTAGTTACTTCATCTGTTGGACCGTTAGTCGATGAAAATGGAGAATACACCAAAGACGAAGTACAAATGAGTAATGCCCTCAATACCTTCTTTGCATCAGTTTTTACAACAGAAGACCTCAGTGATATCCCTACACCATCGCCGATTCAGATTGATAATTCAGATGTTCTAAGCAATATCACCGTTACAGAGAGAGAAGTATTGAATTGTTTAGATAAACTCAAGGTAAATAAAACGCCTGGACCTGATACAATCTCGCCTAGAGTTCTAAAGGAAGCTAAGGATGAGCTCTCCAAACCACTGACATTACTATTCAATAAATCCTTGCAGTCTGGAACTATGCCTGATCAGTGGAAGATAGCCAACGTAACACCGATATTAAAAAAGGCAGCAAATCCCTACCCAGTAACTATCGTCCAATTAGCTTAACCTCAGTTGTATGTAAAATGCTAGAAAAGATCATAAGAGACAGACTCGTAAATCACTTAGAGGAAAATAACACACTTAAAGATACTCAACACGGCTTTCGTAAAAAACGTTCCTGTTTAACAAACCTCTTAGACTTCTTCCACGATATCCTCAACCTCTACGATGAGAGTAAAGCTGTAGATATTATATACCTTGATTTTCAAAAGGCCTTTGACAAAGTTCCCCACAAACGTTTACTGCTAAAACTAAAAGCGCATGGAATACAAGACGGTGTGTTGAAATGGATAGAAAATTGGCTCAGCGACAGAAAGCAATGAGTAGTCATAAACGGTAAGGCATCTAAATGGACCAATGTAAGTAGCGGGGTACCCCAGGGATCGGTACTAGGACCAATAATATTATCTTTCTAATTTACATCAACGACATAGATGAGGGTCTCACCTGTACAATCTCCAAATTTGCTGACGATACAAAAATTGCAAATAGCATACTCTCAAAAGAACAAGTTGACGATATGCAACACAATCTAGATAAATTGTCACATTGGGCCCAAATTTGGCAAATGAGTTTCAATGCGGATAAATGTAAAGTACTACATATCGGATACCTAAATGAGAAAGCAAACTATTCGATGAATGGCACTCAGCTTAAGAATGTAAACAGAGAAACCGATCTGGGAGTAACAATATCGAGTAACCTAAAACCGAGTCAACAATGTTCAGAAGTTGTTAACCTAACCCTCTCCGACATATCACCCAATTTTGAGCCTATTAGGGATACTTTAAAGCCTTTGTTACCATCAGGGGTATTTATAAACCTTTAGTTTAGTTACTTCAACCTCCGCAGTTGTCTTTGAGTTAGCTGTGGGCAGAAAACTAATTTTGGAGAGGTAATTATAAGGGTGAGAGGACTCTATTTCTTATTGCTAATCTGGCAACCTCTGCGTCATATGTGCGTGAAAGGGCTAACAAGTGCGCATGGGGGTAATTGGAAACGTCCCCCTGTGCTGACGCATTTGTGGTGTTTCCGTCACTAAAATATTCATTGTACCATTAATAGCATTAATACTTATCCATACGCGCCTATTATGGGTTGATTATACAGGAATTAACCTGAAACAACAATAAAACGAGTGAAAACAGCGTTTGGATGGTCAAAATCGGAGATATAGCCCGCGAGTTGTATAATGTATGGGTGAGGCAAGCTGCTTTCCCGCCAATTGCCCCCAAGGCCACTGAGACACAGTCGATCGATACTCTCTCTCTCTCTCTTGCATTCGCTTGCTATCAGTGATGACCACACCCTGCAACCGGATTTCTAATGTTAGCACGAAAATATACCTCAGAATAAGGGAATAACAGGGAAAATAGGTGATAACTGAAGGAGAGGAGGAAAGTGGGGAAGGAGGGGAGGTAGAGGACTGAGATTTTGCATGGCCCAGGGGCCAAAAAAAAAAAAAAAAAAAAAAAATATTCGATGTCAAAAGTTGATTTTTTTTTTCTCTGACTCTTAAGAGTCTCCCCGCAGTCCGTGCCCTTATTACAAAAAAGACATAAACAAGCTAGAACGAGTTCAACATAGAGTTACTAAAATGATACCTAGCCTAAAGAACAAACCATACGAAGAGCGTCTTAGAAAATTAAATCTATTTCCTTTAACCCAGCGCAGATTAAGAGGTGACTTAATTCAAGTGTTCAAAATCATCAAAGGCATCGACAATATGAACTGTAGTAAGTACTTCACTATCGACCAATCTAATTACACGCGGGGAAACGGTTGCAAAATTATTGGTAAATCTTTTAACTCACACGAATCTAACAATTTCTTCTTCAATCGAGTTGTCAACTTGTGGAATGGGCTTCCCCGAGACGTTATAGACTGCAGCACCGTTGATTCAAACTCCGCCTAGACAAATATCTCGCATCAAACCCGCGACTGACTGCATTTGTAAATGAATAACTTTATTTTATCCTCACCTCAGTTACTAACCCATATTATGTCCCCTACTAACTTCCTAGTCCTGCCACGGACATTAGTTCCAGGGCAGTAGTTCCCTTTCCAATGTTCCCTTACCCACTCTAAACCACTGTTTGGACACTTGATCCTCAGTGTTTTGGAGGACAAGCAGCCTAGAAGGGTCACTAGATCTGTTGTTGCTTGATTTCCTTTGTACTCCTCTGTACTCCTCCCATCGCTCGTCTCTCTCTCAGATCCATTATTGCTCAAAAATTGCACACGGACTTAAGTCGGTCCCCGCCACATAGTCCATGGTTCTCTAGCCCGACTTAAGTCCACCCCCACCAGACAAGGGTTAATTGCATGATGGGAAGCCAAAACGGCCGAAATAAGACCAATTAATTTTGAAGTGAGAGCGACAGAGTGTATGTATAATTACATTTTCGTGGATTATCTAGGTTCATGTGTGATAGGGAAACCACGGTATCGTCGTCTAAACTATGAACGAAGATCCAGAAACCACGAAAAGATAGTGTAGTGTGATAACCCCTTAACCAGGAAAGAGGATCCTACCTGATCTCCTGTTATCCCGGGTACAAACCTTGTGCCGGAGATAACAAAATAGACCCTGTCTATATAAGAAAGTTAATACTTGTTAACCCATACAATCCCAGCGACGGCAGAGAGCCGTCAGTAGATAAATCACTCCCCAGTCCCAACGACAGCTGCAAGCCATCAGTAATATACGATCCTTGTAACTGCCAGTATAAGGCAATGCCTGGTACCATGATGTTTGAGCACTGCTCTAAGACCTTGGCAACACTTCTCAGCTTATATCCAAGCCCCCACAGGCTAGAAGAGGCAGTATTCCTCCATCTCTTGAGGTGGGAGGCTGTTATATCTTGCCTCTGAAGCCATTTTGGCCACATTACTTGGTACTGGGGGGTACATTTATGGTAGTAACCCATGGTACAGTAGGGGTTAACTTCCCTTCCATTTCAAAATTATTGGTCAATTTGTCGCTACAATACAAACTCTATCATAACGTAAATGCTCACTTAACCATACCTGCTTGATTTTAAGGTACGTGGGGAGATTGTAGGCACCAATCGATCAGGGCTAGACCCAGGTGAGGTTATAGGCATGTGATAAAGAGTCACTGGAACTCCTGTTTCATTTGCTTGGCCTCTCTTACTGATTTTCTTTGTGCCTCATTTACACTGAAAGCAATCCAGCTAGCTCTCACAAACACCTCCTCCTCCTATCCACTTCACTACACTAAAAATGCACACCACACTTCATTCCTCCACACCAAAATTTAAAAACACAAAATGATGAATTCTTGCCCAGCCTCGGAATTCCCAGGGGGGGGGGGGGAACCATATATGCCCCCACACCCGACCGACCATCCCCTGACGACCCTACAAAATTACCTGGACCTCGGCCTGTTACTCTTTCTATTAATTTCTGCAACATTCGCGGACTTTCCTCTAACTGTCACTCTGTTGAACACCATCTCTCCTCCTACAAACCTGATCTTCTCTTCCTCACCGAAACTCAGGTGTCTGTAGCAACATCCAGCAGCCCCTTCTCTGTATCCTCCTACTTTCTCTATCCTAGTTCAAAGCCAAAGGCGGATGTTGTGCATATGTGCACAACAAACTCACTTGCTCTCGTGTTCCCGATTTCGACTCCTCTGAATTCTCAACTTTATGGCTCAAACTTTCCTGTCATTCTCTTACTAAATATTTCTGTGCTGTCTATCTTTCCCCTAACTCTACCAACTTTCCTAAATTCTTTGACTATTTAAACTCTACAGTGGAACACATTCTATCTATTTCTCCTTTCTCAGAAATCTCCATCTTAGGAGATTTCAACGTTCACCACCGCCAATGGCTCTCCTCTCACACTACTGATCCACCTGGTGAACAAGCCTACGTCTTTTCTATCTTAAATGACCTAGAGCAGTTAGTTCAGCAACCTACCCGTATCCCGGATCGCATTGGAGATCGGCCCAACATTCTTGACTTGTTTCTAACTTCTAACCCTTCTTCTTATACTGTCGATCTTTTCTCTCCTTTGGCCACCTCCGACCATAAACTTGTCTCTGTCACCTGTCCTATCTCTCCAGTACGACCACCCGATCCTCCTAGCCGGCGGCGCTTGTGGCACTTTGGCGCTGCCGACTGGGAGGCTCTCCGGCAGTACTTCTTTGATTTCCCATGGAAAGATTTCTGCTTCCGTGGCCGGGGACCCTCGGAGAGTGCTGAACGTTTTACCGAGGTAATCCTATCGGGCATGGAAGCATACATTCCATTCTCTTTCTCTCAGACTAATGCTAACAAATCTTGGTTTACTCACGGCTGTTCTACTGCTGTCCGCAATAAGGAGGAAGCATTCAAATTGTACCGTCGCCTTAAAACTCAAGACTCTCATTCTTCCTATGTTTCTGCCCGGAATCAAGCCAAATCTGTTCTTCGACATGCCAAACACTCTTTCATCAATAATAAATGCACTGAACTATCCAACTCTAGCTCTTCCCAAGCTTTCTGGCATCTAGCCAAAAACCTCTCCAACAATTTCTCTTCCTCGTCTTTCCCTCCCCTTTCCCACTGATGGTACAACCATCACTTCTTCATCTGACAAAGCTAAACTCTTCGCTCAAACTTTTGCTAGAAACTCCACCTTGGATGATTCCGGTGCTATTCCTCCCTCTCCACCCTCCTCTCTCTTACTTATGCCTAATATCCTAATCTCTTCTAAAGATGTACTTTCTACCCTCTCTGGGCTTAACACTAATAAGGCGTACGGTCCGGACGGTATTCCTCCTGTTGTTTTCAAAAACTGTGTTTCCGTGCTGACTCCCTGCCTAGGCAAACTCTTTCGTCTCTGTCTATCCTCTAACGTCTTCCCTTCATGCTGGAAGATTGCTCACATTCAACCTGTCCCAAAGAAGGGTGACCGCTCTCAACCCTCCAACTATCGTCCAATTGCTCTCATCTCTTGTCTTTCTAAAGTTTTTGAAACTATTCTTGCTTCTAAATTTCTTAAGCATTTCTCTTCTCATAATCTGCTCTCAGATCGCCAGTATGGCTTCCTTAAGGGTCGCTCTACTGGTGATCTTCTTTCATATCTTACTAACTCTTGGTCATCCTCCTTTCGGGACTTCGGTGAGACTTTTTCTATTGCACTAGATATATCGAAAGCTTTCGATAGAGTTTGGCACAAATCTTTAATTTCAAAACTACCCTCCTTCGGTTTCTATCCCTCCATCTGTGCCTTTGTCTCTAATTTCCTTTCCGGCCGTTCCATAGCCGCGGTTGTGGACGGCCATTGTTCACTTCCTCACCCTATAAACTCTGGTGTTCCTCAGGGCTCTGTCATATCTCCTATTCTCTTTCTAATTTTTATAAATGATCTCCTTAACTGTACCTTAATTCCCATCCATTCATACGCAGACGACTCAACCTTACACTACTCCATTAGTTTTTCAGAACGCCCCAGCCAGCAATCCCTTGACGACAAACGTAATGAAGCCATAGAACTCTTAAATTCTGATCTAAATACTATCTCCAATTGGAGCAGAGAATACCTTGTTACCGTTAATGCTTCCAAAACCCAATTTATCCATCTATCTACCCGTCAGGATCTTCCAGCGGACTATCCCTTATTCTTCAACAATACAAAAATCAACCCTTCATCTTCTCTCAATATTCTTGGTGTCTCTTTTTCTTCTGTTGTCATTTGGAAGGACCATATTACCAGTCTTGCTAAGGCAGCCTCCCAGAAGCTGGGTGTGCTCAACCGCCTTAGGGGGTTCTTTTCCCTAGCACAGCTTCTTGCTCTGTACAGGGGCATAGCGCTTCCTTGTATTGAGTATTGTTCACATGTGTGGGGAGGTTCCTCTCACACCGCTCTCCTAGACAAAGTTGAAAGGAAGGCCTTTCGTATCATTAACTCCCGTCCACTCACCAACTCTCTGCAATCTCTCTCTCTCCGCCGCAATGTTGCATCTCTCTCGCTATTCTATCGCTACTATAATAATCAGTGTTCCTCAGATCTTTCCCAGTGTATACCACCTCCTTTACGTAGGGCACGTGGTACCCGTCTTGCAACTCAATCCCATGCCTACTCTGTGCAACTCTCTAACCCAAGAATGAAACGTTACTCTCAAACTTTCTTTTACTCAACAGCTGAGCTCTGGACCTCTCTCCCAGAATCAGTCTTTCCCTCTTCCTATGACTTAAGTTGCTTCAAACTCCGTGTGTCCAGGCATTATGGCTCGATCGTCCCTTGATTTTGGCCCTGTCACTCTTTCAACTATGGGGGAGGCACTCGCTATAGGCAATTCTGCCTTTTGCCTCCCTCAATCACATAGAAAAAAATAATAAAAAAAAAATAACCCTTAAGTTACCCGATTTGCTGATACTGTTAAGTGACCAGAGCCTACCTTCATTCACTTTCACTTATAAAATCAAGTTAGTTCGCCCCACTCACTTTAAACTTACTTTAAATCTTATAAATCTTACATTTTAGAAATTACAGTATTACACCACGGTAATACTTCGCAAATTAGCCATTCGCTGTTCATTAGATTCACTCCCTCACATCATGCCTTTATCCATAACCTAACTCCTAAACTTTGATCTTAAACTTTATTCCTAAAAATTCCCTTTGCTTTACTTTTGTCTTGTCTGTAACTCTGTCTCGAGTCGACTTGTACATTTCTTTGTGAGCAGCTGTATCCATTGACTTTGTTGCATTTTGTGTTCCCCATACTTAGTATTATTTTGTAAATAAACCTTGTTGTTGGTCACAGTCTTCAGGTCCTATATTGACAGTAGAATTCAGTTTCTTAAAGTAATTCATTCACTTGGATACGGGGTTCAACTTCGACCCGGCTCAGTGCAATTATCGGGAGCCTCAGTCTCATAATTCCTATTGTCTTACCCAAATAAATGTATATGAATTGTTTTTATGTGTCTGATTTGTGAAGCTTCCCTCACAGAGAACCCTAATTCTTTCAGTATAATAGTAACAATTGACAGAGATAAATCAAATACCCAATGAGGAAGAAAGTAAAAGAAAGATTGGGAAATTGGTTTACTCTTGGGTTTAAGAGTGGGACAGATTAGAGGTAGAATTGTGTCGAAAAGTGGGTGCCTCCAACTCTCCATAAGAGAGGAGGTATATTCTGAAGAACATTGAATATTGTAATAGCGTTAGAAGAGTAAAAGAGATAGTACATTGTGGCGTATAGAGATCAATTGTAGGGAATTAGTACAAGGAAGTGAATTGATGAGCTTTTGACTCTTCTTTTCGAGAAGTGCGGTATGGGTTCAAGCTTCCTACTCCTGCGAACAATACTCAATACATGGGTGCACACTGCCCCTGTACAAAGTAAGAAGCTGTGTGGGGGTGAAGAGCCCACGGAGACAGTTGAGCACACCTAGCTTCTGAGAAGCTGTTTTAGCAAGAGTGATCTTTCCAAGAAATGCCAGAAGATAAAGATTCACCAAGAATATTGAGAGAAGATGAAGGGTTAATCTGTATGTTGTTGATGAGTAAGGGATATTCAAGTGGAGGATTGTGACAGGGTAGATAGATGGAGAAATTGGGACATGGAAGCATTGGAAGTAGCAATATTCTTTGTGCTCTAATTAGAAATACTAGAAAGATCAAAAGATAGGCGTAGTATGGCCTCATCTTGTAAGTTTTTAAATAATTGCATGGTGGGTCATTGTGGAAAACTAGATGAATAGTGCATGGTGGAATCATCATAAGAGTGGATAGGGCTAGAGGTATAGTCGAGAACTGAAGAGTTGATAGGTTGAGAGAGTGAGTGATTGCTGTCCAGGCTGTCCTCAACCACAGCTTTGGAACGGCCAGAAAGGAAATTACAAAAAAAAAAAAAAAAAAAATCTCAGATTGAGGGATAGAAGCCGAAGGAGGGTAGTCTAGAAATTAGAGATTTGTGCTAGATTATATCAAAGGCCTTCAATATGTCTAGCGCAATAGAAAAGGTCTCACCAAAGTCTTGGATGATGTCGACAGATCTCAATGCTTACTGTATAATTTTTCCTGGACGCCACTGGCAAATGTAACTACCAAAAATGTCTGCCGGTTTGTAATTTTGTTGTTCTAAGTGTAGAATATCTCAAAAACTAATGAAAGGATGTTGACGAAATGTTTTAAATATTTTATGGTAAACTAATCTAATCTAAAGGTCTGTTGGGCTAAGGCCAAAGTCCAAGCATTTGGCGACTTGTTGGATGATGCCATTCAATCTGTTCATGCATGTGGTGAGGAATTGGAAATCTTGGATAAGCTTACCTATCTTGGCAGCATGATCCTCAACAGTGGTGAGTCGGGCTACAATGTAAATCATCGCTTCGGCTTGGCATGGGGTGTTATGGATTCACTCAACAAAAGTATATGGCATTGTCGATACCTATGCAGAAGTACAATATTGCGGATCTTCAAGATCCTGGTGCACCCTGTCTTACTGTATGGCTGTGAGACATGGACACTCAACAGTGTTTTGAAGAAACATATCAACTCCAATGGTACTAAATGTCTCTGCAGGATCATGGGTTATCGCTGGTACGATTGCGTATCAAACCAGCGGCTACTCCGTGAAACTGATTCGAAACATATTAGTTGCATAATCTGTGAACGCAAACTTCGGATATATGGGCATGTCGTTCGCCTCCGCGAGGCTGATCCCGCTCACCAGGTGGTCTCTACAGAAGACAACCTTGAGTGGAGGAGGCCCAGGGGAAGACCACGGAACTCATGGCTGAAAGAAGTCGGTAAATCATGCAATGGAACACTTAATATGGGCCAGGCAGATGCCTGGAGGCTTTCCCGGGAGGAATCCCTTGGGTGGCGTTAGCGGCTGAGTGCGGCCACACGCTGTCATGGCGTATGCCCCCATTGATTAATTGTATATATATGTATATATATATGTGTGTGTGAATATAATATAATATAATATAATAGAATATATTTATTTGGCTCAGACTTTTACAAAAAAAAAAAAATATGGAGCACAGCTCCTCAATACATCTACAAAGTAATTATACTAACTTTATCTAAAAATACCAAACACAACTCTTAAACAAATTGCTAACTTATTCAGCACATTAACATTATTATTTTGCATCAACAATTTGTACTTGAAATGAGTTGGTCTACGTATAAAGTAACTTGGAATATATTGATTTCTCAAACTAGCAATATCAGCATTTTGACATATAAACAATACATGGTATTCGTCACCAACATTACCAGCCTCACATTTTCCACAAATAAGATTTTCTCTACTAATATGCTGATATCTACCAGCAGTTATAGGCAATTTATTGTTACTGGTTCGTAATTTACTCACCAGTATGCGATTACCTTTGCGTAGCTTTAAAATATGTTCCTCCAAGCCATACACTTCTTTATATACTTTATAACTACTGCATATAGATTTGTTTAACAAGTTACTGTTCCAAGTAGTAATCCATTGATCTTTCAACCTTAATTCAATTGCCTTTTTGAACCATACTGGATTAGCAATATTTTTTGATAATCACACACCTGACATTCCGCAGTCATTACATATTTGTGTAATGCAACTTATCCATGGAGAAGAATAAACACCAGTAATATCCAAAAATAACGAGCACTTGTACATAAGGTAACTCAATTTAGTATCTTTGCCTAACATTAGTCGCACCCAGTAACCAATCATCCGACATTTAATGTATCTTCAATGAGTAGACTCCAAGCTCTCGATACACCATATCCGTACTTTTTCTCTTATGTACACATAAAACTTGCTTTAACATTTTCAATTGTAATCATTCCAATTCTCCTACAATATAATGGCCCCATATTTCTGATGCATAGGTCATGACAGGTAACACCATACTATTGAACATTTCTATCTGGATATCAACTGGCAAATCAAATTTACGAGACGTACCAATTATTGAATACATATCTCTCTGCGCTTGATCTTTTAATTCTAATTCTCCTTTACGAAATCTACCATTATAATTGAATGATATGCCAATATATTTATACTGACTCACTATTTCTATACCCTGTATACCGATCTTAAAATTACCAGCTTGAACTTTACCCCTGCTGAATATCGAAAGTTTGTTTTATTGCAATTACATTTTAATTTCCAATCGGCACAGTAAATATCCAAGGCTAGTAACGCCTGTTTCATTCCCTGTTCACTGTCACACAATATAACCGTATCATCTGCATACATTAACACAAGTAATTTGAGATAATCATTGAGCAAATCATTGCTAAAGTGTAAATAATTACAATTGCATTCAATAAACTTGGCCTCAATATCATTAACATAAAATGCAAAGAGCAACGGGGACAAATTTTCACCCTGTCTTACCCCCATGTTACACAAAAAGGTATCAGATTTCCGTTGGTCTAGCATCACACAGGATTTAATGTTATTGTACATACTTCTAATTACATTCAGTATTTTACCATTAACGTTCTCCTTTACTAACTTGTACCACAAACCTTCTCGCCATATCATATCAAAAGCTTTTGTGTAATCTACAAACAAACAAAACAACTTACATATCTTCCAGTTAAATAGATTAATTACACATTTAAGCAGAAATATATGACCTAGTGTAGAATATATCGGTCTGAATCCTGCCTGTGATTCACTGATAATTTGCATAGCATTTGCAAATTCCTTTAATCGTTCATATATAACATAGGTAACAAGTTTCCCATACAACCAAGAAGGGTAATATCCCTCTGTAATTGTTAACATCGTTTTTGTCACCCTTGTTTTTATACAGTGGCACTATAGTGCCAATTAGCTATTCGTTTGGAAGGACGCCTGCATCAAGAATCTTATTAAAGAGTTTTACATATACTGGAGATAAAATGTCTTGTGTACATTTAATGTATTCATTTGGTATCATGTCATTTCCTGGTGCCTTAATATGTTTTAATCTATTAATAAATTTATTTATTTATTCAGCAGTTATTGGGTCATTTAGTATGGATGTAGGGTCTTCATTGTTAATCTTATATGGAATATCCTCATTATCATAACATTAGCATTATCTTCATTGGCAAGGGATATAAAATGTTCATAACATTGTTCAAGTGTAATAGGAATCTTATTACTTTTCCTATGTCCTTTTAAGATCTTCCAATATGATTTTGGATCTTTACTTTTGTTTTCTCTTAATTTCTTAATCAGATTAATATTTGCATTGCTGTTTACCCTTTCCAAGTCACTTTTGTATTTCTTACTTTTATCAATCATATCGTTATAGTTGGCCTTACTCTTGTGCAGATTATGCTTATGTTTAGCTTTGTGGTATTCTTTCCTGCACTTCCAGCTCTTCCAACGGCTGACACCGTTACTCTTTTTTATATATTTGGTAGTATTAACTTTTGGAAACACTTTAATCACAGGTTCAACTAAAACCTGCTTTAGTTCTTGGCTTATCTCATCAACAGACAACTCTTCTATCTTTGCTAACAATTCGTTTACTATACAAACATCAACATCGCTCTCATATTGATGTTTATTTTCCGGTTCCCATCTTCCGGGTCTTACATTTACTTCCTCCTCTACTAAGACAATTGTATTGTTGGTATTAATATGTGTTATTGTGTGTGTGTGTATATACTGTACGTGAGTTTAATTTCAAGTTGCACTAAATAATATTTGGGGTTCTGAATACTCTTTAGATCCTGCTAAATTATCCAGTTATATATTTTATTACAGATCATAAATTGTTTCAAGATTTCTGTTTAGCACAACATACTCTTACTTGATTACAAAGAGTTTTACTCAAATTATTCGTGGTCTGAAGTCCTACGCATCTTTTCATAATTATTTGGCCATATTTGTGTATGTTGTAATATTTAATAAAGTAGACGTGCCGTTTTGCCCAAAATCAAAACGGCATACCCAACTCTGCGATGGGTTACCATCATCACTACTAATACCATCATCAATCACAAACACCATCATCACTACTACTGCCATCATCACTATAACTGCCACAATCATCACAACTACTGTCATCATCACCATTACTATGATCATCACTACTACAATTACAATCATTACTACTACTCTCACCATCATCACTACTACTATCACCATTGTCACTACCATCTTAATCACTACTATAATCATTGATACTACAACTATCAACCATCATTACTATCATCACTACCATCTTACAATCGTCATTACTACTGTTAACATCATCACTACTACTATAACCATCATCATTACTACTGTCACAAGTATTACCATCATGTATCCTACTATCACCATCATCACTACTACTGCCATCATCACCATTACTGTGATCTTCATCATCACAACTATTGTCATCATCACTACAACTTTCACCATCCTCACAACTACTCACCATCATCACTAATACTCACACCATAATCACTACCATCATCACTACTGTCATTATTATCACTACAACTATCATCATTACTGGTCACCATCATCACTACTATTATGACCATCATCATTACTACTAGTACTGTCACCATCATATCTACTACTGTCACCATCATAATTATCTACTACTGTCATCATCATCACTACTGTCATCATCATCAATACAACTACAACCATCATCACTACTATTATCACCATAATCACTACTATCACCATCAATCCCACTATTACTACCATCACTTCTAATGCCAACTAAACTAACTTAACCTAGCAAATACGGAGCGAGATGATTTCGCCCCCAGAACGAATGCGTTCATAGTGTGTGAGCCCCTTCGGGGCTCACACACTAAGAACACCATCATTGCTGGGGTAGGGGGGGTATGGGAGGAGGGGGGTCCGGGAAGGGGGGGGGGGGGCCCCCTCCGGGAGGGGGTAGGGGGCTTGGTAAAACCATATGTTGGACCTAAAATCATAACAATTGCATAAATTCAACAAATCTTTTTTGACTGACGTTCGCATTCACGCAACAAATGTTCGTGTGAAATTTGGTGAAAATCCGTCCAACGGTCTAGGAGGAGTTCCGAGACAGACGGACGACGACGACAACGACGACGACGACGACGATGACAGACATTTTTTTTGTGTGGTACCCACTATACGAGGGGGCGATACCAAACTCTGCTTACACAGAGTTGATAACTCATTAGGGAACATAATCACAACTATTATACTCAGGCTTTTGGTAGACACAACATATTTTGTTCTATAACAATGATGTATGTTTTTCTTTAGCTTGAACACAATTTGAACAGGTACGTACATAATTCCTAAAATATTTTGAAATATACAGTAAAGTTATTGTCAGTTGATTTAAATAGTATTTTCAATTTAACTACGGGGATACTGGTCCAATTTGAGAGTTGCTTGGTGACTTCAGAAGGAAGATAATAATTACTTATCCTAATAATTTCCTAAACACTTCTGCATATATCACCGTCAAAGAGCGATCCTCAGCGTATCCCACAATCTAAACTGTACTGAACAAAAGACAGTGTTAGGTATGCAACATGAATTGTACAAACAGTGATCTGGTGTAATTCTCCCTCTGAATGCCTCTCAGCTGACAACCAATTACCAGGGTATAGAGCAGCTTGGGTTCCTTTTGTCAGTGGCACTGTAGTGATGCCTCGCTCTACCTTTGTTACCGATATAGCATATAACACTGCTAGTATACAGGACCCTAACTATGTGTCACTTTCATTATACAGTATAGTTAGCGTTAATAATACCTGGACAATCGTGTAACCCCTTCATTAATATGATGATAGTTCTATAAATTTTGGTCAAAATTAGACTTTTTAAAATATAGGAGGAACGGGTATCTCATAGTATATTACAACTCCACCTTGTTACATCATATTTTACCTAATTAATTTTGTAAGCACTGGAAAGATCTCGTCCTTAAAAAGTAGAAATATGAGTGTACGCTAAGCAGCGTGTTTAAAAAACGGTCATCTTTATGTCATTGTCCTCTGGAGTCTGTGGTGAGACTTTTTCTGTTGCACTAGAGTACTAGACATATCGAAGGCCTTCGATAGAGTCTGGCACAAATCTTTTATTTCCAAACTACCCTCCTTCGGTTTCTGTCCCTCCATCTGTGCCTCTGTCTCTTATTTCCTTTCTGGCCGTTCCATAGCTGCGGTTGTGGATGGCCATCGCTCACTTCCTCATCCTATCAACTCCGGTGTTCCTCAAGGTTCTGTCCTATCTCCTGTTCTCTTTCTAATTTTCATAAATGATCTTCTCAATGTACATCCAGTCCCATCCATTCATATGCAGACGACTCTACCTTACACGTACTACTCAATTAGTTTTCCAGAACGCCCTAGCCAGCCAGCAGTCCCTCAAAGACAAACGTAATGAAGCCATAGAACACTTATCTTCTGATCTAGTTACTATTTCCAATTGGGGTAGAGAAAACCTTGTTGCATTTAATGCTTCCAAGACCCAATTTATCCATCTTACTACCCATCAAGAACCTCCAGAAGACTATCCCTTATTCTTCAATAATACAAAAATCAATCTTCATCTTCTCTCAATATTCTTGATGTTTCTTTTTGCTGCTGCTCTCACTTGGAAGGACCATATTAACAGTCTTGCTAAGGCAGCCTCCCAGAAGCTGGGTGTGCTCAACCTCCTCAATTGGTTCTTTACCCCTGTGCATATTCTTGCTCTGTACAGGGACACAGTGCATCCTTGTATAGAGTATTGTTCACATGTGTGGGGAGGATCCTCTCACACCACACTCCTAGACAAAGTAGAAAGGAAAGCCTTTCGTATCATTGACTCCCGTCCACTCACCAACTCTCTGCAATCTCTCTCTCTTCGCCGCAATGTTGCATCTCTCGTTATTCTATCGCTACTACAATAATCAGTGTTCCTCGGAGCTTTCCCAGTGTATACCACCTCGTCTACGTAGGGTCGTAGTACCCGCCTTGCAACACAATCCCACCCATACTATTTGCAACTCTCCAACCCAAGAGTGAAACGCTATTCTCAGACTTTCTTCTATTCAACTGCTGAACTCTGGAACTCTCTCCTAGAATCAGTCTTTCCCTCTTCCTATGACTTAAATTGCTTCAAACTCCGTGTGTCCATACATTTTGGCTTGGACTTTCTTGATTTTGGCCCTGTCACTCTTTCAACTCTGGGGGAGGCACTCGCTGCAGGCAGCTATGCCTTTTGTCTCCCTCATTCAGATAGACAAAACAAAAAGTTACAGTGATTACTGTAAATTATCCAGTTTACCACAGCTTATTTCCGCCAGTGAGACGTCACAAATATACCAAAATTCTAATGTCCTGTTTTCTGTCATGTTAAAAGAGCCCATCCTCCTCTCTCTGTCCGAAAATATAACCTGGGAACTTTCGGATGTGTCAAATGCTTTAGTCATTGTGCCAAAGGTTACCCTCGTAGCGAAGGGCGCTAAACCCAAGTAAATACAAACAATATACAGTAGGACGCAGTGTCAGCTTAGACAGATCTACATTGATAAAGACAGTTATTGTTAAATATTATTATAATATTAGCAAACAATACATACAGTATCATATATATTTGTAGATTCAAAATGGTGTTCTACTTCTTGCTCTTGTCAATACTATTAGTAGAGCAGATAAGTGAAATATTTGGTAGAATTGTGCCTTTTATGATAAAAGCATTATATTTATTAGTGGCCCCTCCATCATTGACGATATGCCTATTACATAATAGCCACCTTTCAAGCCCTAGCAACAGCTCGTTTGAAACAGCCGCCACAGGGAGGCAGAGAAGCCACATATTAAGCGTACGGTAATTCTCTTATGGAATCGTCATTATGATTGGTTACTCACTACGAAAACACTTTGTAAAAAATAAAAAAATAAAATTAACTAAAGAAATGCTATAATTAAGCTTCCCAACTTTGTGGATGTTTTCCCATGGATTCTTATCCGAGACGCTGAACCGCTCAGCGTCATTCCACCTTCTCCTCCCTGTGGTCGTGCTGTGTAGAAGTGTCTCCCGTTCTCGCTTCATTCTGCATTCTTTCGTCTCTTAGTGAGTCTTTTGCTCATTTGTATTTATCTGAAATGTTCTAGAATAGGTTTAGACTAGTTAGGACGGGCGTCCCCATTGGCTCGTCCCACAGGAGTGTGATAAAAGAGGGTACTACTGTTAAGCGTCCACTCGGTCCCCTTTGGGCTAGCTCGCCTTTGTATTTATTTTGTTTTTCAGCGGTTAGCTTTACCTTTTAGCTATCTAGGAGGCTGTGTTTACTGCGGGGCTAGGCTACTTTGCTCAATTAATAAGATGGGGTAGCCTGTATTGTGTTTGTTGCAGAAGCTCTAGTCTAAGAAATGCCCCACGTGGTGGGGAACTTTCTAGAGTCCGATTCTGCCTTTTTTCCCCTTTTGGCTCGGGGCGGCGACGTGTGCTGGTTGGTTGCTGTTCGTTGCTGGAGGTAAGGGTATAGTGTGTCGCCGTACTGATTGCCCTAAGCCTCGTGGCTAGCCTCAGTTATGGGTGTTATTCTATGGCTAGGAAGTATTATTACTATATTATAATATACGTAGCCTTAAGATGTATCCTTCTTTGTCATGTGGTGATACTATACATGATTAGAAGGGGCAGGGGACTTCCTGTCGTAATATTGGTGTTTCGTGAGCTACTTTCTTGGTCTGGCAAGTGAGTACTCACAAATGGGTTTGGTGTTTCCTCCTGGCGATCAATTATCTGCAGTTGGTCCTGGAGGCTCGCCTCGGCGAGCAAGGAATAGATCCAATAACAAAACCCGGCGTGGTCAGTTGTACCACTAGATTTCCCGGCGGAAGACGAAGGCTTTCAAAAGGGAAATATTCCGGCTCGGCCGGGAAGACTAGCCTATACAATATGCTCACGCGGAGGAGAACGGTCTCTAATCCGTCATCACGGCGGAAATGTTTAGTGGGAATAAAATAAAACTACAAACAGCTATCACTCTAGTCACCGAAGGCGATCCGATAGTTGTCAGTTTATAATTATTCAATAGGAATAATCATAAGTATAGGCCAGTGATACAAAGTATCATAGATAAGCAGTCTTGTTACCTTCATAGAAAAGGTCATCGAGGTCCTTTTCAACAGAAGGATGCGGCGGAAAATTAGAGTAGCAAAGTTGTGCCAAATAATTTTTGTTTACGTATCTGAGGTATAACCTGTGTGAATGTCTCGGTATATCCTTATGAGCATTGATTCTTGGACATTTATTTTCCAGATTCCAACACAGCGTCCTCAGCACACGACCCCGGTAGGGGGGGCCGATCCCGGCGGGGGGGGGGGGGGGGGGGGTCGCATCCATGCCTTTAGTAACATTGTGTTCAACTCCAATTTGTTTGCTCATCCCAGTGTTTAGTCATAAACTTTGCATCAAATGCGTGAGGTGCATGGACCGGTCCAGAGGTGTCTGGTTGTCCAAAAAGTGTGGGGTGTGTTCAGAACTTACGGGTGGGTTATTTAATCAACATGATCAGTCGTGTCTCGTGGCATTATTGCAAATCAAGGAGCCGTATAATTGCTATACAAAAGACTTAGCTCACAAGGCCTTGCAATGCGACGACGCGGTTCTGTGGGATCATTTAATAATCAAAACACAAATTGCTAAACCTCCTTCATCGCATTTCGGCTCAAAATTTAGAGTAAATTCTAAAGTTTTATCAAAAGAAACTGTGAGTAATAGTGACAGTAGTGATTCGTCCTCTAATAAGGCAACACCCCCTCCCCCCTGGCCGATCAAAGAGAGCGCGGTCAGTCTTGCCACAGGAAGATCATACAAGATCTAGGTCGAGATCGCCCCTTCGCCAATCATCGAAAGCTTCGACGTCTTCGCGGTCACAGGCCAAGAAGAGGAAGGCATCTCCGGCTCCGGCCCCTGCAATTCCGCCGAAGCCAGGAAAACATGGGCTTAAACAGAAATCCCGTATGGTGTCAACGTGCTCGGGTCGCCGGCAATCACCGGGGTCTCGTCCTCCAGCCTCCGTTCCTACCTCTACCATGTCTAACGTCCAATCTGGAAGTTCAGAGGTGGGAACGGAGGACGTTAAGTCGACTCCCAGGGGTGGTACAAGTAATATAAACGATGTAAATATGTCTCAATCTTTTAGACAAGATTTTGCTATTCCTCGGGTGGACAATCTAGCTAGTCATGATAGACGGGTTCCGGCCAAGGTCTTGGCGTAACAGTATAGGGGTTACCCGGCGGTCAGCCGTGCCAGTGACAATGTGTGCCATCAGTCTAAGGTAGAAACGGACGATCGTAGTGTGTGGCGATGTCCTGAGCCACTGCAATACCCGGCAGAGGTAAGGAACAGGGGTAATGTGAACGTTACACCCCACGATCCGATACCTTCATCGGTACCGGATTTGTCGTGGGAACGTTTTGAACAAAGACTACTTTCTGAGGCAAGGCAACAACCGGAAGACATGGAAGTGGTAGACGAAGGGCAGGAGGAAGTAGAACATTTACCTTCTGCCCAACCCGACCTGTTAGCTAGTGAGTCCGAAGCAGCCTCAGTAACGTCTAAAAGTTCTCAGAAGGATTATTTAACCAGGGATGATTTAAAATCTATGTTCCACAAATTTTTACAACAATTTCAGAGTCCAGCACCATCACCGGAAGTTCCCACAACCATACCGGAAGCTCCCCCGACAATGTCTGTTGTGAGACCCTTGGAAGCGGCCAAGGTTACTGCTCCACCTAACGTACTAGTACTATCCCTGTTTCATCTACAGTAACTACGACCGAAGTTAGAGTTATCACTGATGTCATTCCTCCACCTTTGGGAAAGACCCCGGTCAAGAAAGGCCCCATGCCACTTCTTTATGGTCCTGATTTGTTTTGGGTTACCGTTACGGCTCAGAATCCCGCGAGTGCACAGCAGACAATCTCGGGGGAACTCCCGGTATCAGGTGAGTGGATTATTCAAATGAACAAAAACAGGAAACTACGGGCTAAAGATGCTGCTGGTAATATTGTGGACATGTCTGTCCTAAATGTCTATGCATATGACTATTTTGTGTATTTTTCCACTCCAGCTCTCCCACCTCCCTCCTCTGCTCGACTTTATGCGGACTTTGACGGCTTAAATGACGTAAAAGCTCTTGCTTTGCTAACGCCGGAATTGGACACAATTCCGGTTAACGATCAGTCCAGCAACCCAGTCTTGCAGATGGGGAAGGTGGGCACAGGTCCGTGGGTAGACTGGGAATAGAGGCTCAGCAGTTTGCAGCTACTATTACTTTTAAGTCATCCTATCAAATTCCGCAGGAAACTCATTCTTGGTTTTCATTGCCAGTTGCAAAAGCCGGGGGGGTTCCTCCTGCCATTTTAATTTTTTTGTCAGCACCTAAATTGTCTTTGTGGGAATTGAATGATCCCTTTTCAACCCCACCCCTGGCGCATTTAGATACAGATTTCAAATTGCGCCGAAAGGTATTGCGATTATTTTCCCAATTTCTGCTGAGCCGACAGGTTGCCCAGTCTCTCATTCGAACTATACAGGCTAATACTGATTCAGATGCCAAGAAAGCAATGGAATTATCACAGCATCTGGTGTTACAAAATTCTATTCAGTAATTGGGCGACGTCAGGACTGCCTTATTAGAGGCAGTTCGTACGTATCAGGACCTCAGAGTCTACCTGGTCAAGAAGCTGCCGGAAGACATTGGTCGCCGGGTAATTTTCTCACCAGTGCTTACGCTCACATTAGTTTGCCCTAATACTTGGCAAACAGTTTTTAATTTGGTAGATGCCAGTAGGCCGGGTGCTTCCTAAGCTAGGAAGGAACATTTCAAATTTGCCAAACCATATGCTAAGCCTTAAATAAATCAGAAGACTCAACCTAGTGGGTGTAAGTTCTTTCAGGGCTCAAGATGTCCTCCGGCACAGGGTAGCACTCAGGCCAGAGGTAAGCAAGGGAAAGGGTCAGGAAGATGGTTTAAAGGTCAACCCAAACACAAGTCAGGGCAAGGTTCGACTCCTGCCAAAGCTAGCCAGCTGTCTACCTCTACCCAACCACCTTAAAAAAACTAGTCATATCATAAACTCTCTCACTCCCGGGGCCTGTCGTGGGCGAGTTGGATCAGAGTGTATTTACGCCCGACAAGCCCAGTTAAGTAACTAGGTCTTTTCGGGTGTGTCATCGGGCTTGGCCCTGGCTGACTTGGGCAAGAACAGTGGTACGCAAGGGCATAACCTGGCAGTGGCTCCACCGACCTTGTTTACATTAACCACTCAAAATCACTCGTTTCCTTAGAGGTGGAGTCACTAGTCCAGGAAATGATCACCAAGCATATCATTGTCCCGGTCAATCCAACTTGCCCAGTTTACACTTCCAAACTTTTTCTCGTACCAAAGAGGGACAGTGTTCAGATGAGACCAGTTGTAGACCTATCTCGTTTGAACGATCATATTCACAACGCATCATTCAGGATGCTCACTGTGAACCAAATCAGGCTAACACTTCCGCCGCAAGGCTGGATGTGCTCGTTAGACCTGACAGAAGCCTATTGGCACGTCCCGGTAAACAAAAGGTTCCAAAAATTCCTCGCCTTGAGGAAAAAGCATCAGACTTCTGTCTTTCAGCGGATGCCCTTCGGATTGAACCTAGCACAGAAAATATTTACCAAATTAGTCCAACAAGCTTTATTACCACTTCTAAATCAAGGGATCAAGGTGTTGTGGTATCTAGACGACTGGCTAGTAGTGGCGGAATCAGAGAATCAATGCAAGAATCATGTCACTCAAATTCTAAATCATGTACAATCCCTAGGGTTCAAGGTGAGCTTGGCGAAGTCGAACCTTGTCCCAACAAGGGTAATTTAGTGGATAGGGCTGTTCTGGGACACAGCACATCTTACTCTCAGTCAGAGTGTGGACAATCGAAACAGATTTCGAAAGAAATTGTTTTGTTTTCTCCACAGTCTGACAACCACGGGAAAGAAGTGGGAGTCTCTGATCAGTTATCTCAATTGGATTCAACTTACTGTAAAGTTGGGCCGGTTGAAAGTAAAGAGATTAATCTTGGAAGGAAACAAACATTTCCCACTGTTGCCGGCGGGAAAGTTATGGTGAATTCCGACATTAATCCACAACCTACTGTCGGTTTGGGCGAGGCGGGAAACATTGCATTCAATAATGACGTGAACGTCTCCTCTACCCCCGGCATGGATAGACACAGATGCTTCAGGGACAATAGGCTGGGGTTATCAGTCGAGCCTAGGGCATCAGGGTCAAGGGATTTGGTCTCAGTCCGACCATTTTCACATAAATGCGAAAGAGTTAATAGTACCCTTAATTTTCCTTCAGGCTCACGGATATACATTGCAAGGGAAATCTCCAGCCTTTCAAATGGACAATTTGAATGCAGTAACATGTATCCAAAAACAAGGGTCAACGAGGTCTTAGATATTGCTAGAATTGTCGGAAAAGATATTTGTTCTGGCAGACAAGCTAATCATTCATCTTCACGCATCATATCTGCCAGGCGTAGCCAATGTCTGGGCAGACGCTCTGTCCCGGAGACAGAGCATAGAAGTAGAAAGGTCGCTCAAGCAAACCATCTTCAATCAGATGATTGCAGAGCCGTACCGTCCACAAGTGGACTTATTCGCTTCCAAGGAAAACAACAAACTTCCTCTCTACCCAACCCGTCGGGAAATAACTTTGGCAGGGGGTCCAGATGCATTGTTGGAGGATGGGAACAAGTGGAATTCCATCTATCTGTTTCTGCCTCCAGACGCATCACTCATGTGTCAGGTAGTTCGCAAACTACGAGATTATCAGGGCATAGTTTCGATGATAGCGCCACTATGGCCAGCTCAGGTGTGGTACACTCGGCGACCACGAAAACGGACCCCCCCTTACCGGCCCCGGTTTTAAGACTGGGTCCTTTCTGGATGGCGACTCACACAAACTATCACGGAGGTTTAACAGATGGACGAACGCACACAGACTGTGAGTGATTCGAAGCTTTGCTCTTTTTTCGTGATCTGCTTTTATTTTTCTACTGTTTGGTAACCATTTAAAGTGTGGATTGTAAGTGATGATAAAATTGTGTCTATATTTCTAATTATGTTAGATACCACATTCAAAATACCATTACAACAACCTAACTGGAGGGAGAAATCCTGCACGGTGGAGCTAAATATGGAACTGCAAATGAATCTTCAAACCTTCGCCAAACAGCTATGGCCGAGCTGACGACGTGAGTAGACGTAATCCTACATCGTTTGATTTCATAAGATCCTCAAAAGGTAGCATCATGCTTATATCTTGTTGTGTTATTTATTATATTATGAGTGTGTTGAAATATGTTTGAAATAACAACTTAAACCGCTAACTTACTTTATATCGTTATTGATATATTTTACACTTTCAGAATATTTCGCCTCTACTACTGCCTACTGCCTTCTCTCCTAGCATCACATCATGCCTGTGACTGGTGCATAGTTACAACGGGTTCTGTAAGTATTATGAAGTTACACAGAAACGTGTATAATGTAGAGGTATAATCCTTTATATGCAAGTAGTTTACTTACTTTATATTCCAAATATGTATTTTACATAGTGAGAAATATCACCTAGTCAATTCTAATAGGTGTTACTTTTATACCAAGGCCACCAACATGTTAGTTAAGGCATTTTACTTGTAAACTTATATTTGCATACTTTAGCACAGCCATATCTCCCTTCCCTATAACTCGCTTCTTCCTATCTACAGGATGTGCTTAAAATAATGTATTGTTTTTTTGTTTTTGTTAAATCCCTCTCTTTCGTTTTGCCTGTCGTTCCTCGTCTCCTTTCCTCTGTTCGTCCTTGTCCCCTCTCCAGGCTCTCTTATTCTCTTCCTTTGTTTTTGTCTCCCTCACCTTGTTTTCTCTTTTCATCCTAATCTCCTTCCAATGTTCCCTTCCCATCTCTTTCTTCCTCGCTTCTTCCTAATCTCCAACTCCACTCGTCTCTTCCCTTCCTGACCTTTCTTCCTCGTGTCCATCCCTTCATCTCCTTTCATTTAACACAACTACTCCTCGGTTACAAATATTATGTCAGTATTCAGTCCTGTTAAATTTCAATATATCCATCTGCAGTATCTTTATTTCCACTATCTTCATGTTAATTACATTCAATTTCAATATTAATTTTCACTATTGCAAACAACCATTCGCCGTGATTAGAGATATGTAATGACTTACGTTATTTACTATTGTACGCAGGGCCGTAACTCTATGGGGCAGAAAGGTTTCTAATGAGTTAATGCTTGTTTGCTTTCCATATCAATATAAAAAAAAAAAAAAATACAAAATATATTTGATTAAATTAATGTAAGAGAATATACTGATGATTTAATGAACTTTGCGGCCTCGTTTTTAGTTAGGCTTTTAGTCAGATAATAATGAATGTCTAGTATAATGCTTTCGACACCCCGCCATAATTTACGGTGTTATAATAGTTAAGCAAATTTATAAACGTTTACTCCTATTAAATTACGCTGTGGTCAGGGGGAATACAAACACTATGAACATTGTGTTCGGACAAGGGTGGAAAGATAATGGGAAGGGTCATACGTGTTGTTTGAACACCTGTTTATGGTATTTACATTCAGATTGATTACAGTCAAATTTATTTAAAATCCTTAATGTTATTAATTGGCCTAACTATTATAACGCAACAAATTAAGAGAGAGAGAGAGAGAGAGAGAGAATGAGTGTGTGTGTGTGTGTTTGAGAGGGAGTGTGTGTTGGAGAGAGTGTGTGTTTGCGAGAGAGTGTGTTTTTGTGATGGCAGGTCCCATGGGAGGGGTGGAGGTGGTGGTTGTGGGTTGATAAGAAATATGTGATAAGGAACCACATTCAATGTTATCGTGATGTTATTTTAATAAAGTACGATTTAAGGTAGTCCGATTATGTGCATTTCACTACTGTGTTTGTGTTGGATCAGGTCATATTAGACGCGGCTGTATGTAACTTTTGTCATACGTAATTTTTTTAACCCTCTATTGGCGGCGCGCAACATAAGTCGAGTTAAATAAATTTGGACTATGTGGCGGCGCGCGACATAGGTTGTGTGGCAATTTCAGCATGTAATGTTGCTGAGAGAGAGAGACAAGTGGTGGCAGGAGAGTAGCGAGCGTAAGACTGCTCCAGACCACCGCGGCGGGCCTACTGACACGAATCCCACCCTCCTCCACCCTCTCACACTCGCTACATACTGAAATGTATGGGGAAAGTACCGAATTACATGGTTTTTGCACTCGTGTTGCGCGGTTGTTGCACGAAAACTAGCAGTCATACAGGATCGTTGTGGTGTCATTGGAAAGCTCTGTTTATGCCCTTTCAGGGATAGATGCTTGTTTTACGCTCTGGGTCTTATATAGGCATGGAAATGATCACGTAAACAGCCCTATTTTGGCTAAAAACCCCCCCGCTGGGCGGTACATATAAATAGACCGCCTAGCCCGCCAATAAGGTGTTAAAGAAGGGAACCCTAAATGGTAATATATAAAAGCACTTGGTTCCATTTTATATCATCTGACTACTACCCAGGGGGGAGGAGGGTGTCAATGACTGTGCTAATGGGTGGCTGTCCCCCCTCGCTTCTCGACCAGTGTCCACTACTGTCTGTTTTAATGATACATTGATGGTTATTATTATAGGAAGATCTTCACAATGGTGTAATTCATGGTTATTGGTAATGCAACAACATTCTTACACAATGCTAAATCCTAGTATAATCTACAATCTAATTTTTCTTATTATTTACATTCAGTTGTTGAATATCTTACACTAAATATGTTTTTTCTTTGAATACAGTAATGGAGGCTCAACCACGACGTACTGTGAGACCACCACGAGCCAGGGCGAATCGTCCAGAGGTAATTGAGTGGCAAACCCGGATAGTGGCTTACTACGAGGCTGGGAAGGGGATTAAAGAAATTAGTCGCCTTCTCGGCATATCCAAAAACACAGTAAAGCGTTGGGTGAGGCGCCATGAAGAGGAAGGACACGTCCTCACCAGACCATGGCCAGGAGGACCAAGAGTCACTACCCGGGAGGACGACCAACAAATCCTCCAGGAAGCAGAGACTGCCCCTCTCTCAAACGCAGTCGCCATCACAAGAACAACAGGAATACAGTGCCATCCAGTGACAACAAGGAGGAGGCTGAAAGAAAGAGGGTTATGATGCTTCATCCCTGCCCGAAAGGACACCTTGACTGACGCGCACAGAGAGGAGAGAAAAAGGTTTGCCGAGGCGAACATTGATCGTGGCGACGAATTTTGGAGGTCGGTTATATTTACTGATGAAAAGTGTTCTCATCTGTCGCTGCATATAGCCGTCAGTGTTGGCGAGTGCTCAACACACGCTACCAACGCAGAAACATCCATGAAACAGGCTACAGTGGACGAGTGATGACCTCTATGCACGGATGGATGTGGTGGGGAGGTGTCGGCGAGTTGGTCGACATAGAGGGACAGCTGGACGGCCAACAATGTATAAACATATTAGAAACCTCCTTTATCCCGTCTCTCCGTGCATATGCCATTCCTGAACCCCAGCCTATATATATGGTACAAGACCGTAGCTCCATACACACGAGCCTAGTGGTAAGGCATTGGTTTGAGGCTCACCCAGAGATTGTTCTATTGGATTGGCCACCTAAGGGAGCCGACTGCAATCCAATAGAGAATCTCTGGGCTTACATGGTTCAGGAATGGGGTGTGGAAGAAAAAAGAAAGGAGGCAGTGAGGCGGAAGGCAAGAGCTGTGTGGGAGGGCATTAGAAATAGGCCCGAGATATGTAGTAAGTTGGTGGACTCCATGCCAACCAGACTAAGAGAGGTTATTGAAGTGGATGGGGGTTGGACACATTATTAATAGTATGTGTAGTAACATTTACTTAATGTTAAGTATTATTATGATTCAATTTTTCTTTTAAATATTATTATTGTCATTTATGATTTATGGGTATGTAAATATGACACTATCAATATAAGTTTAAAATGTGTGTATGTAAAATATATTTATTTACATAGTAATTATACTCATTATATACAAAATAAATCTTTACCGGGGGTATGCTCGCTCACCTTGTTACTGACATTACTTATTTCTATATATTTTCCATAATAAAAATGTGCAGTAATAATGTATACAACAGTTTTTCTTCCACAATAATCACTACCATAATCTTAATACCATTATCATATTGCTACAACTGTCATAATTATTCCTATCAATACTACTACCTATATTAATACAACTATCATGATATCCACTATCATCGCTTCCTCTATCGTCATTACCTCGATAATCGTTATGACTATCATCGCACACTATCATTACTCAGACTATACCATTACCACAGCCATCACTATCATTACCCACTGTTATCACTATCATTATCATCACTCCCTCTACCATCACTACTATATTCGCAAAAAGCAGTATCGTCATTAATCCAGTTATCACTAACACTATAATCACTAACACTAAAATCACTTTCATTATCATCATTATTTTTTCATCCTCATCACAAACACTATCATCACACTGAGTAGGGTGTCTCAATATCATTACTAACACTCTCACGACTTGCAAAAGTCATCACTAACACTATTACCCCTCCCATGACCATCACGCTTACTACCACTGTCACCACTATCTCTATCATCACTTTATCATCACAAGCACTATCATCAACTACCGTTATTGTTACAACCACTATCAACATTATCACTGTCTCTATAATCACTATAAGGTTTCCCATTACCATCATTAACACTATCATTGTTCCAACTATCATTAATTACTACAACTATCACAGCCATTATCATAACCACTGTCATATTTACCACTAGCATCACTTCTATTACATTCATAATCTAAGTATTGATTACAGCCAAGTTTACAGAGACATTTTAATGCAACACTTAATAAGCTTCTCGGTTTAAACTATATCTGTCTAGTAAATTACAAAATTGGTAGAGCCTGGTTGCAGAGGCTTATATACTTTATGCAATAAGTGTGTCAATGAACAAACGAGTAATTTACCTTATTTTATGACATTTCATTAATATATGGAATCCGTTATGTATGCGCTGTGCATACCTATGTATTTATGTTGTTAATATATGGAATCCGTTATGTATGCGCTGTGCATACCTATGTATTTATGTTGTTAAGTTTTACTCTTTCAAAGCTAGTAATAGCGTATGTGGATAATGCAGAATTTTTCGTATAAGCATACAAAAGAAGTCAAGAACACACAAACACGCAACCACTGGATGAAATCAATATGCGCTGTGAAGATGTTTTGTTTTCATATGACACAGTGAATCAAATCTCTGACTGCTTCACAGGGTGAGTGTGTTCGTGCGTTTGTTACCCTGTGAGCCGTCGTATACAAAGAGCCGTTCCGTTTTCTTTCCACTAAAATACGGGGGTCCGTTTTTGTGGTCGCCGAGTGTACCACCAGTTGAAGTCGTGGTGCGAGAACCCGGTGTCACTCCTGATCTCGTACTTCCACTTAGAGACAATTGGCAACCTCGAGACCTAGCTGACTTTTGCATTTTGGACATTCACAAGGCAAAATAATTAACTCCTTACGGTGAGAGTGTAACGAATACATTTTTGAATCAGTACACTCTATCTACCAGGCATCAATACCAATCACATTGGAAATCTTTTACAACTTGGATAGTGGAAACGGCTCAAACCAAAGCATCTGTAGCTTTAATTTTCAAATACCTGGATTATTTATTTGAACAAAATCACCTGTCCGTAGTAACACTGAAAAAACCTGGTCGCTAGACAAAGCTTTGTCTTTACTTCATTCGCCAAAGTATAATCGCAATCCAGATTTTGATTCAATATTAAAGAAGGCTGTGTTCCTTATGGCTTTGGCCACAGGTAACAGGGTATCTGAGCTGGCGGCGATGAGCAACGAACCTAATTGTCTCCGGTTTGGACGACGCAATATCAATGTACAAATAGCACCGTCACCCACTTTTATTGCAAAAAATGAGCATAGTGATCATGTTTTTTCTGAGTTCACGATCCCGGCGTTAAAGCGAGGGGATATGCATCATTTATTATGCCCAGTACAAGCTCTTGTTAAGTTCTTGAGAGTATCCCAACCTAAGCAGCCGGGAACTCTCTGGGTTAATAGTACAGGGAAGTGCATCATGAAAAGGAAGTTAGCATCTTTGCTGGTAGAGGTTATTAGGGAAAGTAACCCCGGTTTAGTGGGGAGAGCCCACGATATTAGAAAGTGGGCAGTGTCATTAAGATTCCTTCAAAACTTTTCAGTAGATGATATTGCTAATACGCGCCTCTGGGCGTCTAACCATACTTTTTTGACGCGCTATTTGTCTGTGGCTCTGGACAGACCAAAGCTCACCTGCATACATCAACGGGTCTAAATTGGTCTTTGTGCTAATAGTTTTAAGTTTATTTTTTTTGTTAGTGAAAAGAGGGTGGGGGGGGGTGTTACTGGAGAGTACAAAGGAGTACAAAGGAAATCAAGCAACAACAGGTCTAGTGACCCTTCTAGGTTGCTTGTCCTCCAAAACACTGAGGATCAAGTGTCCAAACAGTGGTTTAGAGTGGGTAAGGGAACATTGGAAAGGGAATTACTGCCCTGGAACTAATGTCCGTGGGCAGGATTAGGGAGTTAGTAGAGGACAGATGGGATAGTAACTGAGGGGGGGATAAAATAAAGTTATTCATTTACAAACGCAGTCAGTCGCGGGTTTAATGAGATATTTGTCTAGGCGGAGTTTAAATGAATCAACGGTGATGTAGTCTATAACGTTTCGGGGAAGCCCATTCCACAAGTTGACAACTCGATTGAAGAAAAATTCTTAGATTCGTGCGAGTTAAAAGATTTACCAATAATTTTGCAACCGTTTCCCCGCGTGTAAATAGATTGGTCGATAGTGAAGTACTTACTACAGTTCATATTGTCGATGCCTTTGATGATTTTGAACACTTGAATTAAGTCACCTCTTAATCTGCGCTGGGTTAAAGGAAATAGATTTAATTCTCTAAGACGCTCTTCGTATGGTTTGTTCTTTAGGCTAGGTATCATTTTGGTAACTCTACGTTGAACTCGTTCTAGCTTCTAACCAGTCCACTTGCGCGACATGGTATCACTTAATTGCATGCCATCCTAATGCCTAGTTCCTGAAGGGCAAGTTTCTTGTGAAGAAAACAAAGTATGCATTCTTTGCTATTGCCATTGATGAGGCCCACAAGCAAAATAATGCTTCTGTTAAAAGTGATGATGAGATTGTAGGCCTAACAGAGAACCCACCAGCTTTGTGTCACTGGATGGTATCTGGTCCTGATATGGTTCTGTTATTTGGAGATATTCCAGAGTTTAACTGAGAATAAACAGAACAAAATAAGCATGGAATGATAGCATTTAGACAAGATGTTATAAGTACTTGAGTGGTGCCATAGTAGAGCTGGAAAACCCATTATGTGACTAACAGTTGTGATCTTCTTGTACTGTACAGTAAAAATATTATAGATGCAGCTGTGGCAGACATTGCGTACGTGATCGAGGAACTTGGAGTCAACAGGTGCTAAACATATGTTAAAGACAGACTTGTCAACCAAACAATGCCCTTCTCATATTGTATCCAGTGGAACAAACTCTAGCTCTTCAGCCAGCTTCCAATCAGAAAGAAGTCAAACAAACAGCTACAGCTGTCATCTCTTCTCTAGGCTGTACAATGCCTCCCAGATACACAACAGTGATCTACATTAGTTCTTCCGGCACGAGAGTCAGGTCTGGCCGCCAGCGCTGTCATAGATGGGTGTCGTAAAAACCAGAATGAAGAGTTATTTGTTACTTTGCAAGAGAATGTCTCCTGTCCAACACTGCAGGTCACCATCGTCGATAGTGCTGCCATCGTCAACATGCTGCGACCTGGGACTGCAAAGGCAATCCAGGATTATGCTACTGTTATTTGTATGCTGTACATCACTTCACAGCTTCAACATGTAACCTGATGGCTGACATTCGTAGCAATAGAGGGAATTGAGTTAGGAGACATGTTAAGCCATCCAGTGTAGTTCCTAAAAACTAGCAGGAGCTCCTCTACATCATTGACAATAAGATTGAGTACTCCTTCTTGACAAAGAATGGTGCAGACATCGACACTGACAAACTCTCATGCTCCACCTAGATGTTATTTGGCCAGGGCACAATAAAGTATCAATATGCACAGTCGACACAGATGTTGTAGTTCTGGCCATACATCAGCCCAGCACCTATATACGTCTTAATCTCTTAGCTGTGGATGGCCTTTGGTACTGAAAAGAACTTCCAGTTCATTGCCGCTCATGAGATAGCCAGAGTATTTGGTCCTGATCAGTGTGTCTCCTTGCCAATGTTCCATACGTTCACTCGTGTGAATGGTGTTCTGTTTTGGAGGCAGAGGCAAGAGGACAGCATAGGGAACCTGGAACACATATGGAAATGTCATCCAAGCTTTCTGCCCCTTGGGTGCTAGACCAAGCTCACAGTCAATAAAGAAATGGCTGGGGCAACTGCAACAATTTGAGGTCCTGCTACATGATCGTACCAGTAGTCAGGAGTGTGTCAACAAGGCAAGGAAGGAACTCTTCATCCAGAAAGGCAATGCAATAGATGGTCTGCATCCTACATAGGTTGCACTCTTCCAGCCCATCAAGAGGGCTGCCTACCATTGCGTGGGCACATAATTTGATGATTTATATAAACTACTGATATAATGTAATCGTCGGGATTGATTAATTTCCTTTTCCCTGGAATAGGGCGTTAGTAGCTCTGCATGGTGGAGAGGTATCCCCTCCACATCCTTTTCTCATTGTTCTCATACCCCCACCTAAACCCTCCCCACTACTGAGGACCAGCTAGTTTATAATTAATGTACCACCAGGGACTGGCTGTTTTGATTTTTTTTTCCAGTAACAATAGCGAATGGGTTAGGAATGAAGGAAAAACCACAACAAACGATAAAAAAACTCAAAAAATGGTCCTACGGAGACCCCGAAAGTCGATTTTACAAGAGTACAAATTTTAAGGCAAATACACCCAAAATACCGGTTTTTGCACGCTCACGCGCACGCGGTTGGACTTTGAGAGTTTTCAACCATCGTCAAGGTTGTGTGGGATACTTACACAGTTCTCATAGAAATCTGAGCCCTCTAGGTGCCATGGGACCGGAGTAATTGGGACCGGACCGGCCAGGACGCATGGTTTGCGGTGCTGGGGTTTAGCGTTACATACATTGAGGACGCATGGTTTGCGTCGCTGGGGTTCTGTGGGCTAAGTAACTAGAATACAATGACTCAAATGTGCTCGGTCACTGTCGCCGAGTAAGGAACATGAGGTGAATATGGTATGGGTGACCTGACCTGGGATAAGGAAGAACGGAGGATATTGTTGGACCAAACGGAATAGGAAGGATAAATGAGCAGAAAATAAGTTTGTGGATTGGTGCTTAGAGAAGGATCAGGTTATTACAAACACTTGGTTCAAGCATCATCCAAGACCTCTAGACCTGGAAATGCCCAGGAGATAGAGCCAGAAGCCAGATAGATTATAAATAAGTATTAACAAATCAAATATAAATGCAGTCAAGCACGTGAAGACATACCCTGGGGCTGATTGCAGAAACAGTCATGTACCGGTGGTGGCCACTGTGCAGGTAAAACTTTAAAAATACAAGAAAGAGGTCAGAGAAACCTAGATGACAACTGCAGTTGTTGAAGTCATATGAAATAAAGAATCAAAATATATGAATAGTAAGAATTAAATATGATCAAGAGAAGGATGAAGGAGAGCAGTGGAAATGAATTACTTAAGGAGTGCGTGCGGAGTTACATGGAGGGATAGACAGACTAATGAGGAAGTAAGAAGGAGGTGTGGTGTGGAGGTAGATGTGCTGGAAAGTGTGAAAAGGAACAACTTGAGATGGTTTGGCCATATGGAACGTATGGAAAGCGAGAGAATGACTAAGAGGGTGTACGAGAGCGAGGTGGAGGGACAGAGAGGGAGAGGTAGACCGAATGAGAGGTGGAAGGATGGAGTGAGGAAGTACATGAACGAAGGCGGTGCTGGTTGGGGGGAGGGGCGTCGACTGACTGGGGACAGAGGTGCATGGGGGCGGTTCGTTCGTGGCCACCCCTTCGGGGATCACGGCGTCAGGCAATAGATAGATAGATAGAAGAGAAGGATGTAGACCACGGGGAGCATTATGTGGAGCATAAGTGGCATACATTAGAAAAACAAATATAGAGGGAAAGGACATAATCCCAAAGAAAGAAGAGCCAGGAATGCCTGTATGACGGACAAGATCTTGAACATGATGGAAGAAACGAGACAACAGAAAGGAAGGCATGAAGATACATATATAACACTGAATAGAATTCTTCAGAGAGAATGCATAAAGGCAAAACAATAATGGATGAATGATAACTGCAATGAAATGAAGTAATTGGATAAAGTAGACCAAAAGTTGATGTATGAGACGGTGAGGGAGACATACAAAAAGAGAGCAAAAACAAGTGCAGCAATTAAAAGAAAGTTGATGGCAGCATATAGGAGGCAGTTGTGGAAAGATGGGACAGCATATGTTGCAGACAAGTTGCAGAGTAGAACACCTAGATGTTGACGATAATGGAAAAGGTCCTGTCATAAGCAAAGCGGAGTTGGAGGCACATATGAAGAAAATTAAGAAGGATAAAGGAACAGGTCATGATGGGATAACGGTGGAGATGCTGGACTTGTAGGACTATGGCACGGAAATACTAACACAGATCGTAGGAGAAAATTATGTATAGCATGAGAGTGAAGACGCCATATCACAGACGTGTAATTCAACATATATTACAATACCAAAGATACCAGGAACCCTTGAGGGCACTAAACACCGAAATATTAGTATGATCCAGATCACCAAGAGAGTGCGGTTTTGTCAAGGAAAATATGTACGAGAAATGCAATTTTTATTCTGAGAATGTTGATGGAGAGAGAAATAGAAGGGGAAAAAGATCTTTATGTCTTTTTTGTTGACTACGAGAAGGCATTTGATCGAGTTAAGCATTTGGATATTTTGAGAATGCTTGATTGGTTAAACATTGATGGCAAAGATCTAAGACTGATATGGAATATACAGTATACTGGAGACAGTAAGCGACCGTGAGAATATTTACTAATGAGTCGGAGTCACAGAGCATTAAGAGAGGAGTGTGTGATGTTCCCTGACCTATTTAATGACTACAATGAAATTATAATGAGAGGTCTCAGAGATTTGGAGGGTATAAAGGTAGTGGTGAGGGGGGGGGGGGGTATATTAATAACATAAGATATGCTGATGATAGGTCCACGATAAACTACAGGATTTAGTTAGTTCTCTGGACAGATCAAGAAAAGAGAAACTTTTAATAACCAATAGAAAGAGAACAGAAGTGATGAAAATATATCAATATGGCCAGCCCCCAAGAACAATTATAATGATTGATACAGAGACAATTACATACACGGAAAGTTTAAATTACCTGGTAAGTATGGTCACGTTTGGTGGAAGATGTGAATAATCAATTAGGAAGGAATAGTACTAGCAAAAAGCGCGTTTGGGAAGATTTAGAATATGGTAACAAACACTAATTTATTAATTAGACCTAAACATGTAAACAATAATGGGAATTGGAAAGAACAAGGGTCGATAGGATAATTATAAGAAAACATCAATTGTATTGCTGCTAAAGTCTTCTTTGGAGAGCAGCAGCAATCATTGCCTTAAGCAATGTCTTAAGCTTATTGTCTCGCCTGCCTCGTGATGGCTTCTGAATGCCTCTGATTTTTTCTATTAACCCTTTCAGTATATGAGAACGCGTTCTTTTTTTTCTGGCTATGATTATATGTTTTTTTGTATTCAATTCAATTCACTTCAATTCAAAAAAGTGTATTGTCACAAAGTACATCATAGTTACATTCACATAGTTATACAAACAATATCTACAATGAGACAATTGGGAACTGATGCCAAAGGGCATATATGTCCCACAGCAATAAATTACACAAATATATATTGGTCAACAAAAGAAAGACTAGTGCTCAAGAAAGAAAGTGAAACTCAATACCAACAGAAACATTACTACCAACTTGTTCGTTCATGCTCAAGAGTATCTTAAACATTATTTATTTATATGTATCTACTCATTAAATATTCCTTTATTTGCCTTTTAAATATTTCAAAACTACAATTAAGATTTATTTTATCCATTACATTATTCCATACAAATACACCTTTATGCCTAAAAGTTCTTTTCCTTAAATTTGATTTTGCTCTGGGAATATGTAGCTTGTGACTCCGTCTGGTTAACTGTTGATGTATATTAGAATTTGATGTGAACATATCTTTACAGAAGCTTGGCGTAAGATCTTTCATTATCTTAAACATAAGTTTAGCTACTGAATTAACAAAAATATCTTTAAATGGTAATAGCTTTAAGGATTTAAATATTGGTGCAGTATGTTCTCTAAAGTTGGCTGATTTAATTATTGTTATTGTTCTGTTCTGTAAAGTTATTATAGGTTTTATATTACATTCATATGCATTACCCCAAACTTCTATCCCATAGGTCATAAATGATAGGGGTATACAACAGAATTATACATGGTCACTAATGTAAATAAATGTAATAACATTCTAGCTTTACATATTATACCTATACCCTTTGAAATTTTGCTTTTTAAGTATTTAACATGTTCCTTCCATGATAATTTGTCATCTATAATTACTCCTAAGAATTTTGAGTGTTCTACTTGTTGTAATGGTTTACCGTTTATGCAGACGTTTCCTTTGGGTTTTAATAGTTTCCCTTTCATTGAAAATATCATATAGTGCGTTTTGTCTACATTTAAAGATAATTTATTAGCAATAGTCCATTCCAAAAGTGTGTTCATCTCCAAATTCATCATATCTATGACATTATCAATATTATCCCCTTCCAAAAATATGTTTGTGTCATCCGCAAATAAAATTGGAAATATGTTAGGAGACGCATTTGCTATATCATTTACATATATCAAATACAATAATGGACCCAAGACTGAACCTTGTGAAACTCCACACTTTATGTTACCATAATTATAATTCTGACCATTATAATTTACATATTGAGTTCTATTATCCAAATAACTTCTTATCCAATCCAAAGCAACCCCCCTAATCCCGTAAATACTAAATGTTCTAAGCAAAATGTCATGGTTTACAGTATCAAAGGCCTTCCTGAAATCTAAAAATACCCCTACTAAATTTTTTCCTGAATCAAGAGCTACTGAAATCTTGTCAATTAACATTATTAAGGCTAAGTTAGTATTATATACTTTTCTAATAACTTTCCAATCCAAATTGGTAATTATAAAGTAAATTATGTTTGTTAATAAATGATATCAAACGAGTATACATTATTCGTTCAAAGATTTTTGAGAATAGAGGTAATATTGAAACCGGACGGTAATTATTTACAAGTGATGCATCATTATTCTTATACAAAGGTATTACTTTAGCAATTTTAAGTTGATTTGGAAAAATACCTTCAGTCAAAGACATGTTTATTAGAGAAGTTAGGGTGCCAATAAAGTAGGGAAATGTCTCCTTGATAACAGTGGCACTAAACGCATTCCATCCTGGACTTTTTGTCTTCATATTCCAAATTATACGTTTTACTTCATCACAACTGGTTGGTTTTACAAACATTGTATTAGGGTTACTTGTAGGCATAAATGAAGAAAACGTTCTTTGGATATTTGGTAATGACTGGCTAATTTTAGTACCAATATTTATATACAAATCATTAAAGGCATTAGCAATATGTTTAGCATCGCTTACCTTATGTCCATTTATATAACAATCATTAAAGGCATTATCAATATGTTTAGCATCGCTTACCTTATGTCCATTTATATAACAATCATTAAAGGCATTAGCAATATGTTTAGCATCGCTTACCTTATGTCCATTTATATAACAATCATTAAAGGCATTATCAATATGTTTAGCATCGCTTACCTTATGTCCATTTATATAACAATCATTAAAGGCATTATCAATATGTTTAGCATCGCTTACCTTATGTCCATTTATATAACTATCATTAAAGGCATTATCAATATGTTTAGCATCGCTTACCTTATGTCCATTTATATAACAATCATTAAAGGCATTATCAATATGTTTAGCATCGCTTACCTTATGTCCATTTATATAACAATCATTAAAGGCATTATCAATATGTTTAGCATCGCTTACCTTATGTCCATTTATATAACAATCATTAAAGGCATTAACAATATGTTTAGCATCGCTTACCTTATGTCCATTTATATAACAATCATTAAAGGCATTAGCAATATGTTTAGCATCGCTTACCTTATGTCCATTTATATAACAATCATTAAAGGCATTAGCAATATGTTTAGCATCGCTTACCTTATGTCCATTTATATAACAATCATTAAAGGCATTAGCAATATGTTTAGCATCGCTTACCTTATGTCCATTTATATAACAATCATTAAAGGCATTAGCAATATGTTTAGCATCGCTTACCTTATGTCCATTTATATAACAATCATTAAAGGCATTAGCAATATGTTTAGCATCGCTTACCTTATGTCCATTTATATTAATTTCAGTGTTTTTCCTCGAGTTGGCTTTTTTATTGATAACTTCTCTAATCAATTCCCTTAAATTGCCTACATTACGGTTGAATAGTTCATCATAATGTTTCCTTTCTGCATTTCGTAATAATGTGTTCAATTTTTTTTTATATTCTGAATACAGCCTTTTGTTTTCTAGTGTAGAATATTTTATATAATTTATATACAGTTTATTTTTAAATTGTATAGAATTTTTAAGACCGGAGGTAAGCCAATTATTTCTGTTACGATATGATAGTTTTACCCTTTTAAGTGGAAAACACTCTTCATATAGTTTGGTAAATGTTGAATGAAATTTGTCAAAAGCATCCTGACATCTACTCTCACCAATAATGTTTGTCCAATCAGTACTAGCTAATATTCCTTTGAACATTTGCATGTTGTTTTCATTAATTATCGTAAGAAGGTCTTGTTGAGTTAGACTTAGGGGGTTAATTAAAATGGTTTGTACCCCTTTGATTCCTAAGTTCCTTCCTAAGCTGCATAACATCTTCTAATATTAGCCAAAAAATTATGAAGAAGCGCATCATCGATAACTGAAAGTATTACATCTTTTGAAAACCATATGTGATACATTGTGTTTTTTGTTATTGCAAAAATATTCGTTCGGCTTGATTTTGCATTGTAATTATATTTATTTGTCCATTTATTGCCTTGATCCCCACTGGGGTGGCTACAATCAAACACCTATATGCTCTTCTGTGATCCATCAGATTACAGCTCCACTTTCCCTCATATACATCTCAATTCCATCCTTCCATCTTACTCTTCCTCAGCCTCTCCCTCTCTGCCCTTCCATCCCAGTCTCATATACTCTTTTAGTCATTCTCTTGGTTTCCATACGCTCTACATAACCAAACCACCCTAAGGTATTCCTGTTCACACTCACTAGCATATCCACATCACATTGCTCTCATACTTCCTTATTTGTTTATATGTTTCTACTCGCACACTACAAAATCAAACATATTTCCACCTCTCATGCCATAGATTTCGGTCTTGGCTGAGATATGGCGCTAGTGCGCGTATATTGAGCGAAAATTGCAGGGAAAGTCCCCGCCAGGCCATATGCTTACATAATAGAACTCGCTGCACTGAAAAGTTTAACTATAGCATATTAAATCTTCATCATCCGCAATATGGAAAAGATTGACAGACAAATTACTATCCATTATGACTTATCAGCATCACCCATTAATGCGATCGCTCTCTCTCTCTCTCTCTCTCTCTCTGTCTGTCTCTTTCAAGAATAACCTCTGAAGTTTGAAGAATAACAGATTAGAAAGAGAGAGAGAGAGAGAGTGAGAGAGAAAGAGAGAGCAGATGCCAGCTTGACATAAATTTAACTTTCGCGTGGAAACAATATAAAATTCTAAATGACATGCAGGGAAGAGAGAAGGGGAGAGCGAAGTGCAGATATAAATACATAATATATAGAACCATTTTGACATAGATGTCCGAATATCTAAATTATGTAATTACATGTAAATAGGTAATGAAATCAAGCGTTCACACATATATATATATATATATATATATATATATATATATATATATATATATATATATATATGTTAGTATAGCCAGGTAATAGATTCTCTTTCAAACAGACGAGGTTAAAGGCAACCGCAGTTTCAGCATTCGGGAGTCCCCTTTCCTCTGCCCCCGCGGGAATATGTACCAGCAAATCGACGGTGTAGCGATGGGAAGCCCCCTGGGGGTCCTGTTCGCCAATTTCTTCATGGGAACTATCGAAGAGGAACTCCTGGCTGCCCACCGGCCCACTGTCTACTGCAGGTACATCGATGATATCTTCGTGCGGGTGAAGGACCTGGGCGAACTCAGGGACCTCCAGCAGCGCTTCATGGCCGCCTCCGGACTCAACTTCACATACGAAGAAACCACCGATGGACATCTACCCTTCCTCGACCTCCTTGTCTCCCTCCACGACCACGGCTTCAAAACTACAGTGTACACCAAACCTACTAACAGGCCAATGTCTTAATGGGGAAAGTGAATGCCCTAAACGATACCATCAGTCCACCATCGCCGCCTATGTCAGGAGAGCCCTCACCCATTGCACCACCTGGAATGACACACACAATGAATTGGAAAGGCTCACCCAGGTCCTAGTCAACAATGGGTATTCCAACACTGACGTCACCAATGCCATCAACCACCACCTAAAAAATGGTACAAACAAGACCCCCCTAGCACCAACCCGGCCAATGACATTACATTTTTCTACAGAAACTACATATCTTCCGACCACACAACAGACGAATCCATTATGAAAGAAATAATTCACAAAAACGTCCTCCCCACCAACCCTGACAATAAAATAAAACTCATTATTTACTACAAATCTCCTAAGACCTCCAACCTTGTCCTCCGTAACCGCCCCATTTCCACCAACCAACCGAAAGACGATCATGTGATATACCAGCATATTTGCACCTCTGGGGACTGTGGACCCCTATCCTATGTTGGAATGACACAGACTCGCCTTTCCCGTCGACTAACCCTCCACCTTCAATCTGGCGCTATAAAAGATCACTATCAAGCCCCCCACCATCTTGCCCTAACTCGCGCCGACCTAGACAAACAAACTACCATACTCGACAAAGAATCAGACCCCAGAAGACTAGCTATTTTAGAAGCTCTATACATCCAAACGCTCAACCCCAGCATCAACAACCAAACACAAGACCTTCAAATTTTCCTTCAGGCAAGCGCTACAGGCATACTGCCCCCCTTCCTCTCGCCCTGTGCCCCCCTCCCTTACCTTTCCGCGCTCAGCACACAACTGACAACACCAACCAATCACAGCCACCCACAGCCAACAACCAACCACCGATAAGATTTAGTGCCCGTCTCGTGAATAGACTGCCTTCCACCAATGAACAGCCACCCCACACCCAGTAGCTCCGCCCACCTACCTATTCTTGATCCTCGAATTTTGTATAAATATGTTGCTTTGTCCTTATTCTAATCATTACCTGTCCATTCCCTGAAGATGCAAGATGTTTACTTGTGAAACGTTGGATCCACCATGAATTTTTGCTAACCTGTTGTACCTCATCTCTGAACCCCAGAGGAAAATTGTTAGAACTATTGAAAGCTGTAACAATAAAATCCTGAATGCTGAAACTGAGGTTGCCTTTAACCTCGTCTGTTTAAAAGAGAATATATATATAATATAGTATACAGTATATATATATATATATATATATATATATATATATATATATATATACCGTATAATTATATAGTGAGTAAGAGAGAGAGAGAGTGAGTATATGTGTGTGTGTGTGTATGAATATGAGTGTGTCAGGGTAGTATATCCCACTCCAAATGTTTAATTAAATATTCGTGTTAGTCATTGGGTTTAATTTACAACTGGCCACCTAATGTTACCGTAATAATTCCGGAAAACAATTCCTGTATCAATCCTCTTTATCACACAATACATTATTATCATCTGCTGTGAAATGTCTGTTATGGATATGTTAGGAATGTTTTTATCTTATTGGTAGTTAGTACTTATGATGAAGTTTGTTGATTCCAATAGAGATAATTATCATTGATGTTCTTATTAATACCACTAGATTACTATTACACTACTACCACTACTATTTACACTTATATTCAAACACGAGATTCAAAATAAATATGACCAACTGTGGTACCCAATTATCCCGCAGTGGGTGTATTTATATATTTATATATGTATTTATTTGTATTAAGTAAATAAATAATTTACAATGTTCCAGTCAAACAAACACCAAGGTAAACCCGATAAGTTTCCGGCCACTGGGATCACCATAGCAGAGTCAACCTTCCACTCAGTCACTTGTCAACGTTACTTTGAAGTCTCTTTCAGGCATGAAAATTGTCTTTCGCGTCCATGTTCCTGTTCCCCTTATGTAAATGTGTTTGTTAATATTGTCAGAGAGATACACATTCGATATTTATCCACGTCACAATGTTGCCACTACTCTGAGACTTGGTCCTCTAATTTATCATGAAAGTGCTCTGCTCTGAGACCAACAACATCTCATGACATGACATTTAGTAGGGTAAATGAACCTTAATTCTTCATAGACTACTGGCTAGTGTGTTTTATAGTCTGTCTGCAGCTTCTATTGTGTGTTCTTGATGGCATTCATAAATCGATTCATACATTCTGACATCAAAGGTTCTCTGTCCGCTAGTCCAGAAACCATGCTGATATCAACTCATGCTTACTTTGCTGGGCTTGTTGTTCCATTGTTGTTCCACCTCAAATGGGTTAGATATGAAGGAAAAACCACAAACAAAAACGATCCCCTAGGTCATTAAGGGGTCCTACGGGGTGGCCGAAAGTCGGAATTAACATGAGGAAATGGATAGGCAAAAACATGCAAAAACACGGTTTTGCGCGCTCACACACACGCGGCTGGACTTTGAGGTATTTTAACCATCGGCATTGTTGCATGGGATACTTACGCAGTTCTCATACAAATCTGAGCCTTCTAGGTGCTATAGGACTGGAGTAATTAACCGCGACGCACCCTATGCGGCTCTGGGGTTTAGCGTTACATACATTGCTGACGCATAACGTGCGTCTCTGGTACTCGAGGGGTTAATATTCTCACCTCATCCAGGTTTTTGTGAAGGGACTACATCTTTGAGGGGGGGAAATCTGTCTAATATTACAATGGCATTTCTATCTTAACCCCTCCAATCCCAGCGCCGTATATATACGTCAGTAGATAAGTAACTCCCCAGTCCCAGCGATGTATATATCTGTCAGTAATGTAATTTCTTTGTAACTGCCTGTACAACCCTGTACCATTACCACAACCTTTTGAGCACTGCTCCTGTGTTGGCAACACTTCTCAGCTTATATGAGACCCACTGAAGGGTGACAGAGCCAGTCTTGCCTCATCTTTGGAGGTGGATAGGTGGTCTCTCCTGCCATTTTTGCCACATTGCTTGGGACTGCTGGGGACTTTTATTACTGTATCCTACCGTCCTACGGTACAGTACGGATTGTAAAGAGCTTTCTGACATTGTGATTCTGCTTATGGTTATCAATCAGGGTCGATTTACTGATGCGAGATAATCCATTTTGGGGTCCACTAACAGCACTAGATCCCATTAGTGATAGCTTAGTTGGACATTGTGTGTTCAGTGGATTCTGATATTCTGTTTGGCTACTGTTTTGCAAGATATTTCACAAACTTTGCAATGGCGTCAACATGTTGATGAATGTTTTCGCTTGGTATCTACAATTTGATGATCCCTCTAACTGAATAAACCACCAAAAGGAGTAATTAGAAGACATAAATTGTTCTGAGAAAAGTATGATTATGCTAATTTCTGGCAATTCAATGGTTTCACAATTATATTTTGGTAATGATTACATTGACCTCCTTACTAGAGTGCCGCATTAGAGACATCTGAGTTTAACAGAACATACAATACTTAATTTTGAAGAACTTTGTGTCACCACTCTGTTTTAAATTCCTGTCCGGAACTACAACCCAGATTATGTAAATACGCCAATAATGCTATCGCTTCCAAAAACACATTGTACTGCAATATTTAACGAGTACCTGCACGTAACGTGGTGGCCACAGAAGCTGCATTACGTCGCCCATTTAATATTATCTGGCCGTTAACATTACGATGTGACCGTTGTCTGCCAAACTGAAATTTGCCTGTTGATCACCTGCTGCCCTGGTGCTGCATTTTAGATTGTTTACAATATACTGATTAACCCCTTCTGTACCGGCGACGTTTTTTTAATATTATTCAACCTTTATTTAGATGATATTGTGAAGTTTAAAAAGGATCTGTGGCAGTGAAAACGGTTAAATGAGATAGTTCGAAGCCTGGTAATTGCTGAAGGCCCTTTATAAACTGAATAAAATCGTCTAATTGTAGCCAGAATAAATTTAAAGGGACGGCACCTGTACTACAAGGGTTAATTGGATACTGGAATGCTTCTCTCTCCTGTCACTGGGTGTGTCCACGGCATACACTGGAAAGAGTTGTAGTGCAAACTCGCATCTTTCATAATGTTCCTTAAGTTAGAGGCTACCTTGAACTTAACCAATTAAGTTTGGTTTAGCGTTTAGGAACAGGAATAATTACCTATGAAATATCTAAGAATTGGATTCACATTGTGATTCACATTTATCTGGCGATATATAACGTTGTGAAGTTTGGGAGTTTGACCAGAGGAATCACGTCAGTGTGTTTTACTAGGCGGAGGTTGGAGTTTATTTTTATACTTCTTGGAATACATGATTTGCATTGTACTGTATATATTATTTAGTTTATGACCTTGCATGGACAAGAAAGTTGAGGCTGCAGGTTAATAACAAAAATACATATATATTGTAGATTTCCTCTAATCCCGAGAATAGTAAGAATACATGTCACAATAAAGGAATGTATGTTGTCCATCAGTATTTTACATTTTCATATTCAGAAAATTAAAATAAAATTCAAATTTGACATTAATTGTATGCATGACGGAAGCTTTTAGTGCAGTTTATTGAATAATATAATTCTCTCTCTCTCTCTCTCTCTCTCTCTCTCTCTCTCTCTCTCTCTCTTTATAATGACCTCTGACATTTGAAGAATAACGGAGTAGTTCCTCAATTAATCTTCTAAGCATAATTACAGCTGAAATTAATGTCTCTGTCGTAGACTCTGTTAATAAGCTTGAACATTTATAGAGAACACGTTCCATACTCAAACAAACAGCCAGATCTAAAGTTAAACCATATTAGTTATTAAAAAACGGAACTAAATGGATAACTTAAGAGGCAGGGTATTGCTGAGAAAATTATATATACTCCAATACAGGTATACTAATATTAATAAACGAACGGTCGGAAAACAAGCTAAACAAAAATAAACAATATTAACCCATGCAGTAACAGAGACGTCCTTTTCATCATATTCTGGCAACTATTAGACGATTGTATTCAGATTAGTAAGGACCTCTAGCAATAATAAGGATTCAAACTATCTCAACCAACCCTTTTAACTATCACAGCTCCTTCCTAAGTTGCATAATATCGTGTAAATATAGCTAAAATAAGATATAACACACGTCGCTGGTACTCAATGGGTTAATCACAACAGACGAACCCGCGTCAACAACAGAGCAGAACTCAGGCAAAGAAGAGCGTACCTTGAGCTAATATAGAACTAATTAATGAAGGCCAACAAAGGCAGCACTTGAGGTGGCAGCCAATGAACCATAAATATAATTGGCTGTGGAAAGGGAGAGGGGCGAGGGAGGCTTACCCCAACTTACACCAGCAGACATATTGAAGACCACGATAACAGAAAGCCAGCTTCATGCAGAGAGTAAATACGTCTAGTTTTACCAAAATACTGTAGAATGGGAGAACAGAACATGGTCTTTAAAAATCTGGTGGTATGTACATTTTAGTAATAATTTTCAGATGTTATGGATAGGGACGTATATGAGGGCAAAGATTGAGTCATCAGTGGCACAGTATTTGCGGAGGTTGGCTGATCTCGGTTATTATTGTGTCTTTAGTGTGAATATGTACAGTGCCAAATACCATATATTGACCTGCAAAAAACTATGAGGACAAGGTTAGAGCTACATAACATTAAACAATCGATGTCTTAACCAAACACAAATAAATATATTTCATTGACCAACAGATATCAATGTGAACTCTCTTAGTATCGATGATGTACTTCTCTATATTATTTCGCTCTTATTATATTGTTATATTCGGCTTAGAATGGTATTGTGGGAATTAAGAGAGTAAAGTAATATAGTTTTTACCCATATGATTCTTTGATATCCATTCTAAATTGCATACAACCGTCTAATGATAACCATAACAAAATGTGAAAATTAATGTTCCTTATATCTTCAAGGGGTTCTGAAGCATAGTGTATCACTACCCTACACAGAAGAAAGGGTCTGTTTTCCTTGCTAAAAGGGATGTTTACGTTTTTGTACAGTAACTCTTCATGTTATATTTAAGTTGAAATTATGTATTAAGCAATTAAATTATATGTGCCTTTATCTCTAATGTTCTTTCTGGCCATTTCATAGCTGCGGTTGTGGATGGCCATCGTTCACTTCCTCAACTTATCAACTCCGGTGTCCTCAGTGTTTTGTCCTATCTCCAATTCTCTTTCTAATATTCATTAAATGATCTTCTCAAATGTACCTCCAGTCCTATCCATTCATATGCTGATAACTCTGCCATACACTATTCAACTAGTATTTCAGAACCCCCCAGCAAGTAATCACTAAAAACATCACGTGATGATGCCATAGAACATTTATCTTCTGACCTATCAACCATTTCCATTTGGGGCAGAGAAATTCTTGTTGCTTTCAATGCTTCCGAAACCCAATTTCTCCATTTATCCACCCGTCAAGTACTCCCACAGGACTTTACCTTATACTTCAATAATACACAAATCAACCCCTCATCTTCTCTCAGTATTATCGGTGTCTCCCTTTCTTATGATCATACTTGGAAAGACCAAATTACGACCCTTTCTAAAACAGCTTCCCAGAACCTGGGTGTGCTCAACCGCTTTGTGGGGGTTCTTCACCCCTGCACAACTTCTTGCTGTATACAGGGGCACAGTGTGTCCATGTATTGAGTGTTGTTCACATGTGTGCGGAGGATCCTCTCACACAGCACTTCTTGACAAAGTAAAAAAGAAAGGCTTTCGTCTCATGAACTCACGTCCACTCACCGACTCCTTGCAATCTCTCTCTCTTTGCCTCAGTGTTGCATCTCTCTCACTATTCTACCGTTATTACAATAATCAGTGTTCCTCAGAGTTCTCTCAATGTATAGCCCCTCCTCTACATAGAGTACGCAGCACCCGTCTTCTAACACAATCCCACCCCTACTCTGTGCAACTCTCTAACCTAAGAGCGAAACGATATTCCCAATCTTTCTTCTATTCAACAGCTGAGCTCTGGAACTCTCTCCCTGAATACGTCTTTCCCTCATCCTATGACTTATAATGCTTCAAATTCCTTGATTTTGGTCCTGTCACTCTTACAATTCTGGGGGAGGCATTCGTCACAGGCAGTTCTTCCTTTTGTCTCTCTCATCCACGTAGAAAAAAACAAAACAAAGATAATTATCTCATTATACGTCACTCCTGTAGAAGGGAGACAGTAGCGAGGTACCCTGGGATAAGGTTGAAGATTGGACTCCGTTATGGTCAAGGAATTAGTAAGAGTACAGTATATGTATGTGCATGAATACAGCTCTTATTGCTACATTTACGTAATTACCTTTTCTGCAACTGTCTGACTATGAAGACAGTATTGGTTGTACCACGTCCTGGCATAATTATACTATTGAACCTCTTATCGTTCATAGAAATGCTTTTTATAATCATGCCTTCAACTACTCACTCACAGAGTCTCTAGACTTGGGCAAACATCTTTCAGGTCTCTGTAGGGCTCTGTATGTATCCCTATTCAAATAATATCTCTCCCCCCCCCCCCCCCCACACACACCAATTGAACAGGGCAGTGCTCAGGGGAGGCTTTATAAGCATGTTATAGGGAGTTTTTGGAACTACTGTTTCATTTGACTGGCTCCTCTTACTAACTTTCTTTGTGTCTCGCCTACACAAAGAGTAAGCCAGCTAGCTCTTACAAACACTTCCTCTCCTTAACTCTAAATCAAATAAATACACTCCTTTCCAATACGACAACATTTGTAAACATGGTAACTCACAGCCCAGCCTCAGAGTCATTAGAGGGAAGAGTGTAGGGGTTGAGGAGGGGTGGGGGGGGGGGGGGGGCATAAATGTCCCTTACTCACTCGAACCTTTGCAATATTCGCTGCCTTTCCTCAAACTTTTCCTCTGCTGATTACCACCTCTCCTCCATCAAACTTGTTCCTTTTTTCCTCACCGAGACACATAGTGTCCGAAGCAACTGACAGTAATCGCTTCTCTGCCTCATCTACTTTACCTACCCTAGTTTCCAACGCATTGGATGATGTTGTGTATATGTGCATATCAAACTTACTTGGTCTCGTATTCCCAACTTAGACTCCTCTGAATGTTCAACTATCTGGCTCAAAGTTTATTGTCAATCTCAAACTAAATATTGACACAGACTGTACTCCACAGACTGTCTGACACATTTTATTACAACAAGTACCAAACATAAAACGTGGTGTAAACTACCTGATAGACACACCAGGGCGTCCAACGAGTAATTATTCAAATCGAGGCCACATTTTAGTCACTATTATTAGATATGCAAAGTTAATATTTTGCTTTGCAGTTCATATTGTCTTTGGAACTATTTCTAATGCCGAACTGTTGCATTGCATGTATTTATTTGTTGTAATTCTTCTAGTTTTCATTCTAGTCCCAAAGCTAAATTAGCCCGTTTTAAGAAACAGCTAGCAACAGTATCTTGTTTGTAAATATAGATTATAGGCAGATAGTTGTGGTTATGGACAACCATCGTTCACTTCCTCAACCTATCAACTCCGGTGTTCCTCAGGGTTCATTACTGATCTTCTCCACTGTACCTTTAGTCCTACCTACTCATATGCTGATGACTCTATATACCTTACATTAGTCATCTAGTTTTCCACAATGACCCTTCAAGCAATTACTCCAAAACTTATGTGATGAGGCCATGTCATGTCTATCACTATTACCTTACTCTTCAACAACACACCATCTTCTTTCAATATTCTTGGTGTATCTTTTTTCTTCTGGCCTTTCTTGGAAAAATCATATTACCAGTCTTGCTAAAACAGCTACTCAGAAGTTAGGTGTGGTCAACTGTTTTTGTGGGTTGTTAAACCACAGCCAGCTTCTTGCTCTTTATAGGGGCACAGTGCACCCATGTATTGAGTATTGTTCGCATGTGTGGGGAGGTTCCCCCCATACAGCACTTCTCGAAAGGGTAAAGTCAAAAGCATTTTGTCTCATCAACTCACCTTCTCTTCCTTGTTCCCTACAATCTCTCTCTACATGCTGCAATGTTGCATCTCTCTCACTCTTCTACCGCTTGCACAATAATCAATGTTATTCAGGGCTCTCTAGGTGTATCCCCCCTTCCTTACGGAGAGTGGGTGGCACCCGCCTTTTTAACACACTCACACCCTTATTCTGTCCAATTCTCAAACTCAAGTTTGAAAACATTTTCTCAATCTTTCTTCTACTCAACAAGTAAGCTTTGGCATTTTCTCCCTCAATCTGTCTTTCCCTCATCCTATAACCTCAACTGTTTCAAGCTCTGTGTGTCCAGACATTTTGACTCTAACGTACTGTCAGAAACCGCAATTTCTGAGACACCTTGATAGGGCCAGGACATGTGGAGCTCATCGTTTTTGGACCACAACCCAATTTAATTATCACAAGGCCGCATACCTATGAACACTCGTTTCAAACCAATAGATGCTTCATTAAGTCTGCCATGAAAAATTATAATGCTGCTATGCTATGATCCGCATTCAAATATTTATGGATATACAAATTAAAAAAATACCTTCATTACATTCCCTTACGTCTATCTATCTATCTATCTATTGCCGGACGCCTTACTCCCCATATGAGGGTGGCCATACACAGAATGCCCCCAAGCGGACCTATTCCCTGTAAGAGGGACAACCCGAGCCAGTTTACTAAAGGACTTACAGGATTGACCGCTCAATTTAGGATCCGCCCGACTCCGAGGCTCTCTATGTATCTTGTTAGCACTATTTTTCTACAGTGGTGTTCGGCTAGTCCATCCACTAACTTGCCTTACCTTTAGGTAAGCAGTACGGATTTGTATCAGGTTTACTCCCCTAGAAAGGTTGCCGACCAAGGCTGACGACTCCCATCCACCCCGATTTTTATAAGGTTGTCTCCCCTAGATGGGTTGCCAACCAAGGCTAACGAGTCCCATCCACCCGCTACGTATCTACAGCAAATACGGACACGAATATTACCATAGGTCTTAAGAAATGAATAATGAAAAGAAATACTTCCAAATTGCTGCCTTACCAGAATGGCTTGGGTTCCAACTTTAAACGTCTCATTGGCTGTTACGAAATTTGGTAGTTTAGGCAACGAGCTTAGAACCATGAGAGGTAACCGAGCAAGAACCATGAGAGGTAACCGAGCAAGAATAGTGATACCTGGGCCTGCCAAGTGTAGGATAACTACAACACTTTCGTGTTGTTGTTGTTGTTGTTGTCGAGCTCACGCCGCGTCCATACGCTTGATGGCGTTAGTGTCGATCAGCATTGTCTGCATGTCATCAGCTTAGCTATATAATTTGGCAATGCATAACGTTTGAGCTTGAAATGCACACACATAAGTTTGGATTCCCAATTAAGATAACTATCATAATAATATTGATAAATTATGTTGGGAGACGAATAAAGTAATGTTGACAAATAAGAACCATTCATTTCAGCAGACGCCACTCGGACTCACGGAGGTAGGGCTGATGTTGATGATAAGTTAATATTTTCTTTATCTTGCCTGAAAGAGGGATTAATGCTGGTCCTTATGTCTCACCGAAAACCAAGGCCCTCTCTTAGATGTACAGTATATATGAGGAAAGAAACGACTCAATAATTATAATTTCCCTACAGCAAGTGAAAGGTAGATTTTGCTGAAGGCAGGCAATGTAAACATTAGGTTAATTGTGAAATAACCAGGGTGGCGTATATCTCGATCAGTAATTTTTCTTATATCTCACTGCTCTGTATTAACATTATCCATGTTTACATAATACTTTATTTTTGTTATCCACAGATCGGTGTAACTAGTAGATTTGTGCCAGTGTTTAGCCGAGGTGTTCATGCATCATATATCCATAAACTAATCTAAATAAACAGAACAATAATTATGTTTTTTTTTTGTTTTTTTTTTTTTTTTTTTTTTGAGACAATGAACGGAGGAAGGAAAAACACAGATAAAACAAAAAGGTCCATGTGCCTAAAGGCATCCTCCATTCATAAAATGTTTGTAACAACTGGATTTAAACATTTGTTGATTGTAAGTTTGTGGAAAGCAATTCGAGGGAAGTGAATTCCAAAGAGTAGTAGCTCTGGGGATAAATGAATTCTGATAAGCAGAAGTTCTGCATTGTGGAGGAGAAAGTGTAAATTCATGGGCGCTCTCAGCTGCCCTAGTTCCACGGGGAAAGATGTGGAGAGGCGGCACAATTGAAGCAAGTTCCTCGGAACAATTGCTGTGAAAATATCTGTAGAATAATGCAAGGGATGCAACGTTTCTTCGTATGGATAATGTAGGAAGGTCCTGTGTGATTGCAGGGTTATTGATTAATCTAATAGCTTTATTTTGAATTTTGTCCAACTGCCTCAATGCAACCACTCCACTTCCACCCCACAGAGGTGAACAGTAATCCATCTGAGAGCGCACATGACTTTTATATATTACGGCCAACTGCTCGTCAGTGAAGAATTCTCGAACTCTGTACAGGAGTCCCAGTTTTTTAGAGGCATTCTTAGCAATGCTTCTAACATAATGTGTCCAGCTCAAGTTAGTAGTTAATGTTACACCGAGAATGTCAATACTAGGGGAAGTGGGAATATTTACATCATTAAAAAATATATGGGAGTCAGTGAGATTCTGTCGGTTAGAAAATTGAATGTACTTGGTTTTCTGTGCATTAAAGGAAACTAGATTCTCTTGTCCCCATTCATTAATTCTAGAAAGGTCCTGGTTCAGAGAAATTGCAGTGTTTATTTTTGAATTTATAAGATCGGGTTGGGTGAAAGAATTGGTAAATGTGAAGGAACTGTGGAGTGTTGAGTCATCTGCGTAGGAATGTATTGGATTATGAGTGGTAGATATGAGATCATTGATATGAATGAGGAACAGAGTTGGGGCCAAAACTGATCCCTGGGGAACACCAGCATTTATTGAGTGAAATTGAGAATAAAGGCCATCTACCATTACACATATTTTTTTGTTATGAAGATAAGAAGAAATTAGTGGAACTAATGATGCAAGGCCGTAGTGTGACATCTTCGACAATAAGGATTGATGCCAGACTCTATCAAATGCCTTTGATATATCCAGTGCTATTGTATGTGTTTCACCATGTTGGTCTGTAGCTTGGTTGATTTGATGCATAAGAAGGCAAAGAATGTCTGCAGTTGATCGACATCGTCTAAAACCATATTGCCTATCACTGATTAATTTATTATTCTCCAGATGCTTAATTATGTGATTATTTAATATAATTTCAAAAACTTTGCCAAGAGTGGAAGTTATAGCTATTGGTCTGTAGTTTGATGGATCTGAAGAGGCACCTTTTTTAGGAACTGGATGGATGTTTGCTTCTTTCCAGGGTACTGGGAAGCATGAGGTATGAGTACACAGACGGAAAAATTTTGCCAATACAGGAGCGAGCACCAAGGAGCAATTCTTAAGTACTATTGGAGGAATTTCATCTGGACCAGGAGCCTTATCTACTGAGAGATTCTGCAAAATAGTTTTGACATGTCTGGTGTGGATCTTAAGTGAGGGAATTTCAGGTGAATTAAAATTAAGTACAGGGACATCTTGATTTATTTCATCTAAGGTTGAGTTGGTGGAGAAAATATCTGCAAGAAGGTTAGCTTTACCTCGTGGGTCACTTACAAGATTGCCAGTCGGAGATTTTAATGGTGGAATGGATGAAGCAGTAGTGAAGTTGGATTTGAATGAGTTAAGAGTAGACCAAAATATTTTGTTATCATTTGGATTATTTAGAAGTTTATTTGCCTGCTTATGGAGAAAGTTTGATTTAGTTAGGTTTAATACAGTTTTGGCATGATTTCTGATGTTTCTAAAGTAATTAAAGGCTTCATGTGTTTTTGATCTTGTGTATGCATTGTAGGCTATTGCTTTTTGTTCAGTTACTCTAGCACAATTATGGTCAAACCATTTAGGTGAATTAGATCTTTTACTGTACTTTTGATGAGGAATAAAAGTTTCCATTCCAATTTTTACAAAATCTTGTATGTGGCTCAAGGTGGAGTGTGCATCATTAGAAAAGAAAGAGGTCCAGGGAATATCAATAAAGAAACCTTGAAGACCCTCCCAGTCTGCCCTATCGTAATGCCATTTAGTCACCAAAACAGGTTCAGAGTGGGAAGGTGTGGTAGGTGATAGACAGGTGGCCTGTATCAGACAGTGATCAGAAGATCCAAGTGGGGACCTCACTGTAACATCATAATTTTCTGAATTGGTTGTTAAAAATAAGTCCAGTAGGTGGGAATTATGATTAGGATTATCTGGTACACGGGGGGGTTGGTTGACTAGTTGAATGAGATTAAATGAGTCTGCAAATAGCTCACATTCAAGACCAGCATCATCAGTCCTGGCTGAATGAGTGAGCCATTCAACATTATGGACATTAAAATCACCCAACACAGTGTTTTCAGAAGAAGCATTTAAGTTGAGGACACTGAGTTGTGAGGACAGAGAATCAAAAAGACTTTGCTCTGGAGGAGTATTTGGGGAACGGTAGATGCAACATATGTATTTAAATTTACCAGCAGAAATTAATTTGTATATAGAATAATCAAAATAGGGACAATTGAAACTAGTAACCTCCTCCAGGGCAATTTCAGATTTTGCGAAGCAACACACACCACCTTTAGGTCTGAAATTTTGGAGCAGTTGATAACCTGGAAAATTAAATCTAGATGTGTCAGATGTGGATGTTACTTGAGTCTCTGTCAAAAAAAGGAGAGTAGGGGATTCTGCTTGAAGAAATTGGTGTACAGAATTGATGTTAGAGTGAAGTCCCCTTATATTACTAAAGAAATAGTTGTACTGACAAGCAGCTTTGGGACGTTGCAATGCTCTTGACACAGTCGCATGATGACGACCGGGAGGGCCCTGTGTCAATAACCCAACCCTGCCGGGGGTGGATATCCGAGGGACCACCAGGTTTGCTCTTAACAATTGTACTGCCATATTTATAAGGTAAGTGTATGGTGTTACATGTATGATATGTAGTGGGAAGAGTAGTATTTTATGGATAGAGGATAGCGATGTAGGGCAATGTCGTGAAGTTGGATGTGTATGTTATATAAAGAGGGTTTTCCTGATACCCCTGATGTGTGAGGCAGAAAGATATGTATCCAGCTACCAAGGCCTGGGAGAGAAAATGGAATTCAGGCTATTCCCTGAGTCTCCCGAAACCTTGGCGGTAGTACTTCCCTGGGCGGGGCTGCCTACCCCTACTACCTATTATGTGTTATTATCCTTAACCACGTTATAATAGGGATCCGACATGAAACTACTTTTAACCCTTTCGTTGCGGGTGACATTCTGGAACGTCCTGGCAAGTTACAGCAATTTCCAGGCTTTAAAAGCCTGTAAAAAACGTAAAAATCGAGTGTCAGTGGGCGGGAGCGTGAGGGGCCCACCTCCGACCCTCAGATCAGCGAGCGGCTCACTGAGGTTGACTGTGTCTCGCGCGGGTTTCTCTCTGTGTCTCACAACAGTGTAGCCAAGCGAGCGAGTGCTACCGGGAAATAGACTGGGAAGATTTAATGAATAACCTGACACCAGCAGAATGTCTAGTCTTAATAACAGAAACCATGACCCAAATCTGTAGACACCATATACCTGCAAGACAAACAAAACGAAGAAGCAAACAAGATCGGGAAAGGAGGAGGCTGTACAGAAGAAGAAAATTACTCGCACAAAGACGCACACATCAAAATCTACAGGATAGGCAAAAGGCCGAAATAGGTAGAGAAATTGTGGAAATTGAACAAAGGCTAAGAATATCATATGAACTACAACATATGGAAGAGGAGAGGAAAGCTATTGCAGGTATAAAGGAAAATTCCAAATACTTCTTTTCATACGCCAAACAAAAGGCTAAAACAACATCAAACATCGGCCCAATGAGCAAAGGGGACGGCTCTTTCACAGGGGACAAAAAGGAAATGAGCGAACTCTTAAGCAGGCAGTATGAAATGGCATTCAGTGAGCCTGATGAAACAAAAGTCATCAGAGACCAAAATATATTTTTCATGGAAACCTCCCCCACGGAAACCCCTCAGATACTGGATATTGATTTCGGTTCAAAAGACATAGAAGAGGCCATTTCCAACATGCCATCCCACTCGGCACCAGGCCCGGACTCATGGAATTCGATCCTAATGAAGAAATGTAAGGAAAACCTCTCAAAACCCCTGGCTATAATGTGGAGAAGGAGTCTAGACACTGGTGACATACCAGATAGCTTGAAAAACGCAATAATTGCCCCACTGCATAAAGGTGGGAGTAAAGCACTACCAAAAAACTACCGCCCGGTAGCTCTAACCTCTCACATCATTAAAGTTTTCGAACGAGTCCTGCGAAGAAAAATGTCAACATTCATGGAGACAAATGAACTACACAACACCGGTCAACATGGGTTCAGAGTGGGAAGGTCATGTCTCTCACAACTTTTGGAACACTATGACAAAATTCTTAAAGCGCTAGAAGAAAAGAAAAACGTGGATGTCATTTACACCGATTTTGCTAAGGCATTTGATAAATGTGACCATGGTATAATAGCCCACAAACTGAAAGCAAAAGTATAACTGGGAACATCGGACGATGGATATACAATTTCCTCGTAAACCGAAAACAATCAGTAGCAGTAAACCAAGTCACATCTGAGCCTTCGGATGTCAAAAGCTCAGTGCCCCAAGGAACAGTGCTAGTGCCCCTTCTGTTCCTCATACTAATTTGCGACATAGATACCAACACCAGACACAGTACGGTGTCGTCTTTTGCTGATGACACAAAATTAAGAAAGATAGTAAACACACAAGAAGACACGGGCCGACTGCAGGAAGACATGAATGTAGTGTTCCAGTGGACCAGGGAAAACAACATGCAATTCAATGAGGAACAATTCCAATTAATACAGTACGGAGACAATAATGGTGTTAAAGAAATTACAAATTACTTAACAGAATCTAACCACATAATAGAACGGAAAAACAGTGTGAAAGACCTTGGGGTATTAATGTCTGAAAATATGGGTTTCAAAGTACATAACCAGGTCAAAGTGGCGGCTGCGAAACGTCTAACGGGTTGGATTCTGCGTACTTTTAAAACACGCGGTGAATTACCTTTGATAACGCTCTTCAAATCTCAAGTGCTACCGCGGCTTGAATATTGTAGTGTATTAACATCCCCATACAAAGCAAGTGAAATAAATGACGTAGAGAGTGTACTGTGACGCATGTCCAGTGTGAGCATGCTGTACAGAACGCCTAGTCATGCCCCACTCTCGCTAGGATCGTCAGGGTAGGAACTTTGGCTGTAGTCTATGTAGAGTTTCCTAACTTAGTTCATGTGAGCCGTTGTACTATAAGTAATATGAATATGTATTTTGTTTTCATCTGAGTCAACGAGTTCTATTTTATATCATTAGTTATAAGTATTGTGTGAAAAACTTATTTGTAATGATGGGAGAGGCAGCCACAGTTGGGGGTCAGTGGGTGCGCCATGCGGGAGGTGGGCCTAACTCACTAGCACTCCCCCCTCCCCCCCTCCCCTCAGTGCTAGGAAAGCCTTTGTCTATCCCAGAGGAGAGAGAAATTACGTAATGATTGTCAGTGGGCGGTCCTTAGTAGTTCACGTTGGGCTCACTAGAGGGCCGAGTATAAAAAGGGAAGTCTAGCCATTTTTGATCAGAACTCATTAGGCAGAGCGACTTCTCATTTCCCTTGCTAACTATAATTATATATTCTTCTGACTGATGTGAACTTTCTCTACTACCTTACATTCTTATCTCCTCTTTTCCCTGCCTGTTTAACTTCCATGGTCCCGTTGGTGCAGAGCTAGTCAGCCAACGTATTATCGCTTGAGTTCTCACTAGATACTTGCCTATTAGATAGCCTATTTTGGAAGGGTTAACTTAGAATAGGATTGATTTATGGTTGTTGCACTTGTATATGCATTTCCCTGTGTGTTATTATTAGTATTCCTGTTTTCTGCTAGTCTAGGTAATGCTAGACTGGGGTAAGGCTTTTCTGTGTTACGAGTTGTTGTTTGATGCAGTGGTTAAGCGATAAACCTGCATACTCGTTTCGGTTCAGTGAAGCCTAGGTTGTCTTCGCGGCTGACTGTGTTGAGTTAATAATTTACAGTGCGTGAGGGCAAGAGCCTAACCACCCTGTATTTTGTTAACAGTTTGTTTTTACTTTGTCAAGGAGCCGGGAGAAAACCAGATACAAGGGATCTGGATTTCTCAAAGTGCACTTGTTAGTGTTAACGTAATACTTTAAACAGTTGTGAAGACTTCGCTAGTCTACGAGCCGTTTTTGCTCAGTCACTGCTACATTTTGCCCACAGTACCCCAGCTAGACTTTACTCGATTAGTAGATACAGAATAGTATTGAAGCTTTCCTTATGTATGATATTGTTTATGCACTATTGATTTCATGTGTTGCACGCTTGGCTACTTTAGTGATTAGTGGCCCACGAGCACAATCCGAGTAGGCTATTGCCGTTGCATTTGCGGAGTACTTCTTTTTAATGTTTGCCATTTACTATTGCATATTCTTTTAATTATTCTTATGCCAATTTAAACCTTTAATAGTATTTAATTGCCAGTGTTTTTGCTTATTGAATTACTGTTCAAAATCCGATACGTACTTCTTACGAGCATCCGAGAAGCATCTAACTTTTTTCAGAAGATTCCTTGCTCGATGCTTAAGGACTATTAATTAACGTAACGTAATAGTGCCGATCCGAAGTAGAGGGTGGAGGACTTCTTAAGTTCTTAGTCAAGGGTGGATTACTTCGGCTTCGGCCAACACTATTCTTTGGTGTTGTTGTTTCTTACTTCTTTGTTTGATTGTTGACCAGACTAGAGAATTCCTGTCTCTTTATTAGTCTGTTGTTGAACACTAGTACCGAGTTCTTGTATACCCCGTTATAGCAGATTGAACTCTGGAGGGTATTGGTGTTTTTTGTTCGGCTGGCAGTACTCAGGGGTTGGGATCGTGTGTTTCCGTTGTGGCAGCGAGCCGTACTCGAGTCCTGATTGAGAGCCCTTGTGTACCCGAGTGCCAGGTCGTAACAAATGGCGACCTTGCTTAGGATTTTGTGAACAGTATACATTTTTGCAGAGTTGTACAACATTTGTTTGTTTGTATTTTAGCGTGCATATTGAAGAATATTTTTTTTTGTATGGCAATTAGTAAAGCATTTAAGAGACTCCAGTTAATTTAGTAATTAGTGCTTGCATAGGAAGTTTAACACTTTTGTCTCGAGAATTTTTTTGTGGACTTCAGTATGTCGTGCATTAGCACTGACGATGAGCGAGAGATGTCATTTGAAGGTGTGCCGTTAGTAACCAGTGAGGAGGATGCTAGAGTTTTTGTGAGTAAGCGGTACCACGTGACGGAGGAGAGGCTGAATGGGGTGGATGTTTGTGGCTTGCACCTGATAGCCAAGGTTTTGGGCATTTCCAATGTAGTAGGGATGTCCAAGGGGGAGCTGATTTCCTGGGTGTTGCGTGGGCGACATGGGGTTTCGGAGGAGAGGGCGTTTGGGGGGGTTCCTCCCCAGATCCCCTCTCACTCGACTCCCACAGTGCCGTCCACTCAGTTACCGGAGGTTAGCACTCTCCCACAGAGGGATGAGAATTGGCAGATTGGAATGCCCTCGGGTGGTGCACATGGTGGTTCCCCAGTTTTTGCCCCCCTTCCTTCAGTAGTGGCAGCTCCCTCTTCCTGCCTGTCTCCAGATATGGTATTTAGACTTGAGCTTGCTAAGATTGAGGCTAGGAAGCAGGAGAATGAGACTAGGAGGCATGAGATTGAGGTTAGGAGGCAAGAGGATGAGACCAGGAGGCATGAGGCTGAGCTTAGGTACGACTCAGAGAAATATTGTGCTAAATTAGATTTAGATAAGACTCGTGCAGAGTCGACAGGGACTCGGATGGGCCGTGAGGGCCAAGTAAGAGAACAGTCCTTGGCCCAATTAGTCAAATTGGTGCCGGTATTTAGTGAAACTGAAGTCACAGAATTTTTTAATCGGTTTGAGAAGAAGTGTAGGGAGCATAATTGGCCTGAAGAGAAGTGGGCAGCTCTAGTCTCCTCAAGACTTACGGGTAAGGGTCTGAAGGCTTATGATGCACTGCCTTTAGAGTCTTGCATTGACTACCCAGAATTGAAGAGAGCTGTCCTACGGGCATACGAGTTGCAACCGGAAACATATCGATTGAAGTTTCGGGGTGTTACAAAGACTAGGGAGGCGACCTTTCTTGAACATGCCCGGGACTTAAAAGATGCACTTAAAAACTGGACACGTTCTGAGAAAGCTGAGACGGCCGAACAGTTGACTGAGCTGTTTCTGCTCGAGCAGTTTTATAAGTGTACTGGTGCAGAAATGACTTTAACTATTAAAGAAAAGAACCCAAAAACTCTACAGGAGGCAGCTGAGATGGCTGACCTCCGGCTATCACTAATTCGTGGGTGCGGGTCTGCCCAGCGTAGTGAGGCAGGTAACAAGGGGCGTGACGCCCCCCCCCTCCCGAGTTAGTTATATACCTTATGCAAACAAGTACAAGAGCCATGATACCAAGACTGACCACAAGACTAGCACCGTCCCATTTAAGAAGGGGCTTCCCAGTACCAAGGGAAGCCCAAAGGGGAGTTGGAGTGTTATCAATGTCATAAAAAGGGGCACTTTGCAAGAGTCTGTCCTAGCAAACCACCTACAGCAGCTGTGTCTTTGGCCTGCAACATTGGTGTGTCTCCGAAGTCATCTGAGTTTGCCCGGGGCAGTTCGTCAGAGGCTGAGGCACAGCCAATGCAGAAGCACCTGGGAGGCTCGAACTCTGCTCAGGATGTTTTTTGCGACCATAGAGGGCAGGGTTGCGTGATGTGGGCGGGGCGCAAGCATGGAGTAGAGGTCTTGCGTGATACAGGTGCTTCCCAGACTCTGATGAAAAACTTGACTGGCTACCCTATAAACGCGGCTCGGGTGGTAGTGGTGCAGGGTATTAATGCAACTCGGTCATACCCGCTGGTGCGGTTGGAGTTGGAGGTGGATGGTGTGGCACGTGAATTGGATGTCGGGATTGTGGAGAAACTGCCAGTGGAGGGCGTCGACCTTCTTCTCGGCAACGACTTTGCAATGCCCGCTTCTGAGGTTCTACCCTTAGTTGTTGCCGAGAGGCCGGCCGACGTGAGTAGGGAAGAGCAAGAGTGGGTCGAGCGGTGCCAGACACAACCCATGGCGTGTGTTGTCACCCGAGCTCGGGCAGCTAAAGTGTCACAGCCTAGTCCTCCGTCTTCAGACCAGCGGAGGAACGATCAACAGGAGGAGGCTAAAGCTGGAGTTGGTTTTAAGAGTTTTGACTCGGCGGCTCTCCTGGGTGATTCAGTATTAGCACCATTACTTAATTCTGGAGTAGCCCCTGGGCCTGTCATCGAGAGTGACGTGGCTGGGCATGACGAGTCTCCACGACAGCAACGTTATGTACATCGAGAGAGACAGAGGGAGCAGCCCAGTATCGGGGAAGGTCATGCATTGCTCCGGGAGCAGTTAGATCGCTTGGCACCCTCAGATATACGTCGGTTGCAACTAGAGGACCCTGAGCTCCAAACGTGTGCTAATGGAGCTGTAGAGCTCGACGAGGACGGCGATGCACAGCCAGGAGATTTTTTTTATTTAGAAGGCATCCTCTATAGGCGTTTTCAAGACCCTAAACGTAGTTGGCAAAAGGGGTCCGGAGTAGTGGACCAGTTGGTGGTGCCACGGGAGTGCAGGGATAGCCTACTGAGGTTGGCGCATGACACACCACTGGCAGGACATCTAGGGGTGAGAAAAACGGTGGCGGCTTTGGGGAAATTGTTTTGGTGGCCGGGGATGAAGTCTCATGTGCAGTCATGGATAAACTCATGTGATATTTGTCAACGTGTCGGGAAACCGAACCAAGTTATTCCTAAGGCTCCGTTACACCCTATTCCTGTGATTGGGCCACTCTTTAGTAAAATTATTGTTAACATGGTTGGTCCACTCCTTCCCACTAAGGCTGGAAATAAATTTGTGTTAACCATAATGGATGTTGCCACTAGATACCCCGATGCATACCCTATGAAAAATGGAATGGCTAAGACGGTAGTCAGTAACTTGTTGTGGTACTTCTCAAGGTACGGGTACCCGGAGGAGATTCAGTCTGATCAGGGATCTAATTTCACCTCCAACATGTTCAAGCAAACAATGCAACAGCATGGGATACGAGCAGTAGTATCGTCAGCGTATCACCCTGAGAGTCAAGGGGTGCTTGAGCGGTGGCATGCTACACTTAAAAGCATGCTCAGGTGTTATTGTGCTGACAACGGTATGGATTGGGATCTTGGATTGCCTTATGTGCTGTTTGCTGCTCGGGAGGTACCTGGTGAGAGCCTGGGATTTAGTCCAAACGAGCTGATTTTTGGACACCGTGTCAGGGGCCCCCTTAACATGCTGAAAGAAATTTGGGAGGGGACTGTGCAGCCTTGTCCATTATTAAAGTATGTGCTTGAAAGCCGTGAGTGCATGCTTAAGAGTCTGGAGATGGCAGGTAGAAATTTGACAGAATCACAAGCTTTGATGAAGGACAGGTATGATCGCAAAGTGAGGCTCCGGAAGTTCACTGTAGGACACGAGGTATTAATTTTGTTGCCTTTGGTTGGTAACCCCCTCTCTGCGAAGTACACTGGACCTTATAAAGTTGTGGAAAAAATTTCAGACTTAGATTACCTTGTTGCCACTCCAGACAGGAGGAAAAAGAACCAGTTATGTCACGTGAACCTTATTAAAGAGTATGTGAGGCGCCCCTCTGAGCCTCTCACTGTCCCTGTGTTGGCTTGTTGCGGCCGTGGTGGAGAAGGAGAGGGGGACAGTCAAGCTTCAGAGGAGGATAGCTGGGATCAACATGTTTCAGCGGATCAGTGGGCGGGGAACTCGAGCCCTAGGGCTGACGAGGCTATAGCTCATTTGCCTGAGCCGCAGTTTGATGCTATCCGTCAGTTGTTCGGTTCATACCCCACTGTATTTGCTGAACACCCAGGCCTCACTACTCAGGCTATGCATGATGTTGACGTGGGGGACCATCTACCCTTTAAGTCAATCCCGTACCGTGTGCCCCCCATAAAACTACCAGCTCTGAGGGATGAGTTGGAGTATATGCTCGGTAGAGGGTTGATAGAGAAAGGCACAGTTAAGTGGACTTCCCCCGTAACACTGCAGCCTAAGCCAGATGGCAAGGTACGCTTTTGTATTGATTTCCGTAGGTTAAACGGTTTGACTCCAACTAACCCATATCCTCTTCCTCGGGTTGATGATAGTGTTGACAAAATTGGTAATGCTCGTTTTTTTGTCTAAAGTAGATTTAGTAAAAGGTTACTGGCAAGTACCTTTGTCCGAGCGTGCTAAAGAGGTATGTGGTTTTGTTGTGGACGGGAGTACCTACCGGTGCAATGTTATGCCTTACGGACTTAAGAATGCACCAGCAACGTTTCAGAACCTGATGAATGAAATTGTAAAGGACATTCCAAATTGTACCGTATATTTGGACGATGTAATAATTTATGATGACGACTTTGAGAGCCATTGTGAGCACCTTGAGACCTTGTTCCGGAAACTTAGTGAAGCAGGTCTGGTAGTAAATTTGGCAAAGTGTGACTTCGTAAAAGCCACTGTGCAGTACCTTGGGTTTGTAGTGGGAAGGGGACAGGTGTGCCCTCCTCAGAACAAGGTACAGGCTATCAATATAATTCCACACCCAACAACCAAGAAGCAGATTATGAGATTCTTGGGTATGATAGGCTACTACAGACGCTTCATAACAGGTTACTCAACGGTGTTGGCACCTCTCACAGATTTGTTATCTAAAGACAAAAAGTTTTTGTGGGCACCTGAGTGTGAAAAGGCTTTCACTTTGGTGAAACATTTGCTATGTACTCACCCGATACTCAGGGCCCCAGACTTTAACAGGCCTTTTCAGCTGGCAACAGATGCTAGTGGTGTAGGGGCTGGTGCCGTCTTGCTACAGACAGACAATGAAGGTGTGGAACACCCCGTAAGTTTCTTTTCTAAGAAGTTCAATGCTGCACAAAAGAACTATTCTACAATAGAAAAGGAATTACTGGCGATTGTGATGTCGCTCAGGCACTTCGAGGTGTATGTTCCAGCCTATGGCCCAGTCGTGGTTATCTACACTGATCATCACCCTTTGAGATTCCTGAATCAATTTCACAATCGCAATATGAGACTGACCAGGTGGTCTTTGATGTTGCAGGAGTATAACCTGGACATCCGTCATATTGCTGGATGTGACAATGTGATCGCGGATTGTTTATCAGGGGTGGATGATCAGTCGTAGGCTATCACAGGTGTGTGGGTTTGAGTGGAGGAAAATAGGCTGCCCTTATAGTGCAGCCGGGAAAAACATATTCAAAATATAAAAATCATATAAAAACTCTTTCTTTTGATATAGGTAATCGTATAAGTTTGTCATAACCTATAGAGTTTGAGTAGTCCACGAACTATCAAACGGCTGAGCTGCTGTAAGCTCGCTCTGGGAGCATGATATTGTGTCTTTTTGCTATTGTTGGGAGGAGTTATAAAATGTGAATTTTTTTTTTAACCCGTTGAGCCCCGGCTAGTTATAATATTTTGTTCACCCCAGTCCCAAGCCATTTTCACTTCTTTTTTTTTGTTTGCTAAAATGGAAGACAAGGATGAGAAATGAAAAAAAAACAAAAAAAAATCACCTCGGACATTTTTTTTGGGTGGGGGGGAGCCTCAAAAAATTTGTTGAGCCAAAATGGAAGAGAATGGTGAGAAATGAAGACAAAAATAAAAAACAACTCATTTCGGTCATTTGGGGTAGGTGGGGGGGGGGGGGGGTTTCAAAAGTTTGTCTCCCCCGCATGACCACCCGCCCGGGAGCACTAGGGTAAAAACTGAGTATGGCATTGTATGGCATACATCCTAAGGAGTGTCTCACATAAATCTCAAGCCTCTAGCTCCCATACGACCGGAGTAATGAAGGTTCAAAGTGGCGGTGAACTAAGGGTGTAAACTATCCCCACTAGCCCACAACCAGCGCGGCTGTCTCGGCCCGCCCACACCTACTGGCCCGGCTCCCACACACACTACGGTACCTCCCCCTCCTATTCTCCCGCCATTTCCTACCTTACGAGCCACGTAAGTGTTTTTTATATGTCGGACGCACGTGATGCGTCGCTGGGAGTTGGTGATCAAATACTGCCGACGCAACACGTACGGCGCTGGGTCTCACCGGGTTAATAATAAGATGTGTTTTGGTGATAAACTCAGCTTTGTTTTAGTGCCATGCGGTCGCTGGGTGTGAGGGGCTTGATGGGGTTCTGTGTTTGTCAGATTTTAGCTCAGGGTTGAGCAAGTAAAATCTTGGGGGAGGTGTGACGCATGTCCAGTGTGAGCATGCTGTACAGAACGCCTAGTCATGCCCCACTCTCGCTAGGATCGTCAGGGCAGGAACTTTGGCTGTAGTCTATGTAGAGTTTCCTAACTTAGTTCATGTGAGCCGTTGTACTATAAGAAATATGAATATGTATTTTGTTTTCATCTGAGTCAACGAGTTCTATTTTATATCATTAGTTATAAGTATTGTGTGAAAAACTTATTTGTAATGATGGGAGAGGCAGCCACAGTTGGGGGTCAGTGGGTGCGCCATGCGGGAGGTGGGCCTAACTCACTAGCACTCCCCCCCTCCCCCCTCCCCTCAGTGCTAGGAAAGCCTTTGTCTATCCCAGAGGAGAGAGAGAAATTACGTAATGATTGTCAGTGGGCGGTCCTTAGTAGTTCACGTTGGGCTCACTAGAGGGCCGAGTATAAAAAGGGAAGTCTAGCCATTTTTTGATCAGAACTCATTAGGCAGAGCGACTTCTCATTTCCCTTGCTAACTATAATTATATATTCTTCTGACTGATGTGAACTTTCTCTACTACCTTACATTCTTATCTCCTCTTTTCCCTGCCTGTTTAACTTCCATGGTCCCGTTGGTGCAGAGCTAGTCAGCCAACGTATTATCGCTTGAGTTCTCACTAGATACTTGCCTATTAGATAGCCTATTTTGGAAGGGTTAACTTAGAATAGGATTGATTTATGGTTGTTGCACTTGTATATGCATTTCCCTGTGTGTTATTATTATTATTCCTGTTTTCTGCTAGTCCAGGTAATGCTAGACTGGGGTAAGGCTTTTCTGTGTTATGAGTTGTTGTTTGATGCAGTGGTTAAGCGATAAACCTGCATACTCGTTTCGGTTCAGTGAAGCCTAGGTTGTCTTCGCGGCTGACTGTGTTGAGTTAATAATTTACAGTGCGTGAGGGCAAGAGCCTAACCACCCTGTATTTTGTTAACAATTTGTTTTTACTTTGTCAAGGAGCCGGGAGAAAACCAGATACAAGGGATCTGGATTTCTCAAAGTGCACTTGTTAGTGTTAACGTAATACTTTAAACAGTTGTGAAGACTTCGCTAGGCTACGAGCCGTTTTTGCTCAGTCACTGCTACATTTTGCCCACAGTACCCCAGCTAGACTTTACTCGATTAGTAGATACAGAATAGTATTGAAGCTTTCCTTATGTATGATATTGTTTATGCACTATTGATTTCATGTGTTGCACGCTTGGCTACTTTAGTTATTAGTGGCCCACGAGCACAATCCGAGTAGGCTATTGCCGTTGCATTTGCGGAGTACTTCTTTTTAATGTTTGCCATTTACTATTGCATATTCTTTTAATTATTCTTATGCCAATTTAAACCTTTAATAGTATTTAATTGCCAGTGTTTTTCTAATTGAATTACTGTTCAAAATCCGATACGTACTTCTTACGAGCATCCGAGAAGCATCTAACTTTTTTCAGAAGATTCCTTGCTCGATGCTTAAGGACTATTAATTAACGTAACGTAATAGTGCCGATCCGAAGTAGAGGGTGGAGGACTTCTTAAGTTCTTAGTCAAGGGTGGATTACTTCGGCTTCGGCCAACACTATTCTTTGGTGTTGTTGTTTCTTACTTCTTTGTTTAATTGTTGACCAGACTAGAGAATTCCTGTCTCTTTATTAGTCTGTTGTTGAACACTAGTACCGAGTTCTTGTATACCCCGTTATAGCAGATTGAACTCTGGAGGGTATTGGTGTTTTTTGTTCGGCTGGCAGTACTCAGGGGTTGGGATCGTGTGTTTCCGTTGTGGCAGCGAGCCGTACTCGAGTCCTGATTGAGAGCCCTTGTGTACCCGAGTGCCAGGTTGTAACAGTACAAAAAAATTTCACTTCGCATATAAGTTCGATAAAACAGCTACACTATTGGGAGCGTTTAAGAGCACTGAATCTGTACTCACTGGAACGTACAAAGGAAAGGAGTACAAAGGAAATCAAGCAACAACAGATCTAGGGACCCTTCTAGGTTGCTTGTCCTCCAAAACACTGAGGATCAAGTGTCCAAACAGTGGTTTAGAGTGGGTAAGGGAACATTGGAAAGGGAATTACTGCCCTGGAACTAATGTCCGTGGCAGGATTAGGAAGTTAGTAGGGGACAGATGGGTTAGTAACTGAGGGGGGGATAAAATAAAGTTATTCATTTACAAACGCAGTCAGTCGCGGGTTTGATGCGAGATATTTGTCTAGGCGGAGTTTAAATGAATCAACGGTGATGCAGTCTATAACGTTTCGGGGAAGCCCATTCCACAAGTTGACAACTCGATTGAAGAAGAAATTCTTAGATTCGTGTGAGTTAAAAGATTTACCAATAATTTTGCAACCGTTTCCCCGCGTGTAATTAGATTGGTCAATAGTGAAGTACTAACTACAGTTCATATTGTCGATGCCTTTGATGATTTTGAACACTTGAATTAAGTCACCTCTTAATCTGCGCTGGGTTAAAGGAAATAGATTTAATTCTCTAAGACGCTCTTCGTATGGTTTGTTCTTTAGGCTAGGTATCATTTTAGTAACTCTACGTTGAACTCGTTCTAGCTTGTTTATATCTTTTTGGTAATAAGGGCACCAGGATTGAACGCAGTATTCTAGAAGAGGGCGGACTAATGAATTGTAAAGGGTTAGGATAACTTCTTTGGATTTATGCTCAAATGACCTGCCTATAAAGCCAATTATTTTGTTTGCCTTCTTAACAACTTCTGAACATTGTTGACTCGGTTTTAGGTTACTCGATATTGTTACTCCCAGATCGGTTTCTCTGTTTACATTCTTAAGCTGAGTGCCATTCATCGAATAGTTTGCTTTCTCATTTAGGTATCCGATATGTAGTACTTTACATTTATCCGCATTGAAACTCATTTGCCAAATTTGGGCCCAACATGACAATTTATCTAGATTGTGTTGCATATCGTCAACTTGTTCTTTTGAGAGTACGCTATTTGCAATTTTTGTATCGTCAGCAAATTTTGAGATTGTACAGGTGAGACCCTCATCTATGTCGTTGATGTAAATTAGAAAGAAAATTGGTCCTAGTACCGATCCCTGGGGTACCCCGCTACTTACATTGGTCCATTTTGATGCCTTACCGTTTATGACTACTCTTTGCTTTCTGTCGCTGAGCCAATTTTCTATCCATTTCAACACACCGTCTTGTATTCCATGCGCTTTTAGTTTTAGCAGTAAACGTTTGTGGGGAACTTTGTCAAAGCCTTTTGAAAATCAAGGTATATAATATCTACAGCTTTACTCTCATCGTAGAGGTTGAGGATATCATGGAAGAAGTCTAAGAGGTTTGTTAAACAGGAACGTTTTTTACGAAAGCCGTGTTGAGTATCTTTAAGTATGTTATTTTCCTCTAAGTGATTTACGAGTCTGTCTCGTATGACCGTTTCTAGCATTTTACATACAACTGAGGTTAAGCTAATTGGACGATAGTTACTGGGTAGGGATTTGCTGCCTTTTTTGAATATCGGTGTTACGTTGGCTAGCTTCCACTGATCGGGCATAGTTCCAGACTGCAAGGATTTATTGAATAGTAATGTCAGTGGTTTAGAGAGCTCATCCTTAGCTTCCTTTAGAACTCTAGGCGAGATTGTATCAGGTCCAGGCGTTTTATTTACCTTGAGTTTATCTAAACAATTCAATACTTCTCTCTCTGTAACGGTGATATTGCTTAGAACATCTGAATTATCAATCTGAATCGGCGATGGTGTAGGGATATCACTGAGGTCTTCTGTTGTAAAAACTGATGCAAAGAAGGTATTGAGGGCATTACTCATTTGTTCTTCGTCTTTGGTGTATTCTCCATTTTCATCGACTAACGGTCCAACAGTTGAAGTAACAACTTTTTTCTTTCTGATATAACTATAGAATTCTTTCGGGTTTGTTTTACTTTGATTCGCAATATGTAACTCTAAGGTCTTTTTACTTTGCTTAATTAACTTTTTGGCTTTGCGTCGTAGCTCTACAAATTTCAGCCGTTCTTCGTCATTTTGTGAGGATTTTAATCTATCATTAGCAAATTTTTTAGCAAGCAGGCAGTTTGAAATATCTTTATTCCACCATTTGGGCTTATTATTATGGCCTGGACGCCGAGTTTTCGATGGTATGCAGTCTTGCACTGCTTTTAGGTAAGTGGCTTCGAATAACTTCCAAGATGTATTTATGTCGTTATTGTGAATTAAAAAGCTCCAGTCAGTTTCTTTAAACATAGCTCTAAGTTTATGGAAGTTTGCTTTCTTGAAATTAGGGACTTTTTCGATGCTACTATTTGGTTCGTTACTAGTAAAGTTTAAAGTGAAAGTTATCGTACGATGGTCGCTGTTACTGAATTCATCACCAACATTCAAATTCTCTATTAATTCTTCTTTTGTTGCAAGTACAATGTCAAGAACGTTATTACCACGGGTCGGCGTTCCAACAAATTGATAAAGCGAACTCTCTTGCAAGTTCGTATACAAGTCATGTCCGGAGTGTGAAGTAAGAGTATCGCCCCACTTGGTCACAGGTAAATTAACCCTTATTTAGCGGCGAGCAACATAAGTCGAGTTAAATAAAGCTGGACTATGTGGCGGCGCTCGACATAGGTCGAGTGGCAATTTCAGCACGTAATGTGGCTGAGAGAGAGAGACAAGTGGTGGCAGGAGACTAGCGAGCGTATGACTGCTCCAGACCACCGCGGCGAACCTACTGACACAAATCTCAGCTCCCTCCTCCCTCTCTCACTCGCTACATACTCAATTATGTACTGAAAGTACCGAATTACCTGCTTTTTGCACTCGCGTTGCACGGTTATTGCAAGAAAACTATCCATCATACAAGGATCGTTATGGTGTCATTCGAAAGCTCTGTTTATGCCCTTTCAGGGATAGGTACTTGTTTTACGTTCTGGGTCTTATTTAGGCATGAAAATGATCACGTAAACAGCCCTATTTTGGCTAAAAACACCCCGCTGTGCGGTACACATAAATAAACCGCATAGGCCGCTCGTAAGGTGTTAAAGTCACCAAAAATTACGGTATCTTGCGAGTTACTTACATCTGCAATTTGTTCGTAAATATCTCGGTCAGTTTGCACTGATTGAGCTGGAGGTCTGTATATTAATGCAAGTATTATTTTGGTACCTTTATTATTCTTTATTAGCACAAAAGATGCGTCGACGTTCACAATTTGAGGTTTTGACACGAGGGTAGGGTTAAGACTTTCTTTGATATAAAGTAAAACGCCACCTCCATTTCGATTTATTCGGCTTTTCTCAAACATTACATAACCGGGAAGTGAATACTCTGCTAAAAAGTCTCTATCTTCTGTATTGAGCCAAGATTCTGTTATGCCAATCACATCATAATTTTTCTGTAAACACTAGCTCCTCTAAATCTGAAAATTTATTGCGTATGCTACGAGCGTTTGCATAGAAAACCTTTAAATTTGTTATTTTAGAACTCACGGAACGCTCTTTAATAATATTTTTGGTTCTTGTCGGATCTACATTTATGTTCATGGCTGTCCTCGGTCCTCGCTGTCTTCGGTCCTTATCGCTGGTGGTCCTCGGTTGCCTCTGTTTTTTCTTGGCGTTGGATGATTTATGTCACTGCTGCTTCTTCTCGGATGGCGTTTTTGATCCATGGCTGCGGACTGCTTCGTGTAGGAGACGACCCATGCGTGCTGAACCCACAGGGTTTAGATGAGTGCCATCCTTGCGGAACAGAGTAGGCTGGTTGTAGAAGTTGTCCCAGAGGTTGATGAATTCAACTTCTTCCCTCAGACACAAATGTTTTAGTCGGCTATTTGTGCTGAAAGCCTTGTCGTAGAATTTGTCAGGTGCGTCAATCTTGGGGAGAATGCCTGAGATGATGATATTCCTTGACTTGTTTTTGTAGTGCTGGATCATCTTGCGATATTTCTCCATCAACTCTTCGGATCTGGTGCGCATGACGTCATTTGAACCAGCATGGATGACGTAGACGAGAACATTACCTAATAATATACACATGGAAAATCGCAGAGGGTTTAGTACCAAACCTACATACTCCGATAGTCATGAAATTCAGTGATAGGAGAGGCTGGGAATGCGAAATCCCCTGGATGAATAACAGGGGTGCTATGGGCTCTCTGCGAGAGGGCTGGTTATCACACAGAGGCCCACGTCTCTTCAACAAACTCCCACGGCGAGTAAGAGACATGAGGGACGTCTCGTTAGACAGCTTCAAGAGAGCCCTGGATGTCGAACTGCAAAAGGTGCCAGACGAGCCCATCCTCGCAAGGGAGCAAGCTGTCACTTCAAACAGTCTACTGCACCAAATCACCACCCAAAACGAGGGGCGTCGCGCTCCTTGGTAACGCTAGAAGAGTGGCGAACACATTATAAGGTATCATAAGGTAAGGTACCAAATAGCGGGTTTCCCGCGTTTCACTGGCACCACTGCGGGTGAACCAGACCACGTACGGGGCCCGTTCTGATCTCATTTTGAAGCTATTTTCGCCTAGTTTTCGGCAGAATCCACTTCATTTAATGCAGATGCTTGATTTATCATTCAGGAGTGCCTGAATATGCCCTAAATTGCCCAAACATAGCCGCAGCCAATGGGTGATATGTTAAACGCAATATAGGCCTACAGCATATTAATGCAGTCATTGGTCACTACAATACATACTTTGTCAGCCCGAAATTACATTTTCGCAGTTAATTTTGAATATCCATATAGCGAATACACATTTATAATTGATTTTAATGTGTTCATTCCTCTTAGTCATTTAGGATATGAATAGAAAATGTCTCTGTAAATGCCATATTCAAATGCGTAGAATCAACCTGAGCAACGCTTGATAATCATATAACTGCGAAAATGTAGTTTCGACCAGACTAGAGTCCTAGTATCGTATATATCATGGTAGAGTAATAGACTTATTATAGTAGCCTAGAGGTAATGAAACCATTAAGTTTGTAAATATTTTCATAACGAATAAACAATGATACGGTACTATCATTTGGTATGTTATATAACAGTGGCGATTCTGACATTAGTAAAATGTGTATTGAGGATTGCTTAGCCTAAAGTAAACAATAAATATTCAATACAGTAGCTGTGTGAAGTATGAAGACAAAAAACCTAGATATTGTTCAGCAATATTTGTACCGCATCTATAGACTAGATGGCGTTGGTTGCTGCCTCAAATTGATGCCAGACTCTGCTATCTATGGTATAATTTGTTTTCAATGGAAGGCATAGGAAGTCTCCTATCTCCCTTTTACTGTCTCTGGTTCGAATGAGACAACTAATTACGAACCCACCTCACTCAGCTATACGCAACCACTCCCTCCAACACCACCATACTCAGTCAGACTTCACAGTTCTCGGTGGTAGCAGCAATGACACAGACCTTCCCATCATGGAGAACCTACACCAATATAGGCACAACCCATCAATTAGTGACACGGCATCTTGTGACCTATTCTGCTTCCTACGTTAAGTGCCTGTATGTACTGTACATACTGTATTTATTTTGTCCTTCTTTATATACTGTAGCTTTGTAATTTAGGTGTTTCCCCCAATTTAATGGGAGACTGGCCGTTTGTTTGGTCTATTAATGCATTTATTCATATATTTTTTTTAGTTTCCTCCCTAGACCTCCATCAAGTTTAGAAGAAAAAAATGATAATATTCAAGGACACTAGTGCCACCTTATGAGAAACAATTTATTAATGAAAATAGGCACCAATAGATTCGCCATATTTTTCTCCATATACAGTAGTCTGCATGGAGGATTTTCGTTATCGACACATTGAAAAAATACCCACTTACACCGAAAATCTAAGTCAAAAATGTAAACATAGTCTTGTGCTGTCTTGATTTCGGTCGGTTCAAGCATTGCGTCGAACCCCTTCGAATACCTCCGTCCTCCGGCTCCGCCCGGGCTTTTTAAAACGTCATTTCTTACGAATGACTGCCGCGAATTCAACAGGCTCAATATTCTGCTCCAACACTTTCTGTATATATTTGTAGGCGACTATAAACACTTGTAATATTGTTGCAAGACCTCAATATTAATAATGCACGATAATACCACACTTCTCTCTAGATTTTCACGAACATATAACAATAATACACTATTTTGAAATCATAAGTAGTGTTATTGGAACACCATCAGCTGATCTTACGTCAGAACCAGCTGATCCGTCACGACCAGGTGAACACACTGTCAGACCCGGCTTTGTTAAACAAAGATGGCTCTTGAGTGTGAAGGGTGTTCTAAGAATATTGGTGAACTACACCTAGACTTACAAAACAGGGACGATCTGTGGGAGTTTCTTGCGGCCCATTTATCCTCCTACACATTAAGGTACAAACTCATATTGTTTTCTAATAGTGGTTAGGGTTTGGGGTTTACGTTCATGACAAGGAATTGGTACTTACATTATTTAGCATTTTTTTTTTTAATTTTTCAAGGATTAGGCCTAGGTTGGGTTGTTTAGTTAGGTTAATACTAGCCTAGTCTCACAAACAAGATTCGTAGTTGCGGTATTATTTACAAATGCTTATTATCGCGTTATACGCCTTTTAGGGGTGTGTGGGGGCGGGGGTGTGGGGGCGGCAGCCCCCACTCATAATACTAGGATAGGTTAGGTAAGGTTGTTAGGTTAGGCTAATGTCCTTTTAAAGGGGTATAGTAAACACTATGATATACCCTTTTTAGGGGTGTGTGGGGGCGGCAGCTCCCACCCATAATACCTAGGATAGGTTAGGTAAGGTTGTTAGGTTAGGCTAATGTCCTTTTAATTAAAGGGGTATAGTAAACACTATGATATACCCTTTTTAGGGGTGTGTGGGGGCGGCAGCTCCCACCCATAATACTAGGATAGGTTAGGTAAGGTTGTTAGGTAAGGCTAATGTTCTTTTAAAGGGGTATAGTAAACACTATGATATACCCGTTCAGAGCTAGGTGATACACCCGATATCACAACTGTTGCCCCAAGTTTAAACATTCGGTGAGCCTACTGTGTTTTTGGACTTTGCAATATCAGAAAACCTGAGCCAACTTTCGCCAAAAATTGGCTCTAGTTTTTCAATTTGGGGGTTTTATGCGGTTCAAATACATGAAAACCCCAGCCAACTTTCATAATTAGCTTACTGTGTGTTGGGACTCTGAAACATCAGAAAACCCGAGCCAACTTCCGCCAACACTTGGTTCGAGTTTTTCCATTTTGGGGTTTTATGCGGTTCAAATACATGAAAACCAGAGCCAACTTTCATAATTAGGTTACTGTGTTTTGGGACTCTGAAACATCAGAAAACCCGAGCCAACTTTCGTCAAAACTTGGCTCGGGTTTTTCCATTTTGGGGTTATGTCTTTCAAATTCATGAAAACCCGAGCCAAGTTTTGTTTTAATACCTCCTTATCACCTTTTTACGTCTTTAACCCCACATTTTCCCTGTCTTCATAGCCCTCCCCACTAGTGGGGGGGTTATCTTAAGATTGTTGGAGTAATGGGTAAACTAATACAAATCCTCCACTCAAATCATGATAAACAACAATAAAACACTGTATTCCTTGAAAAATAACAAAAAAAAAATCCAAATAAGGCAGCAATACTCTCCTTGAACGCTACCAAAAAAAAACTAGAAACCCTTCATGATAAAATTGTAAATTTTTCGGTAGACAAATTTCCCCGCCGAAGGCCGGTTCCTCTTAAAATTGCAGGCTCGCTGTCGCTCGCCAGGAAACAATCGACACCTAAATGGCACGAAAGGTCTTAAAATTGACAACGAAATGGGGCGAAAGGTGTTAACATCGCAAAGCTATTGGGCCGAACGTCTTATAATCTCAAAACTAGTGGGGCTAAACATGAGGGAGAAGGGGGTTCAGAAAAACGGTCTTCCTCCCCTTAAGATCTACATTAAATTATAACATTTAGACCACAAATCATATTTTGACCTTATTTTGCTTTCCTAATGTGATCTTCGTTTCCATTTTCCATGCTAAATGTGTTTCCCTTTTTATAGTATCCCTTTATAAACTTATATGCAGCTTATTGGTAAGTGTTGGTAAATACCGTCCAAAACTGTTTTGTTTGACTTTACATTTTAGGATTCACGACATAGTGTTTGCTTCATTTAATAATTATCTACCACATACTTTAGTTTTATTTATGTAAAACACTTGCTACTCATTTTAATATTACACCACGCTATATTTCTATTTTAATTATTCATATCGGTTCCCTTTATTTAAGCATTGAATAATTTATCTTAACTCATAGGTGTTTTGGTCTCTTATGTTAGCAATGTAGAATATGTGTATTTAAACACTTCTTTTATTGATTTCGGATTATTAAATATTCAAAATATTTAGTTGTATTCACACGACTATACGAAGCTTTGTATTTACTGCTCTAGGCTCTGATGATGGAATTTGTATAATTCCGAAACGATAGTAAATAATCACCATATACTTCTTCAAGATGTTTGTCTTCTCCCTGGTGATCCTCTTCATCATAAGATTATGCTTTCCATGTTCGAAGTCAATCGCATGTATATATATATATATATATATATATATATATATATATATGTGTGTGTGTGTGTGGTATGGGTGGAACGTCCTCACACATGCAAACAATACTCGATACATGAGCGAATTGTGCCTCTGTACAGAGCAAGAAGCTGTGCGAGGGTGAAGAACTCACAGAGACAGTTGAGCACACCTAACTTCTGGAAGCTATTTCAGCAAGAGTGGTAAAATTATCTTTTTCAAGAAAGGTTGGATGACAAAGATACACCAAGGTATAGTGAGAAAAGATGAAGGGTTGATGCGTGTATTATTGATGAGTAATTGATAGTAATTGATAAATTGCGACAGGTGAATAGAAGGAGAAATTGGGTCTTGTTGGTATAGAAAGTAACAAGATTTTCTCTGCCCCAATCATATATTATTGATATATCAGAAGATAGTCCTTATATGGCCTTGTCACATGAATTTTTGAGTGGTTGCATGCTGGGTCGTTGTGAAAAACTAGTTGAATACTGTAAGGTAGAGTCATCAGCATATGAGTGGATAGGACTAGAGTTACAGTTGAGATCATTAATGAATATTAGAAAGAGAACTGGAGATAGGGCAGAACCCTGATGGACACCGGGGTTGATAGGTTGAGGAAGTGATTGATGGCCGTCTACAACTGCAGCTATTTTAAAGTCCAAAAGGAAATTAGAGTCAAAGGCACATATTGAGGAATAGAAACCGAAGGAGGATAGTTTAAAAATTAGAGATGGATGCCAAACTCTGACGAAGGCTTTCAATATGTATTGCGTAATAGAAAACCTATTACCGAAGTCTCTAAGAGAGGACCAAGAGTTAATAAGATAATCAAGGAGATCACCAGTAGAGCGGCCCTTAAGAACACCATTCTGGCGATCTGAAGGTAGATAATGGGAAAATATTTGCATAAGAAATTTTCAATATATATATACAGTATATATATATATATATATATATATATATATATATATATATATATATATATATATATATATATATATATAATTTTCAATATATATATATATATATATACCGGTATATATATATGTATATACTGTATACATATATATATATCTATCTATTGCCTGACACCGTGATCCCCGAAGGGGTGGTCACGAACGAACCGCTCCCATGCACCTCTGTCCCCAGTCAGTCAACGCCCCTCCCCCCATCCAGCACCGCCTTCGTTCATATACTTCCTCACTCCATCCTTCCACCTCTCTTTCGGTCTACCTCTCCCTCTCTGTCCCTCCACCTCGCTCTCGTACACCCTCTTAGTCATTCTCTCGCTTTCCATACGTTCCATATGGCCGAACCATCTCAAGTTGTTCCTTTTCACACTTTCCAGCACATCTACCTCAACACCACACCTCCTTCTTACTTCCTCATTAGTCTGTCTATCCCTCCATGTAACTCTGCACGCACTTCTTAAGTAATTCATTTCCACTGCTCTCACTCGTGGCCTGAGTCTCTCAACCAACGTCCATGCTTCGCTTCCGTAAGTCAGTGTCGGGATTACCACACTGTCATGCAAGGACTTCTTCACTTCCATACTGACCACTCTATTTTTGTTACTGCTTTCAGCGTTCCTACAACCCTCTTCCCCTGTTGTACCCTCTCCCGCACTTTTTCATCCATAGTCCCATCTTTACTCAACACACTGCCCAGATACTTAAAAGAGTTGACGATCTCCATAGCCTGACCGTTCAGCTTCACCTCACACTCTGTGACTTCACCCCTTTCGAAGACCATAACCTTGCTCTTCCCCGCATTTACCTTCAAATTCCGTTTTTCGCACACTGTTCCAAACTCATTTACCAGACCCTGCAACTCCCATTCATTATCATTCATCAGAACTGTATCATCCGCAAACAGCAGTATAGGTAGCTTCCACTCAATTCCCTCCCTTTTCAGCGATACACCAACATCCACTGCTCTTGATAGTATTTCTTTCATGACTCCATCCATATATACAGTAAACAACCACGGGGACATCACAGACCTCTGTTTCAAACCAACATTCAGGTCAAAGAACTCTCTCTGCTCACTCTCCACACGTACTGCCGCCTTTGCACCCTCATACATGCTCTTCACTGCTTTCAGCAACTTGCCATCTACTCCGTATATTCTAAGTACTTTCCACAAATATCCTCTATCCACTCTGTCATAGGCCTTCTCCAAGTCCATAAAGGCAACATACACCTTTTGTTTCTTCTCCAGATATTTCTCCACAACACAATTCAGGGTAAAAATCTGATCTACACATCCTCTTCCCTTCCTCAAACCTCCCTGCTCGTCGCCTATCCATTTCTCCGTTCTCACTCTCATTCTCTCAATCACTACCCTACTGTATACCTTCCCTACTATGCTTAAAAGACATTATCCTCGGTGGTTATCACACACTCCTCTTTCCCCTTTGCCCTTATATAGGGGGACTATTATGCCAGTCTTCCAGTCATCGGGTGCACTCCCCTTCTCCCATGCTAGTTTGCACATTTTCCATACCCATTCGATCACTATCTCACCACCATACCTCAACATTTCTCCACACACTCCATCTGTTCCTGGTTCTTTTCCCAACTTCACTCTTTTCATGGCTTCCCACACTTCTGACCTCCTGATCCCTACCTCCTCCTCCACTACTTCTCTTTTTCTCCCTCCCATACAATATCCAGCTATGTTTGCTGGCTCTTCATTCCTTACATTTAGCAACTCATTGAAGTACTCCCTCCATCTTTCGACTCTCTCTTGCTTCTCGGCTAGCATTCTCCCATTCTTATCTTTCACACCCTTACTGTTTCCCTTGCTACCTTCCCTAACTTTCTTGACTTCTTTCCAGAACAGTTTCTTACTCTCCCTCCATTTTACACTCAGATTCCTTCCAAATTCCTCATCTACTCTTCATTTACTTTCCCTCACTACTCTCTTCCCCACCCTCTTATTCTCCACGTACCTTGCTCGTTTCTGTCTCTCGAAATCTTAATTCCCTCTACTACCCAACCACTCTCTATATGCTTTCTTCTTTTCTTCCACAGCTATTCTTACCTCTTCTGTCCATCATGCTGTACCTTTCACTCCCCTCCCTCTTCTCCTCACTCCACACACCTCCTCACACGCCTCACAGATCTCATCTTTAAACACCTTGCTCATCTCCTCCACTTCCTCCATAACTTCCAGGTCGAACCCACCTAGTCTTCTTTCCACTGCTCTCCTATACTCCTCCCTGACTTCCTCCTCCTGCAACCTCTCCACCCTCCTCACCATTCCACCCTCCTCTCGCCTCCCTCCAGCTCTCCTCACCCACTTCTTTTGTATCCTAACCTTAGCTACCACTACATAATGATCAGACAGACCCCTCCATATATATATATATATATATATATATATATATTGAAAACAAAAATGTATGTGAACTACTAGTAACGGAGCGGTGTCGTGAATTCTTTGGAGTCAGATGAAAAACCACAGACATATTTACACTCATGACCAAGAATACTTAACCAACTAAATAATCCGAGAAACGAGACTGTAAGAATTGACGTGTGAGACTCAGTAATTTAGTACGGTACATGTTGTTCTTTTGAAGATAATTCGACTATCATTGTATAAAATAATGTTAATTTAAATATTTAACGGACATTTCCGGTACCATTTGTACAATCTGCTGTAAACGAGTTACCTAAAGAAGTGCGTCAAGGGTGGAGTGGCCTCCACTATTGAGCAGTAATTGGCTCCATTACCTTCCGTGACCAAGTGGCTTTTAGTGGGGGTTGCCTGGGAAGTGTGTGTGTGAGGGAGTGTGTATGTGAAAGTGTATGTAGAACAGCACCGTATACCTTTTTATTTATTTACTTTGTTATACCCCTGTATGTGTCATTTTGTTTTTGTGGTGTGTGTTTTTGCTTGTTTGTATATGTATATGTTTGTATATCCCTTCATGCTGGAAATTTGCTCACATTCAACCTGTCCCAAAGAAGGGTGACCGCTCTCAACCCTCCAACTATCGTCCAATTGCTCTCATCTCTTGTCTTTCTAAAGTTTTTGAAACTATTCTTGCTTCCAAATTTCTTAAGCATTTCTCTTCTCATAATCTGCTCTCAGATCGCCATACTGGCGATCTGAGAGCAGATTATGAGAAGAGAAATGCTTAAGAAATTTGGAAGCAAGAATAGTTTCAAAAACTTTAGGGTCCTTAAGGTCCTTAAGGGTCGCTCTACTGGTGATCTTCTTTCATATCTTACTAACTCTTGGTCATCCTCCTTTCGGGAATTCGGTGAGACTTTTTCTATTGCACTAGACATATCGAAAGCCTTCGATAGAGTCTGACACAAATCTTTAATTTCTAAACTACCCTCCTTCGGTTTCTATCCCTCCATCTGTACCTTTGTCTCGAATTTCCTTTCCGGCCGATCCATAGCCGCGGTTGTGGACGGCCATTGTTCACTTTCTCACCCTATAAACTCTGGTGTTCTTCAGGGCTCTGTCCTATCTCCTATTCTCTTTCTAATTTTTATAAATGATCTCCTCAACTGTACCTCAATCCCCATCCATTAATACGCAGACGGCTCAACCTTACACTACTCCATTAGTTTCTCAGAACGCCCAAGCCAGCAATCCCTCAACGATAAACGTGGTGAAGCCATAGAACTCTTAAATTCTGATTTAAATACTATCTCCAATTGGGAAAGAGAAAACCTTGTTACCTGTAATGCTTCCAAAACCCAATTTCTTCATATATCTACCCATCAGGAACTCCCAGCGGACTATCCCTTATTCTTCAACAATACAAAAATCAATCCTTCATCTTCTCTCAATATTCTTGGTGTCTCTTTTTCTTCTGCTCTCAGTTGGAAGGACCATATTACCAGTCTTGCTAAAGCAGCCTCCCAGAAGCTGGGTGTGCTCAACCGCCTTAGGGGGTTCTTTTCCCCTGCACAGCTTCTTGCTCTGTACAGGGGCATAGTGCGTCCTTGTATTGAGTATTGTTCACATGTGTTGTGAGGTTCCTCTCACACCGCTCTCCTAGACAAAGTTGAAAGGAAGGCCTTTCGTATCATTAACTCCCGTCCACTCACCAACTCTCTGCAATCTCTCTCTCTCCGCCGCAATGTTGCATCTCTCTCGCTATTCTATCGCTACTATAATAATCAGTGTTCCTCAGAGCTTTCCCAGTGTATACCACCTCCTTTACGTAGGGCATGTGGTACCCGTCTTGCACCTCAATCCCACCCCTACTCTGTGCAACTCTCCAACCCAAGAGTGAAACGTTACTCTCAAACTTTCTTCTACTCAAGAGCTGAGCTCTGAAACTCTCTCCCAGAATCAGTCTTTCCTTCTTTCTATGACTTAAATTTCTTCAAACTCCGTGTGTCCTGGCATTTTGGCTCGAACGTCCCTTGATTTTGGTCCTGTCATTCTTTCAACTATGGGGGCGGGGGGGCTCTCGCTATAGGCAGTTATGCCTTTTGCCTCCCTCAATCACATAGAAGAAAAAAAATATGCATAGTAGTTTGTGTGTGTGTATGCGTGAGAAAAAGAAAGAGAGCGAGATAATTTCCGTTGTCATTCTCTGTGGTCCCCTCACATCCATTACCATTTAGCCTCTCAGACCCTACTAGCCACCCCAGTTCTCTCTTTATCTCTGACTCTATCCCCAACACTCAACGATAAATATATTTCCAGCTATCTACACAGTTGCATGTGCACTTCATTTACTTTAATTTCACATTTAATTTAAAGCCATCTCGTAATCTTTATTAGCAGTTAAAATACATACGCCTTTTTAAATATTAACTCGCTTAAAATCTACCAATCCAGTGAAGGAAGTACTATTGATACGATGTGTATTATATGTAAAGTAACTTGGCGTGTATAACCGTGAACAAAGACATTATTCTTCATAATTTAGTGTTGCAGAGTGTGAAACTTATATTAGCAGGCAGCGCCCCTGTACGCCTTATTGTATATAATCAAAGACCTCCATTGTTGACCGATGAGTTAAGGAATCTCCTGCATATACTGTATAGTATAGCTGGTTCACAACTATATGATTATCTGGAAACTATGAACAATGATTTAGGTAAGACACAGACTCGGAAATGTGTCTAAGGGGAATGCTTCATAGCATTTCAGCAATGCAAATTCTTCATTAAATTGTACAATGTCGCCATTGCCGATTTATATTCTGGCTGGAGATATTCTCTATTGTGATTTGGTGGCGTAGAATTAGACGCGCCTATACAACCAAGAAATTGTAGATAACTATTGAACTTCTTTTTGTAAAATGTGTTACCGGTTTGCTTTCAAAGAGAATTAAATAAAAAATACTCTGGTTCGCAGTTCAAGATTCTGTCCTCACGTATCTCGCCACTCGGCCTCAACTTCATATGCCAAAATATATAAAAGAGTATATATATCTCTATATATATATATATTGTCACATCCTGCCAAACTTATACCCCAGTTCAGTTGTATGTGTGTTATGATACCTCATGTGGCCTGTGGAGAGGCTAGGGGCCTTGCCTCGTGGTCAGCCTTTGTCTCGTCAGGGTTGCGCCAACAGGAACATTGTTATTGTTGTCACAAGTATAATTACTTCTTTTGTTCAGCCCTTGGGGGGATTATTTCGTTTATCATAAGTTTACACAATGATGCCTTATGTTTATTTGTTACTTTTGTGAAGTTAATGAGAGTGCAGGCGCCTGGGATAATTAAGCATTATAGCGGCGCCTGATGCCCATCCCTCCCTTACTCGCTTGGCCGTGGGAACTCCCGCGGGAGAGAGAGCGCACTCTAGTCCTGGCTGTCGTTGTGTCAACATCACTTTTTGGGTGTCAGTCGAGCGTGCTCCTTTTGTTTCCCTTGAATACCGCATATTTCTTTTTGTTCTTTATTTGGTTGGAGCATAGCAGGGGCTGGAGTCATATTTAGCATATTATTTTGTTTTAACATCTTTAGTTTAATCTTAATTACTGTATTCATTCATTCTTTGGCAATCTAGCATATAAGCTTCTCCTCTTATTCCTCCATGTTCTTTTCCATTATTTTGCTGCATTGTTATTCCTCAATATATGTGCATATTATTCCTGGTTGATGTCTCTAGTGGTTTGGGGATTGGCCTGTTTATCCAGCATTTGTTGATCCCTTGAGGACCGAGGTTGTTGGGTGGTGAGGAGGCCTGTATACTGCCATAATAGGCTACCTTGTTATTCCTTCCGCCACACAGCATCCTCCAACTCGGGCCTTATTTAACCCTTTAAGGGTGGCAGCTAATTTCCAACCTACTAGGATATCAACCCTTGGGCCTTGTGTAGTTATAGCAACAATACATCTGGTGCAGTTAGGGACTAGGGGTGGAGCCTGTTACTAGGTGAGGTTTTCCCCATTGTACTCGGGTGTATTGGGCTAACCCCAGATGATGTTGTAAGCGATAAGTCATTAAAGTTGTTTATCCCTAACAACAACACCACCGCCGTGCTGTGCTGAATAGAGCCACTCGGTGTATTATTAGGACATAGGCTAGGGATAATAGGCTTGGCACAGAGGTTTATTGTACTGGACTTTCCATGGGTTTCTGCTTTGTATTGTTCTCAACTCCTAAGCGATTGGGCATGATAGAGAGTGTTCTGAGAGTCTAGTAGTGGTATGGTTGGGTAATGTTGGTGCAGGATAGAATAGCCTTAGAAGTTCTCTTGCATACTACACGCACTATGGAATAGACTCGGGGACAATAGATATTTTTGTGTCTCCTTGTTACTGCTTTAATAAGCAAAGAGGAAGATAACCATTTTTCCTAGAGAACCTGCATATCTTGGTGTTTGAGTCAGATATTAAGAGCGTGTCTGTTGCAGGGTAGTACAGTGTTGTGGGCTAGGCTATGTAAGCATCTGGTTGCCCCGGCTCCCCTCGTAACAGTGGCGACCTCAGACCAGCATAGTGTGATGGTATAGAGTTCTTGTGGTGTGAAGCATTGTATTTAGATTGTCAGTAATTTTTCTTGTTATTGAAAGTCTACGGACAAGATACTCTTATTTCATTAACTTGTGTCCACAACTACTGCTAAGATGTCGCATGTTGATTACATTCCTGTTCAATTTGTGGGGAAGGAGGACGCCTTGCAGTTTATTACAACCCAACCTAGTCAAGAAGAGGTTGCTAGCAGGAGTAGTGATGAATTAAGATGTGTGTTGGAGGTGTATGGATGGAGGTGCAGTGGTATGTCTAAGGCAGAGTTAGTTCAAGAGGTGTGCAAGTTCGCTGCGCAGCCTAGGGGTCCTTATTTTGAAGCTAGTATTTGTGTTGTGGATGATGGCACCATCCTGCATGTGCCGCAGCATCCTAGCAGTCAGGTTAGCTAATATTCTACTGGGCCCGGAGTGGAGCAACAACTCCAGAGCAAGGTGATACTGTAGTTAGACAGTCTCCTACTAATACCACCGCACCTGCCACCACGCTTCCACCGTCAGCATTTAACCCTATCAGTACGGCCCCTTCATTTTCACAGGGCTATGTTCATGCCCCTATGGCCAGTACAATTGTTTCAAGTCATGCTAGCAATCCTCAGTATCCTCCTTCTTCCCCCCATGTACCGTTGGCCACACCCCAGCATTTCAATGCCACTCATGCGGTGGGGGCTCAGCAAAATGTTCCCCCTTACGCCCAGTTTCCTCCAATAACCCCGATAGGGTCGAGAAGGAGTCCAGAGGTTGAGTTGCAGCTCAAGAGAATAGAGTTGGAACAGAGAGAGAGAGATAGAGAAGGAGAAGAGAGACCGTGAGAGAAAGATAGAGAGCTTGCGTTGAGGAAGATGGAGATAGACATAGAGATTGAGGAGAAGAGAATACAGGCCGATTTGGAGAAGACCAAGTTGGAAACTAGTGGGCAAGGACGACAAGGGAATAGTGCTGGTCATGCATCTAGGGAGGAGCCAGAAGAGGTATTGTTGTCTCGACGGCTGAAACTTGCGCCGGCCTTCGATGAACTTAAGGTCACAGAGTGGTTCTTACGTTTTGAGAAGAAGGCCCACGAGTATCAGTGGCCGGGGCACCGCTCGGCGGTGTTGGTGTCTAATGTTTTAAAAGGCAAGGCTCTTGATGCATACGATTGCCTAGAAGTGCAGGAGCTAGAGTATGATGTACTTAAAGAGGCTGTGTTAAAAGCCTACAAGCTGTGTCCTGAGGCTTACAGGTTGGCCTTCAGGGGGGCTCGGAAGCGGCAGGGGGACTCGCACATGGAATGTGCCAGGTACCTGCGCGATACTCTAGCTAAGTGGCTGCATTCTGAGTCGGCTGGTTCTTTTGAGGTGGCGTGTGAGGTTTGGCTGATGGAGCAGTTTGCAAGCATAGTTGAAAAGGACATAGGGGAAAAATTAAAAGAAAAGCGGTTTATATCAATAAGGGAAGCAGCGGTTTGGGCTGATGACTTTGCACTAGCCCGGAGTGGCACGTGCATGGGGAGCATTGGTGACAGGAGAGACCGACCTGTGCACCAAGCAGCCACAGTATCAGCTCGCCCATCATCACCCAAAGGTACCACAAATAAAACACAACATTATACCAAGGCTGACAACCAGCAAGCTTCTACAGAAGTGAGATGTTATTTCTGCAAGCAAGAGGGTCATATTAAACCTCAGTGTGCTAAATGGAGGGATACCCAGGAACCCAAGGCTGTCCAGTTGGTGGTGACACTAGGGGAGGTGCCTGTGAAAGGCAAGCCAGGTACTGGTGAGTTTGGGGGGCAGTGTTGGCCAGCGCGAAGCAGGGTAGTAAGCACTTTGCCGCCGCAGATGGTATCACCACCTGAGCATAACCAGACTTCCCCTGATTGGTGTCGGCCATTCATACATGATGGATTTGTACGGGTTGGGGAGCAGACTTACCCTGTCAAGGTGTTTAGGGATACTGGGGCACAACAATCTATGTGTCGCAACCTGACAGGGGGACCTATTAGTATGGGAGAGTTTGTAATGTGCAGGGGAATCAACAGTGAACAATTCTGTGATTTAGTCCCGGTGACCCTAGAGTGCCCACTTTTGACTGCCGAGGGTAAGGTGGCCATGGTGGACACTCTGCCAGTTGAGGGGGTGGACTTTTTGCTCGGGACTGACTTGGCAGGGGATGTAGTTTTCCCGCCTCCTATAGTCGTCGCTGAGGCTGTTTTTGTGCCCCCTGGTGGTGGTTGTTTGCAAGAAGATAACATGGACTCTATCTACCCTGTGGGTGCAGTGACCCAATCAGTGGCACATTTGGCACAACAGGTGGATGATTTAGTGGATGCAGGGGCCGACAGCCATGAGTGCGGGCCATCCCATGATGCACTACTAGATGACACTGGTCCGGAGACAGCTGTGGGCTTGGCTGACCCCAGTGAGGCTACCGAAACTAGTAGAGGTGACCTAGTGCCGGACTAGGAGTCTGATATAGTGAAACCGACTCAACCTTCTAATATTTTTGAGAGGTCAGAGGTAACTGCCTTGATGGAGTTACCTAGAAACAAACTGAGCAAGTTGCAGTAAGAGGACCCCAGTCTGGGCCTCCTCTTTAAGAAGGTTCGTATGACTGGTGGGAAGAACGGTCAAGCAGAGAAATTTGTTGTAAAGGGGGCATTGTTGTATCGGCAGTGGAAGCCGGATACAAACTCAGGTTTGGGGGAGGAGCAGTTAGTGGTGCCTGCCCAGTTTCGGGAAGGGCTGGTTAGGCTAACGCAGGTGGCACCACTGGCAGGTCATTTAGGGGTATGTGAGACTACTGATAGGCTACATTCTCATTTTTGGTGGTCTAATATGCATGCATCGGTGGCTTCTTTTTTGATGTGTCATATTGGTAAGGTAGTTGGAGAACCCCACCCAGCAATACCCGTGGCACATTTGATCCCAACACCTGTAGTTGAACCGCCATTGACTCGGGTCATAGTTGACAGGGTTGGCCCCTTATTACCCACCAGTTCGGGAGATAAATACTTGCACACTTTAATTGATACTACCACTAGATACCCGGAGGCTATCCCGGTTAGCAGCATCAACACGAAGATGAGAGACCCTTGTAACAAACAGGCTAAATCTAGGGTGTTCAAGGTGGGCGACGAGGCTTTGGCACGGTTGTCAGTTCAGTGTCGACCCATGGCTGCTAAGTTTTGTGGTCAGTATCAGGACATTAAGCAGATTGGTGAGGTTAACTATGTAATAGATACGCCCGACCGTCGCATAGCCTCCAAATGCTGCCGTAGTAAAATGCAACAGCCCTACCATAGACCGACTGCATCTGGCCGTGGCGCTGAAGGCGGTGATGCTGTGCAGGCAGGTGTAGCCGCAAGGAATGCGGGGGTGCGCTTGTATGGTATCGGCGGGGAAGCCTTGGCACTTATGAACTGTGGGAGTGACTACACAGGTGGTACAGATTGTCTCTCTCATGACCTGGCTGTACTAGGGACGGAGGTGGAGAAGGAGGGAGACTATCGTTTAGAGGCTGCGGTCCCGGCTGGGTTGTGGGAGGGCAATGAGAATGTTGTTCTTTGAGATAAGTTGCAACCTCTTGTTCCTAAGCGCCAAGAGGAGTTGTTTACTAGGCTGTGGCAGTACTTCCGCATGTTTGTTGATTCTCCAGGCCTGATGTCCGGGGTGGCACCCGACATAGAGGCTGGAGACAGTTCAAAGCTCAAGTTGGCTCCCTACCGTATAAATCCTGCTCGACAGCCTGTCTTAAACGCAAAGCTGGACTACATGTTGGAGAAGGGTCTGAGGGATAACAGATATTGTGAGTGGTCTTTGCCAGTGACTTTGCAACCTGAGTTGAGTGGCAAGATCCGTATTTGTGTTGATTGCAGTAGTGTTAGTGTATTATCCCTGACAGACGCCTATCCATTACCCAGAGTTGACGACCCCATAGACCGCATTGGGGCTGCCTCGTTTATCACCAAGGTGGAAATAGTGAAAGGTTATTGGCAGGTCCCGTTGCCGGAGAGAGCGAAGAGAAGTGCCAGTCTTGTGATGGACTGGGCAGTTTATCAGTGTCAGGTGTTGTTTTGCTGCCAGAACACAGGTTGGATGTGTGGCATGTTAAGGGCACTGATAATGTTATGGCTGATTGTTTGTCACGGGAGGGTATGTTTTAATGAGAACCCTCACCATTCAGTCAGTGTTGGTGTAGCCTCCTACTTTGGTTTGATGAGCATGTTTACGTCTGGTGCTTGTTGGTTGCCGTATGTAGCCCAGCGTAGGGTCGTAAAGTAGGAGTTGCTGTGTTTCTGTATAAAAGAAAATATTTAAATATAAAACTATAAAAATACAAAAAAGACTGTAGTTGTGTATGTCTTGTAGTGTTATTGAAGTATGAGCAGTCTGTTGTTTCAAGATGCACCAACAGAATCCCCCTGGGTGTGAAGGTGTCACATCCTGCCGAACTTATACCCCAGTTCAGTTGTATGTGTGTTATGATACCTCATGTTGCCTGTGGAGAGGCTAGGGGGCCTTGCCTCGTGGTCAGCCTTTGTCTCGTCAGGGTTGCGCCTACGGGAACATTGTTATTGTTGCCACGAGTATAATTACTTCTTTTGTTCAGCCCTTGGGGGGATTATTTCGTTTATCATAAGTTTACACAATGATGCCTTATGTTTATTTGTTACTTTTGTGAAGTTAATGAGAGTGCAGGCGCCTGGGATAATTAAGCATTATAGCGGCGCCTGATGCCCTTCCCTTCCTTACTTGCTTGGCCGTGGGAACTCCCGCGGGTGCGAGAGCTCACTCTAGTCCTGGCTGTCATTGTGTCAACATCACTTTTTGGGTGTCGGTCGAGCGTGCTCCTTTTGTTACCCTTGAATACCGCATATTTCTTTTTGTTCTTTATTTGAATGGAGCATAGCAGGGGCTGGAGTCGTATTGAGCATATTGTTTTGTTTTAACATCTTTAGTTTAATCTTAATTACTGCATGCATTCCTTCTTTGGCAATCTAGAATATAAGCTTCTCCTCTTATTCCTCCATGTTTTCCATTATTTTCCTGCATTGTTATTCCTCATTATATGTGCATATTATTCCTGGTTGATGCCTCTATTGGTTAAGGGATTGGCCTGTTTATCCAGCATTTGTTGAGCCCTTGAAGACCGAGGTTGTTGGGTGGTGAGGAGGCCTGTATTCTGCCATAATAGGCTACATTGTTTTTCCTTCCGCCACAAAGCATCCTCCAACTCGGGCTTTATTTAACCCTTTAAGGGTGGCAGCTAATTTCCAACCTACTAGGATATCAACCCTTGGGCCTTGTGTAGTTTTAGCAACAATACATCTGGTGCAGTTAGGGACTAGGGGTGGAGCCTGTTACTAGGCGAGGTTGTCCCCATTGTACTCGGGTGTATTGGGCTAACCCCAGATGTTGTAAGCGATGAGTCATTAACCCTTATTTAGCGGCGAGCAACATAAGTCGAGTTAAATAAAGCTGGACTATGTGGCGGCGCTCGACATAACTCGAGTGGCAATTTCAGCACGTAATGTGGCTGAGAGAGAGACAAGTGGTGGCAGGAGACTAGCGAGCGTATGACTGCTCCAGACCACCGCGGCGAACCTACTGACACAAATCTCAGCTCCCTCCCTTCTCACTCGCTACATACTCAATTATGTACTGAAAGTACCGAATTACCTGCTTTTTGCACTCGCGTTGCACGGTTATTGCAAGAAAACTATCCATCATACAAGGATCGTTATGGTGTCATTTAGCTCTGTTTATGCCCTTTCAGGGATAGGTACTTGTTTAATCTGGGTCTTATTTAGGCATGAAAATGATCACGTAAACAGCCCTATTTTGGCTAAAAACACCCCGCTGTGCGGTACACATAAATAAACCGCATAGGCCGCTCGTAAGGTGTTAAAGTTGTTTATCCCTTACAACACCACCGCCGTGCTGTGCTGAATAGAGCCACTCGGTGTATTATTAGGACATAGGCTAGGGATATTAGGTTTGGCACAAGTTTATTGTACTGGACTTTCCATGGGTTTCTGCTTTGTATTGTTCTTAATTCCTAAGTGATTAGGCATGATAGAGAGTGTTCTGGGAGTCTAGTAGTGGTATGGTTGGGTAATGTTGGTGCAGGATAGAATAACCTTAGAAGTTCTCTTGCATACTACATGCACTATGGAATAGACTCGGGGACAATAGATATTTTTGTGTCTCCTTGTTACTGCTTTAACCCGTGGAGCCCCGGCTAGTTTTGTAATGTTTGCGCACCAGAACCTGGCCGGTTTTCAAAAAATGGTTTTATTCCAGAAACAATAGCGAATGGGTTAGGAATGAAGGAAAAACCACGAAAAACCGCTCAAAAAGCTTAAAAAATGGTCCTACAGAGCCCCCGAAAACGGATTTTACAAGAGTAAAAAATTAAAGGCAATTATCCCAAAAAAACAGGTTATTGCGCGCTCGCGCGCACGCACGTGGACTTTGAGAGTTTTCAACCATCGGCACGGTTGCGTGGGATACGTATACAGTTCCCATACAAATCTGAGCCCTCTTGAGTGGCTACACCTGAGGTTACGGTCGGCGCAATTAGGGTGACGCGTCAGGCGCGTCTCTGGGGCTGTGCGTTACATACATCGCCGACGCGTCAGACGCGTCGCTGGGGCTGGACGGGTTAATAAGCAAAGAGGAAGATAACCATTTTCCTTAGAGAACCTGCGTGTCTTGGTGTTTGAGTCAGATATGAAGAGCGTGTCTGTTGCAGGGTAGTACGGTGCTGTGGGCTAGGCTATGTAAGCATCTGGTTGCCCCGGCTCCTCTCGTAACAATATATATATATATATATATATATATATATATAGAGTACATAATTATATGACTATCTCCTAACAGCTATGTCTTCAATACAGTATGTAGATGTCAAATCATCCTTTATTTTTGTTGGTGATGTCAATGCGCATCATCAAGAGTGGTTGAACTCGGTCTCTCCAACTAATAGAAATGATCTTGCTGCCTTGGATATTGCAAACTTATCTGGTTGTGAACAGCTAATCCAAGGAACTACTCATATGTCTGGAAATTGTTTTGATCTAGTACTAACAGATATTCCTGGCGTTGTGGAAACTTTCGTTCTTGTACCTGTTGGCACTTCTGACCACAATGCCATCATGTGTAAAATTAATCTTAATTTTTCTGTTCCTGATATTACTCTCTTGCGTAAAATCTACCTTAAATCCCGGGTTACCTGGGACTACGTTTGTAATGATGTTTGTAATATTGAGTGGAATTTCATACTAAGATCCCATGACCCTGTTTCAACTCTCAACAATTCTCTTCTTGGTGTCCTTCGCAAGAGTTCCATTGAAAAAGTCTCGTATCAGGGATAAAGCATGGTGTTGATGATTAAAACGTCGACCAAGCATTTCTCTTTGGTTTAGACTACCCTCTTATCACGTTTTCCTTTATACATGTTGATAGGGAATGCCTACTATTGCCAATTCGTGACAGGAATGCGAAAGGTGATGGGGTCAATCTTCTACAAACCAGAGATGGATGTATGCCGTTCGGACCACTTAACGGAAATCCTAACCAGCTAGTTGAAACTGAAGTAAGCACAGTCGTGGTAGCCAAGATAGCGTTAGAAGTAAACCCAGTGTTAGAAAAACATGCAAGTTCTAATGTGGAATTGGCAGAAGTAAAAGATGACTCTCTAACCCCAGCTCTGTGGGATTTAGAAACTATTGGGATTAGAGACGAGGAAAACCGGACTCCCGAAGAGCAACTGGCCTACTCGAACTTCCATCAGAATAATTATAAGGTTTAAAGAGGGAAGGTACGAAGTAGGATTACCTTGGCGAATTGATACCCCATCTCTTCCTTCAAATTACACACTGACTAAGAACAGACTAGAATCTAATTTGAAAAGATTAAGAAAGGATAAGTTAAATCTAGATTGCTACCATGGTATCATTGCGGAGCAGGAACAACTGGAGTTTCTAAGGATAGGTCTGCAAGAGAAGGATAGGGACTATACTAGATTCTTGTGGCCTGAAAACCCGTATGACCCTAGCAGTAATATCATAACTTATAGGTTCAGATCAGTACTGTTCGGAGCTACTAGTTCTCCCTTTTTGCTGCAGGCCACCTTAGCCAAACATTTACAAAGGTATGAAGGACGAACCACTGAATTTCTGACGGAAAATGTCTATGTGGATAACCTACAAGGCACCATGAAGTATGAACAGAATTTGCTAGAATTGTATCACCAAGCCAGTGATTTTATGAACCAAGCCAATATGCCGCTGCTTCAGTCGTGGGCCTCCAACTCTGCATCATTGAATCAGATATTGGATGATCCTCCAACTGAAGTGAAATTGTTGGGATTGGTTTGGAACACTGTACAGGATGATTTAGGAATAAAGCCATGTAACGTAGAATATGACAGGAATTCAATGCTAACGAAGAGAAAATTACTGAGTTGTGCTTCTTCATTGTTCGATCCATTAGGTCTGTTGGCTCCTATAACTATTCAAGCCAGAACGTTACTGCAAGAAGTCTGGAAGATAGGTTTGTCTTGGGGTGATGAGTTACCGGATATTATTAGAGACAATTTTTGTTTTTGTTTTTTTTCCTATATTCCAACTACTCCCTCTCGGGCATAGGCTGATAGCCTTTACACTCTACCGCTGAACACGGTGAGGCCCGTGAGATCTTGTTCCAGTCTAGGGAGTGAGACATGTGAAGCACCTACTCACGGCTCGAACCCAACTCTATCTCTGAAGCTGCTTCGCCTCTGCGCTTCACAGTCTCACTCCCCAGGCTCGGACCCTCACTCTCAGAATGCCACCTATTGAGCAATTAACTCACTAGGCATTGCCCCCCTGTAGCATATTTTGAAAATGGGAATATTCATACAGTGCTATTTAATCAGGGAACAATGAGGGTATTTTGTTTTGGCATTTCGGTGTGCTGTGGTAATGCACTGAAACTAGGTACAGCACAAATTCCATCCCAATAATATCTTCCCATTGACATATTGGGATTCGAACCCGGGTCCATTGGATTACCAGTCCAGTGGCAAGACCACTCTGCCACACATGGTTCAAAATAGCTCAGGAATACAATAACGCACACACGTTAACATTTTCACGATGCGTGATGGAAGAAGGAATTCCCTGTCAGTTACATGTGTTTACAGACGCGAGCCATCAAGCTTTTGGAGCAGCAGCCTATTTAGTGTCGGGTGAGGATGAAAAACCCCCGTCACTAACATCTCGTGCAAGAGAAGCTCCATTAAAATCAAAGACTATACCAAAGTTGGAATTGACAGCAGTACAAGTGGGAGCTCAGTTGATGGATTATTTGGTAAAAAATGTGAAGGTAAACATGACTGAATGTTACTTGTGGACCGACAGTGAAATTGCCATTCAGTGGATTCAAAACGATAAAAGTAAGGAAGTATATGTAAGAAACCGGGTGGCAAAAATCAAAGCGTGCATTCCTCATGCAGAACTCTTATATGTACCTACTAAACACAATCCTGCGAATAGACTCACGAAACCAATAAGTGTAAATAAACTAAAACATTATGATGTATGGTTACATGGTCCAGAATGGCTGTGTCATCGGAATGAATGGCCAGACCAGAAATTCGTACCTGAAAATCTCATTTCAGTGAATGTAGTAGCTGAATCGCATAACCAAACTAGTGATGAATGGTGCACGCCGAATGTGTGGTCGACCTGAGGCGAATATGGAAGACATAAATCGTTACTGGGTGAGTTCTGTACAACAAGAAAGCTTCCAAGAAGAACTAGAATATTTGAATGATCCTAAAGGTAAAACTCCAGAATGAGTAAAGAACTTGGGATTATTCCTAGATGGAAACATAATGCGATGTAAAAGTAGATTAGAACACGCAAATCTGTCATATTCTACTAAATATCCGGTCTTACTTCCAACAACACATTGGTATACCAAGCTTATTGTAACACACTGTCATCAACAGGTAAAACATGGCGGTGTACAGGATACCTTAGCAAAACTCAAGGAAGAGTATTGGATACCCAAAGTAAGGCCTCAAATTAAACCGATTATCAAGGCTTGCCTACTGTGTCGTAGACTGACGGGTGCTCCCTTTCAACTGCCGCATGTACCTCCTGTTCCACAAAACAAGAGTAGGAGATATGTTCCTTTTGAGGTGACAGGAGTTGATTACACAGGAGCCATAAAAGTTAATACAGATGACAAAACTGAAAAGTATTTTATAGCCTCATTCACATGTGCTACCACTAGAGCAATTAATTTAGAGTTAGTGTAAGATCTATCTGCTGAGACTATTATTAAAGCCTTTAGAAGATTTTCAGCAAGGAGATCTTGCCCCAAAATAATGATAAGTGACAATGCTAGCAATTCTACTTTGGGTTCTCGCATCCTAAAGCAATTATTTGAGAATTCTGAGGTAAGAAATACTGTTGACAATCTGAATATAAAATGGTACTTTATTCCTCCACGAACACCGTGGCATGCAGGATTCTACGAAAGGATGGTGTCAACAGTAAAACAGAGTTTAACCCTTTGGCTGCGGGCTGTTTTGGGCTATTTAGGGCCTATTCAGGCACTCCTTAATGATAAATCAAGCATCTGCATTAAATGAAGTGTATTCTGCCAAAAACTAGGTGAAAATAGCTTCAAAATGACACCAGAACGGACCGTATGCGTGGTCTGGTTCACCCGCAGTGATCCCAGTGAAACGCGGGAACCCCGCTATTATGTAACACTTGCTCGCTTGGCTGCACTTCTGAGAGAGACAGAGAGAGACTCGCCCGCCACACAGCCTTGCTCAGTGAGCCGCTCGGTGCTCTGAGGGTCAGAGGTGGGGCCCCTGACGCTCCCACCCACTGACACTCGATTCTTACGTTTTTTACAGGCTTTTAAAGCTTGAAAATTGCTGTAACTTGCCAAAACATTCCAGAACGTCACCCGCAGCGAATGGGTTAAGTAAAGCACTGTATCACAAGGCATATACAGCAGATGAATTGCATACCATAGTGGTGGAAAGATAACAGAACAAAAATAATAGACCCCTAACATACGTCTCCAATGCCTTAGACGAACCTGAAGCTTTAACCCCTTCTCACTTAATGTATGGCAGGAGACTCCGCTCTCCCCCTACTTTGGTCGATAATGAGTATCTTTTGGACCCAGATCAGATTAGTGAAGAACAGTTGCGGGTTAGGTGCGGTAAAGTCTCGCAGGATATTAATAAGTGGAATCGTGTTAGGAAGACCCTGTATTTAACCTCATTATTAGAGAAGGGAAAGTAAATTCAGGGTCATATAAATAAGCAACTTAAAGTAAATAAGGTAGTGTTAATTGCTGACGAGGGACCCAGAGCACAATGGACCTTGGGAAAAATCACGGAGTTGATAAAGGGATCCGATGGACTTATTTGACTGGCCAGATTACGGACTCAGCGAGGATCTACTGTTCGTTCCATCAATAAGCTTTACCCCTTAGAGATGGAAGAAGTAAAAGAAGACGAAACTACTGACACGGACGTGTCTGAAGCAGTTACTCCTGACAGGTTTACGAACGGCAGACCTACTCGTAGAGCCGCACAAAAGTTCCGGTCACATTTACAAGATTTGGTTCAGCAAGGAATCGTTTAGCCCCGGGCCCGCAATGTGTCGATAATTAAAACATCGACCAAGCATTTCTCTTTGGTTTAGACTACCCTCTTATCACGTTTTCCTTTATACATGGGAAATTCATGCGATACGCATTAACTAAAGGAACGCATATTATAATTATGTATTATGTACTCATGATTTAGCAGTTGTTGAATGATAATGATTTGTCAGGTCCTATAGAATATTATTAAACGATAGTTAGAAGACGATATAGAAGTATCTCTCGACCAATCAGAGGCGTCACAGCTCAACCAATGAGAGAGCAGTACGATCTCTAAAGCGGCAGGTAGTTTAACGCTTGCCTCAGTGCTGAATCTGCCTTCGTTACCACCACATCAGCCTCCGGGAACTTCATACATTGGTCTTGCGAGACACGAGTGAATAAGGATCGTAATTTCTTTACACTTTGAACATTAACCTACTTTAATAGGAGTGTAAACATAAGATAATTAAGTTAACTGAGGAATATTAGGCTGCTAACTATCAAGGACCACACCAATTCAACAATTACTAACCACTCTTCCTATTTGGTCTTGTTGGTGTTGGGTAAGTTAATTACATTATAGTTTAGTATGAGAGTATATATTAAGTATAGTTGCCATAAAGTTCTATTCCCAGTAAATGTTAAATCATTTAATTGCTTGATTATTTCAATCAAACCTCAGTATATTGAGTAACTAATTTGGTTCCCGTAATACTCGATCCACTCGATCCAACCTCAACTCTACCTCTATTTCACACATGAACTACAATATTTAAGGTATGTCTCGAATTCTGATTGTTGATTGATGTTACTTAGATCCACAGATTATAACTTAAAGTTATGGAATTAAATGAACGCCAGTAAAATTTAGTGAAGATAAAAAAAATAAAATATATCAAGTTTCCGGTTACAGAGCTATCGAAAAATTATAGATTTAGTTGGAAATCCTCGACACATGGTTTAATGATGACTGCAAGCGTGCATTTGATGATACACAGGCTGTATATCGTCTATGGAGGCCTAATAAAACAAAAACTTGCATTGGGAAAATTATGCTGGTCTAAGGGCAGTTGCACAGAGAGTTTATGCTGCTGCTGAGAGGAATATAACTCCCATCTTCAGGATGTTCTGGCAGGAGTTACACAACCTCATAAATGGTGGTCTGCTTTGAAGTCTTCTTTATTTGGAATAGATTCCTCCATGTCTCCTCTTTGAGATTCTGATGGCTCCACCTCTTTTGATACACTATCGAAGGCCAATTTTCTCTCAAATATGTGTATCAATTAGCAGAGTAATCAGGAATTGTCTTTGCCATTGACATGTTTCATGTTTCCCTAGAGCGGCCTAGACCCAACCTCAATTCAATGGCATTCAAATCAGCTGAACTGAAAAGGTATTTGCGGGACCTTGATACCCGGATGGGTTTTCCCCCCTCTTCTTTAATTAAAAAGGTTGCAATGGTCTTGGCACCTAAATTGGCCGTGGTTTTAAGGTTGCTTTTGAAATCAGGTAGTTTTCCGCTTTGCAGGCTAGCATCACTCCTATTCCAAAGGTAAATACTGGCTTATCATCTAATGACTATCGCCCTATCTCCATTACACCTATTCTATCCAAGCTCTTTGAGAGGCTTTTGTCCAGACGCTTTTCCTCTTATTGTAATGGTCAAAATTTGATACCAAACTCAGTTTAGTTTTCGTAAGGGACTGGGTACATGTGATACGCTTCTGACACTCACTCATGTCCTGCAGTCTTCATTGGACCAGGGGCATGAGTCTCGGTCGTGACTATTGACTTTAGTTTTGCTTTTGACTTAGTCAACCATAAAGCACCTTTGTATAAGATACGACTCATCGGTATTGGCGGCAATATTTTTAGGATCTTTGAAGATTTTTTGACAAATAGATCTCAGTCTGTGGTCTGAATAGGGATTTAACCAAAATTGCATCAAGGTGTCAACTTTGGGGTATGAAACCTAATGCTAGTAAAACACACTCCATTATCATCAGTAGATCTCTTACCTTGGATCCTCCCCATCACTATCTACAAGTTTCTGGTGAACAAATTGAGAATGTGGATACTCTAAGTTTGTTGGGAGTTACTCTGGATTCTAAACTTACTTTTGAAAACATATTATTTCTCCTCTTCCATTTCTCAGAAAATTGGTCTGCTTCGCAAGGTTTATAAAACATATGCTTGTGACGCCACAGTTATCAAGTCTTTTTATGCTTTTATTTTGCCACACTTCGAGTATTGCTCACCAGTCTGGTTGTCAGCAGCTGACTGCCTTCTAATGTTGCTTGACAAGTCTCTCAATTCTATTAGTTTTATTCTACCTCATTTGTCTCTTGATCTGTATCATCGGCGTGAAGTTGGTGCCCTTAGTCTTTTATATAGAGTTCTAAACAATCCTCAGCATCCCTTACAGGGGGTTCTGCCTGGGCCCTATGTCCGGGCTCGTGCAACTAGAGCAATCTTAATGATCTTGCCATGAGCCGTGTGAATTTTTCTACTACACAGTTTTCACGGTGTTGTGTGCGGCCATGGTTGACTTGTGGAATCAGTTGCCTAATGAGCTAGTTTATTCAGCTCATATCTCAGTTTTTAAGTCTAGAGTTATTGTCTTTTTACAACATTAATTCTAGTATTTAAACTTATTTAATTTTATTTATTATATTGTATTCTGTTTATACCTGGCATCCTCCATTGTGTAATATTCTATTATTCATTATATTTGTGTTCAACATATCTTTTTGTTTCCCTTCTTTTAGTTAGTAATCTCTCTCCAGTGCCTCCGGGTGTTTTAGTTAGTAATCTCTCTCCAGTGCCTCCGGGTGTTTTAATTAGTAATCTCTCTCCAGTGCCTCCGGGTGTTTTAGTTAGTAATCTCTCTCTCCAGTGCCTCCGGGTGTTTTAGTTAGTAATCTCTCTCCAGTGCCTCCGGGTGTTTTAGTTAGTAATCTCTCTCCAGTGCCTCCGGGTGTTTTAGTTAGTAATCTCTCTCCAGTGCCTCCGGGTGTTTTAGTTAGTAATCTCTCCCCAGTGCCTCCGGGTGTTTTAGTTAGTAATCTCTCTCCAGTGCCTCCGGGTGTTTTAGTTAGTAATCTCTCTCCAGTGCCTCCGGGTGTTTTAGTTAGTAATCTCTCTCCAGTGCCTCCGGGTGTTTTAGTTAGTAATCTCTCTCCAGTGCCTCCGGGTGTTTTAGTTAGTAATCTCTCCCCAGTGCCTCCGGGTGTTTTAGTTAGTAATCTCTCTCCAGTGCCTCCGGGTGTTTTAGTTAGTAATCTCTCCCCAGTGCCTCCGGGTGTTTTAGTTAGTAATCTCTCTCCAGTGCCTCCGGGTGTTTTAGTTAGTAATCTCTCCCCAGTGTCTCCGGGTGTCTTGTGTGATTCATCTTGTTGGTGTTTCTGCACCCTGGTTGAAGGCTTCGGCATCTCATATAATAATAATAATAATACACAATATATATTTTTATACTAAAAGCTGAAGATAGAACAAACGATGAGTCTCCAAACTGTATAAGCATCATCAATATTCCTCTTCCTTCGATTGGGGCCCGCTGTCACTAATTCACATCATATAGGACATCATCATCATTATAACTACCCTAACATTACAAAGAAAAGGTTACCATGCTAACACATGAACTCGTCTTTTAAACACTAATAATAATATTGTGTTATTGATCAATACATTTATTTCCCAATTCGTACAATGGTTTCGCGTGTGATGCATACTTTTTGATAAATGACCGATAATAACCCGACAGACGAGAGATTGTCGAAGTTGTTTTACATAACCCGGTCTCGGGAAATATGTTATTATATTATTTAGGCCAGATGTAGTTATACTCCTTCGGGTGATACTTCATGTTCAGTAGATGTGAGTTTTTGCTTGATAAATTCGCATTTGTTTATTTTCATTTTCAATCCAGTGTGTTTGAGCCTAGAATGTTTGCCGCCTAACGTCTCTGTATGTCCCTTTATAACTTTAGAAAATACATCGATATTATTACCCAAAAATCCAGCCTATATATTGGACCTTTGAATAACCGCAGGAGAGTTTTTCAGACATCGTGAAAGCCGTTTGAATTTGTAAGTACCTGAAGGTGAATTAAAAACCGTAAAATGACGTACTTCTGGATCTAAATTTTTCTGGTGAAAACCGCTTGATAAATCTAATGTTGAGAAAGCTTTATTATCAATACCTAAGCTGTTGAGAATTTCTGGAGTTGAAGGCATATGAAAGTGATCGGTTACCATAAATATATTTAGTTTCCAATAATGAAATACCACTCTGAATCCACCTTTCCTCTTTTTACTGACCAGGAAAAGAGGCGATCTTCATAGCGACACAGATGTTTGGAAAATATAATTATTTATTAATTACTTAACATGTTCGTAGGTCAATTCACGTTGACTGTGAGATAAGTGATACATTGGCAGGTAAACCGAGGGTTGATTTTTATCCTCTAAAACTATTTTGTGATTTAGAACATTAGTAAAACCCATCTCGTCGCCTTTTAAATGTACCGTCTCAATATATTGTCGTAATGATTCTTCTACTGATTTCTTCCCTTCTGGAAATCCGATGGTTATATATTCTCATATATCCTAGTCATGCGGTTCTCAAAATGTGTGGTTGCATTTACTGTTGCAACGAGGTGAAAATCTATCTCCTTAAAGTGACAGGACATTTTTGTAAAACAAATAGCTTCGTATCGGAAGTTAATATACTGTATTATCCTGTTAATCGTGTTGAATATTAGAGTTTCAAAAATATTTGTATTTTCAATTTAACATAATGCTGGTGTTAAATATATTGCTTTGATATTCGTTGTACTAGGCAAAATAATTGTAGAATTTGACTCCGCTTGTAAATTGTTTGTCTATACTCTTATTTCCTTAACTGAATGTGGCTCATCTATGACTATCTTCTCCGTAAGAATATTATAATAGAAAACTTCAGTTTGAATAAGCTCTCACCGCTGCCACCATGCGAGTTTTTAGTTTAGGCATCCAAATTAAGAATGCCAAATGGGTTGTAGGTAAAACGTACCACCATCAATGGTCTGGTGAAATACCTTAATGGTATATCAAAGACAGAGGATTCAAGGTTTACTGAATAAGTATCTTGTAGTGCAGGAACAGGAACAATCGTTATATGGAGAGTACAAGAACAATCTTCTGGAAGTGTGGTCTACTCTCAAAAGGCATTTGCCTTGACTGTAAAGTATCATTGACTAAAGTGTGTTGCCCACTACTAAGGGAACCAATGAAAATACACGAGCATACAAATATAAGTTACTTTTCGCCAGTATGGAAATACTTGTTGCGACCACTAGGTGGGACGTATCTTATGTATTTGTAACGCGACATATCAAACTAGTTCAACCTGGCTTTCCTTAGTAACATGTAACTCTATATAATGCGTATGATCAGTGCTATGGCAACGAAGTTCTTACGTTGTAAATAGTCATCACTCCAGCATCCGGTAGCCAGCTATTATGTATACTTCCATTTCACTTCAACTCATAATGTACAGTCACCTATTATGGTACAGATTCTAGTCATCAAGATATATTAAATGATTATAAACCAGGTTGAGAACATGGACATTAATCCCATAGATATTCTAAACTAAGTGTAACATATGTAATAACTAAAGTTCTAAACATAAATATCAAAGGTGTAATAAATATCAAAGGTGTAATCAGCAACACTTTCATTATTAATGACACAGGAATTAATGACCCGAATCATAAAGCAAACCATTTTAATAACTTGTTTCAATAATATTGGCAGAAATCTGTCTGAAAACATGAATGATTGAAATATTAGTTCTATATCCTTCCTTAAAACATATAATTACCACCGTTCATTATGTCACGTGTCACAGAGGCTGAATTAATGGAGTTGTATGATCAATTATGTGAATGTTAACCAGATTATAGATGAAGTTCCCATCAGTATGATAAAATAAATTAAACATATTTTTATCTCCAGTCCATTTCCACTTATACAATTATCAGTAGCCGGTATATTCCCTGACCGACTAAGAATGGCTGAAGTAATCCCTATATTTTTATCGGGAGAAAGGAGAACACTCGGCAATCACTGACCAATATCAATCCTACCTGCAATAAGGACAATTCTGAGAAAAAAAAACTTATGCATGATATCATTTCAAAAACAATTTTAGAAATGGAAATTATAACAGATTTCCAGTATGGATTCAGACTGGAAAAGTCAACAGAGTCTGCCCTTCTCTGTTTTACCAGTGATGTTCTACATGTATTTTATAAAAAGCAAAAAATGATACAGTCGCCATATTTTTAGATCTAGCCAAAGCACTTGATACAGTAAATCATATTATTTGATTAAGACAACTGTAGTATTACGATATAAGGGGATCTGTACTATAGTGGAGTAAGACATACCTTAGTCATCTAAAACAACATAATTCAGAGATGCAATATATTACATATCGACTTCCTCCAGGATCCATGACGGGACCACTACTTTTTATATTTTATATGAGTGCCATTGTAGAATGTAATGAACAGCTCAAGTTTTGTTTGCTGACACAGCACCAGTCTCCCCGATCTCCATACCCTGATAGCTATAACAAACAACAATCTAAATAAAATATACAATTGGATTGAAGCAACAGATTTACCCTTAACCCCTACTGTACCATGGCATGATATATTAAAAGTACCCACCAGTACCAGACTTGTTGCCAAAAGCAATGAGACAACACCCTCTCAGCGCCAGAGTTGGTGGGTAACTGAGTCAGCCAGCCTGGAGTAGCTTAGAGGGCAAGACAAATCCAATAAGGAGAAGCGACTCTCTGCTTTTGGTTGTAGGCCCCTGATACTTACCCCATCTAACGTCAAGCACCCACTAATAGAGAACGATTAATTTCGAACAGTAACTATACAGTTTATACCCCTCGCTAGAGAATGTACCGTTCTTTAGAAAACGGTTATATTCGAGCTATAACTATATAGTTTCTAATATCTATAGGCTACCGCTTGCGGTACTCAATATCGCTTCATTTTGCACTAGTCATAATAGCTGTTATAGGCCTATACCTAAATAGTAGACTACTGTTGTCACTCATGATGTTTTAAGTGTGATCCCCATTTTGTCATTATCATTATTGTCCTACCTTATAGTCCATATGCTACTTCAACTAAATATATTGTGCTACATTCCATGTATACAATCTAGTATTTTTGCAGCAACTTTACCGTTTTCTGTATAACATACTTTATCTAATATAATACCTGTGTTATATGTGTAGGGTTATCAACGTCTATAATATCTTGTATTGGTTTAGTTCCGTACATTTAAAAAAAAATCAGTACCTGTATGAATTTCAGCCATATGGTCCCCATAGTATTCGTACGTTTACTAAGTAAACAAACAAACACACACAATGAATCATATAGTTGCTCATATTACGTGCACTGCTTAATTGGTAAGGAGTAAATTAAGACATACCAGTATGCAATTATGTATCACAAAGGAATATGCAAGACAACCACAGCAATCATCCCAGTGACTGTCTCTATAGTAATTTAGGTTTCTGCAGTTCCATCCATATAATAATAATAATAATAATAGTTCTTAAAGCTAGCGCATGCTAAGCTAGCTAAGGATAGCTCAATAAGGCCGATTAGGCATATTTCCATTGGGGTCCTGTACTACTACCCCATCCCTTTGCTCATGAGGGATGGTAACGACTCAGTGCTTGTGAAAAATCTTTAATGCGCCGAGCGTGGGCGCAAACTCGGGCCTTCTGGGTGGAAGTCCGAGACGCTAGTCACTACACCAAGCGAGCCGCTACACGTCATACATTAAGAAATACACATCCCTTCAGCAACAACATTGCCAAAAGTGTGGAACACATCTTTTGTCTCATGTTGTACGTGTTTGTAAATATATTTTCTCTCGATGTTACGTGTTTACTATTCAGGTTGACCACTGCAGCACAATACAGTGATAGGGAATTTATCCACTACCGTTTATTGCTTTGCTGTGTATTCATATATAATTTTCTATATAGCAAGTAATTCCAACCTCACACTCCACACAAACTAAGAACATAAAATTGAGGTAATATCTTACATTAAAGATAACCGATCAAGTGAGGGGCACTTAACCCTAGGGAAGGCCTCTCGATAAACTACTACTGAACCAGAATTAATTATTATGTCTTCTCCACTAACCAACTTCACTCCTAAACTCGATTAATGAAATTAACAAACACATGTGGCAGTCCGGTGATTCGAACCCAGGACGCTCACACCGAAAATCAACACACTTATGCATTGCACCACGAAGACAGTTAAAGAATGTTGCACAAGCCTACGATTTATTATGCAGTTTCGAATCCTGCATACCAATCTTAGCATGTACAATATTCCAACTGCACTATCGGAGGCTATGCATATGTGTGAATGGAAATAGTAATTAATGGGGCACTTAATCGTAGGGAAAGCCTCTCGATAAACTACTACAGAACCAGAATTAATTATTATGTTCTCTCCACTAACCAACTTCACTCCTAAACTCGATTAATGAAATTAACAAACACATGTGGCAGTCCGGGGATTCGAACCCAGGACGCTCACACCGAAAATCAACACACTTATGCATTGCACCACGAACATCTGTAAATTGTTGAGCATCAGATGTCAGACGGCCAACCCCGCTATACTGGTCATCTTAACCCATAAAGGCGAGCGTCCTCATATGAGTCTGTACTGGGCGAAGGCGAGCATCCTCATATGAGCCAAGGCCTAAGAAAAACCAATTAAAAGGCCCCAGTACCACTTAAAAAATAAAGAAATGGTGTTTAGGCGAGATAATTCCTCTCCATACCTCTTATCACTCCTCCACATGTGTCAAAATCCCCTCCTTTTCCCCCCATCCTTCAATTATCACCTATTTGTCCTCTTATTCCCATATTTATTGGTGTTTTTATCATGCCAATATCTCCAAACCGGTCTAAGCCGTGCTCATGTTGCTAGAGAGAGTGTAGTGTCTGAGAGTGTGAGGGAGTAAGTCAGGCTAGCTCCAGGCTCCGAGAAGGGAGGGTGTGGCCCGCCTCAGCTCCAAACTTGGCGAATGGCCGGTCGGCAATTATTCACGATTTTGACCATCAAAACACTATTCCCACTTGTTTTGTTGTTACATGTTGCTATGTTCATATTAAACGTAAAATAAGCGCATTTGTATAAGTAATAATGATATTTATTGTAAAATGACGAATATAGGTGGGAATAGAGCCTAATATGTCCGCCCAGTTGTTTGGTGTCCATTACACTCGCCGTTTTTTGGGTTAAAAGTGGCTGCTTCACACAACACGGGACTTGTTCAGCTGATCAGGTGTTATCTTCTTTAGATTGATGATGTCAAGGTTCTTGAGCCATAACAAACATATGTAATGATACAAATGTCGGCATTCATGGGTAAGCTATTAACCGAGATTATGTCTCTGGAATCTTGTATTCAGTCAGTCATGATACATACTTGTATGTGAGTATACTATATACTGTATACTCTAAGATACGCTCTACTTATGACTAAGCACTTCACCTTACCTTTGGGAAAGAAGTGATATATGAATTTATTTTGCTTCCTCTTGTATTTTCCTCAAACAACACAGCTGTGACCGTGTTGTTTTGTTGCCATGTTTGTATCTGCCGCCACCCCATCTTGCAGCTCCCAGTGACATTTGTAAGTGTGCAGACGATGCACCACCGATGGCAGAGCCATCTTCAGGGGTGCTTGGTCAAGACTAGGGATCAATTGGGAGCTCGTTTAGGAGCTTTCTCCTTATTAGATTCTTCTTGTTAGAGGGACCATATGATAAGTGTTGCCAACTTCTCACAGCAGTGCCTCCAAGTCATGTTAGCAGCTCCTGCTAGATATAAGCAGAACAAGGATTGCATATTACTGACGGCTGAGAGCCGTCACTGGTACTGGCACGTCACTTTTTTACTGACGGCTGTGAGCCGTCGCTGGTACGTTGGCAAAATGATATATATATATTAGTCCATGAGCCAGGCCAGATATCGGTACCACCTGGGGTGACTAAACACGAATGGTACTAAAATGTTTATAGAGTGACTGTAAGTACATTAAGATATGATAGCCTTCTCGCACTGGTAGCTTAGTCTAATTTTTTGATGCAATAGGGGCGCTACCCAAAAATAAAGATTTTTAGCGTGACGCTCGGCGTTTTCCTCATTTTCTTTAAAATCCATCACACAATCATCGCGAAACTTTGAACACCTATGTAGAATTATATTCTCTACCAGAGTTGTTCCTAGGTATTTTTCAAATTTCCTCATATTTCGGAATATACTCTATATTTTGGGTATTTTCCTCTAAATCTAGAATAAATCCTTAAATATGGGGAACATTGAAAAAATATTCTAACAGCTCTTGTAGCTTATTTGATTCTCTACAAGAATTATTCCGATGTGTATTTCAAGTTTCTCCATATTTAGGGGTTTATTTCATATTTGGGGATTTTTTGTTATATTTTGGGGATAATTTATTATTGGAAGGAGCAAACATATGTAGAGTGGTTTCCATGTAATGTGTTTGTTTGTTCATGGTTTAATGGTGATATTTTTTGCAGGTGTGTGTCGACTGTTTGACGGCAGGATGGAACCATCTGCGAGGAAGAGAGCACGGATCGACTGTATCATCCACTGCTCTTATGATGACAGCGATGCTCTGGTGTCACCACAGGATTTGGACTCCTGGAACACATTGCTCAGGGCTGCAGAAATCAGGCAGCATGATCCAGTCCTGGAAGCAGCCAAGGGCCTTGAAGAAGGAGGAATACCACACATACATTATCACCGTAAATGTCGTAGTCTCTTTACAATGAAGAAGTCACTGGATTCTATCCTTGCCAAGGGTGTCAAGATAGAATCAGCAAGCGTCGACCCCAGGAGGAGGGCATCAAGGGATGCCCCTAGTACTAGCAGGGTGTATGCCAAAGTATGTATCTTCTGCGAGAAGTCAAGCAAGTACATAAAAACAACAAAGACAAGGGAGCCACTCATACAGTGTGTTGAGCTACGAGCAGATGAGAAGATTCGCAGAGCAGCAATAAGGAAACTCAACCAGAGAATCCTTGGTTTAGTTAGCAGAGACCTTGTTGCTGCAGAGGGTCACTACCACAAGTCGTGCTACAAACTCTTCACAAAAGATGATTTCCCAGCGGCCGCCAGGTCGGGTGCAGGTGAAAATCAGGAAGAAAGCGAGGAAGCACGCTACGAAGAGGTTGAGACAGAAGCCCTCGAGGAACTCTGCTTGTATATAAGGACCAAATTATTCCCCAACCCAGAGGTACTGCCTATGACAAACCTCACATCTAGGCTTGAGAGATCCATGATGTCCCGTGGTATTATCCAACTGAAACCAGCGACAAAGAAACATGTTCGCCGAAAGATTGAAACCGAGTTTGGAGAATCACTACGCTTTGTCCCAGATGAGAAAGGAAAGCTTCTAATCTATCCACGCAGCCTCTCAATGGACGACCTTGCCCGGCAAGCACACAAAATGGCAAAAGACCTGCAAGAAGCAAGAGCAGCTAACTCTGAAGATGTCTTAACCAAAGCAGGAATGCAGCTGAGGAATGAGATCAATAAACAAGATGTGAGTCAGCCATGGCCTCCCGATACAGATCAGAATGTCATTCCTGCAGCAGTCACTCAATTCCTGCACACCCTGCTGACAGGAGAGTGTGAGTGTGAAACTCCCTCTGAAAGAGCTCAACGTCTTGCCACTTCCTTTGGCAGTGACTTGGTCTTTGCTGTTACCAGTGGCAAGACAAAACCACCCAAGCACGTACTGCTGACCAATGCTGTAAAGTCTTTGACAGGAAACACAGAACTGATCCGAACTCTGAATCGTCTTGGTCACTGTGTGTCTTACTCAATGTTTGAGGAGATCGATACAGCCCTTTGTATCCAGAAGCTGGAATGCTCAAAGGATGACATTCCACTGCCAGCAAACATCTACCCTGGTGTGTTCACAACCCTGGCCTGGGATAACATTGACCGACTTGAAGAGACCCTAAGTGGAGCAGGTACTTCTCATAGAGTCAATGGCATTGCTGTCCAGTCCAAGGTTGCAGGCTCTGTGCCAGAGAAAGTCCTGCCAGAGATTACCAAGTCCAAGATAAGAAGCATCACTCAGACATCATCAATGCTGCCAATATACAATGTTGGGCGGCGGGCAGGGCCACCTAGGATTGAGACTGCGTATGTCGACACTACCAAGGAAGTCCAGGATTCAAAGACAAAGAACCATATCTGGCTTCTTACTCGAATGTCAGACCATGAGGACCAGTCCATCAGCAGTTGGACTGGGTTCAACATCAAAATGCGCAGAGACATTGCAGTGGTTCAGGACACTGTAAGCTACCTGCCCACTATCAATGCTCCCGCAACAGAAATGTCCACCGTTAATGAAATCTTGGAACAAACGCATGCTATCATGCAGTCCTTACAGCTTAACAAGATTGTGTGCGTGTTTGATCAAGCACTCTATGCCAAAGCTGCCGAAGTTATCTGGAAACAAGAGAAGTTCAAGAACATTATCATCAGGATGGGCGTCTTCCACACAATCTGTAATCTCATCTCCACCATAGGAAAGAGGTTTCAAGATGCAGGTCTTAGAGATCTGTGTGTGGAATCAGGTATCATCGCAGAAGGATCAGTGTCAGGAGTGATGAACGGCAAGAGGTACAACAGAGCAGTGAGACTACACAAGCTCGTGTATGAAGCACTGATGAGGCTTGCATGGAAAGGCTTCCTTTCATGGCTAGAAGAAAACCATTCAAGGGACATACACCATCTAGATGAAACACTGAAGGACATCAACAGCTTTCACAGCAATGTGTCTCAGGGACTCTTTCAAGAGCTGATGGAGAGTGAATCATGCACACATATCATGAAGCTTTTCCAAGTTTATCTTGAGACCCTCAGAGATGAACACAACCTCTCAGCATTCTGGATGTCATACCTGGACATGGTTGAGATCATGCTGGACTTAATTCGAGCCTCCAGAGAAGGCAACTGGATGCTCCACCTAGGAGCAATCCGACAGATGATACCGTGGTGTTTTGCCTATGACAAAGTGAACTATGCCCGGTTCCTAACCTACTACTATGCCTTGATGTCTCGACTGCCCATTGAACACCCAGAGGTCCATGAACACTTCATGCAAGGTGGCTTTTCGGTCCAGATCGGTAGCAAGAATCCCTTTGGACGGATCCCTGTGGACCAGACAATCGAAGAGACGATCAACAAAGACACCCAGACACCAGGGGGCACAAAAGGCTTCAGCCTGAAAGGCGGAGCTGTCGCCAGGTACTACCTGACATCGGAGTATCGCAGCAGGTACTTAAGGCAGCTCAGGACTATGGTAGTAGGCCAAAAGTATACTGACTTCAGCCACCCAGACCTACAGATGCCCAGGATTAGAAGAGATGAGGCCGATGTCCAATCTTTAGTTCAACTGATGGAGACCAGCTGGTTGAACCCCTTCAACGCAGAGCAAGAAGATCTTGTCAGTTTGTCAACTGCGACTATGGCACCACCAGAAGTTGTCAAAGACCTTCTAGGGACCTACAGAATAGGAGAGGATGCATATCAAGCCTTCAAGGAAGAGCGCCTGGAGATCGATACGCCAACTATACAGTTTCATGACACGATGACGAAGACGAAACTGAGAACGTTCACTAACATCAGAATGAAGCCACGCTCACAAGACCATGCCAAGGAGGTTATCTTAAAGGCTGACAGGAACCTATTTGGCCAGATGATCCTTGTTGCCGAGAACAGAAAGCTCAAAATGAGTGATGTCTTGGCTCATCCCCTGGGGCCTTTGCCTTGGGCACTTGCCAGCGGTGATGGGTCTCTCCGCAAGACCAACAAGGCTGCCCTCGCAAAGGAGTTAGAGAGGAATGTTTCTCCTGCATAAGTGATACCCGAGCCCTCTGCTACCATAATTGATGGGATGAGCCTGGTCCACAAACTGAAGGGAAACGACAAAACTTTTTCACAGCTTGCAGGTACAGCACTGAGTCACGCTGTTCATGAAGGTGCTAAGAGCAGGCGCATTGATGTTGTGTTTGATATCTACAAGGAGACATCCATCAAGGATGCAGAACGAGCCAAAAGAAGTGCAGGCACAGGAATTCATTTCAAGAACATTCAACCTGGGCACAACATCCAGCAGTGGAGAAAGTTACTCGGTAGTTCCTCCAACAAGGCAAGTCTTATCAAGTTCTTGGTAGAAGAATGGAAGGCACCACAGCACAGGGAGAAGCTCAAGGACAAGGAGCTGTATGTCACATGTGAGCAGCGCTGCTTCAAGATCACCAAAGAGCAGTGGGAAGAGGCTCCTGAGCTTAAGTCAACTCAAGAAGAAGCAGACACACGCCTTCTTCTCCATGCACTTCATGCAGCAGAATCTGGGAACAAGTCTGTCATCATCACTGCAGAAGATACAGACGTCATGGTGTTGTGTCTTGGCATGTGCCACAAGATCCCATCCCATCTGTTCCAGAAGTGCGGGACGAAGAACCGGACAAGATTCCTGGATATCACCACACTGAGCCGCACACTGGGAGGCAGCGTGTGTGATTCATTGATTGGTATGCATGCCTTTACAGGCTGTGATACCGTCAGTGCATTCGCTGGCCGAGGGAAGATGACGACACTCAAGCAGGTGAAGATGGACAAGACATACCAGCATGCTTTTCACGAACTTGGACGCTCATGGGAAGTGTCTCCTGAACTCTTTGAGAAGCTACAGGAAATCACCTGCCACATGTACCTACCATCTACCCACACAACTAAGGTAAACAAGCTTCGGTATGAGCTGTTCTGTGCAAGACGTGGAGAGGTAGAGTCAAGTCAACTCCCTCCTTGTGAGGACTGCCTCTTCATGCATGCACTGCGTGCAAACTACCAGGCTGCGATCTGGAGGAGAAGTCTTCAGAGCCAGCCATTTGTTGCGAACCCAACAGACTGCGGTTGGATGACAGATGAGGACGGTAAGCTTGCCGTCAACTGGATGCGAGGCTCACCAGCACCAGATGCTGTTATGCAGCTACTGTCTTGCAAGTGTGTGCGGTCATGCGAACTCCCTAAGTGTACTTGCCTCAGCAATGGTCTAAAATGCACGGACATGTGCAGGTTACAGACATGTCAGAACAAGGCTATTGAAGAAGAGCCGGTGGCACAACAGTCAGATTCCGAGTCTGACGTAGATGATATTTAGGAGTAGTAATTTGCCATAATAGTATGTACAAGCCCATGGCATGCTTAGTGTGTATTTACAGGACTTGTATTAAATGTGACAATTACTATATGCATTTTGTTGACATTTAGGCATTCCTGTCCCCAAATTTGACATTTTAAAAAATTTCGGAATTTTCGGTAGGGTATGTCTATTCAAGAAGTGATAACGACCATTAAGCTACCAATGTGCAAGGGCTATCATATCAAAACATAAACTAGAGACATGTAGCAAGCTAAAAACACCTAAGAGAATTAGTCACCCCGGGTGGTACCGATATCCCAAAATTCGGGTCTTGGCTCATGGACTATATAGGTGTCTTCGCAGAAGCAAGTTCTTACCCCAAAATGTTCAGCTGCTAAAAATTGGCACCACATTATTCAAGGACAGTAGAGCAAACTAAATTCCTTGGAATCATCGTTGACATGAAACTATCTTGGATTATGTACATACAAACTTTGGCAAGTAAAGTACAACCGTTATAACTTAAAACAAAACAAAAAACAGATTATTTCTAGAAATCCCATTCATGGCATCAATCTTATCCCAAAACTCAATCAAATATAATGGCGTGAAGATCAGAAATCGATTGCCACATACAATTTTTATTTTATTTTTTTATTTTTTTTATAGATAAATACAAACAATAACTGTGAAATCAAAGTACAACAATCAATGTACGTAGCACTAGCATGTTAACAACTACAAACTAACGATTGTATATGGATGTTTCTATCTATCTATCTATTGCCTGACGCCGTGATCCCCGAAGGGGTGGCCACGAACGAACCGCCCCCATGCACCTCTGTCCCCAGTCAGTCGACGCCCCTCCCCCAACCAGCACCGCCTTCGTTCATGTACTTCCTCACTCCATCCTTCCACCTCTCATTCGGTCTACCTCTCCCTCTCTGTCCCTCCACCTCGCTCTCGTACACCCTCTTAGTCATTCTCTCGCTTTCCATACATTCCATATGGCCGAACCATCTCAAGTTGTTCCTTTTTACACTTTCCAGCACATCTACCTCCACACCACACCTCCTTCTTACTTCCTCATTAGTCTGTCTATCTCTCCATGTAACTCCGCACGCACGCACTCCTTAAGTAATTAATTTCCACTGCTCTCACTCTTGGTCTGAGTCTCTCAACCAACGTCCATGCTTCGCTTCCGTAAGTCAGTGTCAGGATTACCACACTGTCATGCAAGGACTTCTTCACTTCCATACTGACCACCCTATTTCTTGTTACTGCTTTTAGCGTTCCTACAACCCTCTTCCCCTGTTGTACCCTCTCCCGCACTTCTTCATCCATAGTCCCATCTTTACTCAACACACTGCCCAGATACTTAAAAGAGTTGACGATCTCCATAGCCTGACCGTTCAGCTTCACCTCACACTCTGTGACTTCACCCCTTTCGAAGACCATAACCTTGCTCTTCCCCTCATTTATCTTCAAATTCCGTTTTTCGCACACTGTTCCAAACTCATTTACCAGACCCTGCAACTCCCATTCATTATCACTCATCAGAACTGTGTCATCCGCAAACAGCAGTATAGGTAGCTTCCACTCAATTCCCCCCCTTTTCAGCGATACATCAACATCCACTGCTCTTGATAGTATTTCTTTCATGACTCCATCCATATATACAGTAAACAAGTAAACAATGGATGTTTATGTACAGTTTACCATGACATGGTTTCAGTATATTGTTTAGGTAATGTAATTATAAATATATGAATACATACTGTATGTATTTATGTATGTGTATGAACGACTGTATATGAATCTGTAAATAGGTCTGCAGCGATCATGTAAATGTACTGGTATGTGATTGTGGAAATATGCATTTGATTGAGTAGATAAACAAATGCCTGTGTACTCTGTGTAAGCATGCTAGTGAATGTATGTGTACAGATGTACAGTATGTAGATTTTTGTTTTCTATGTGAGTGAGGGAAGCAAAAGGCAGAACTGCCTGTAGCGAGTGCCGTCCCCGGGATTGAAAGAGTGATAGGGCCAAAATCAAGGGACGTTCGAGCCAAAATGGCTAGACACACGGAGTTGGAAGCAATTTAAGTTATAGGAAGAGGAAAAGACTGATTCTGGGAGAGAGTTCCAGAGCTCAGCTGTTGAATAGAAGAAAGTCTGAGAGTAACGTTTCACTCTTGGGTTAGAGAGTTGCACAGAGTAAGGGTGGGATTGTGTTGCAAGACGGGTACCACGTGCCCTACGTAGAGGAGGTGGTATACACTGGGAGAGCTCTGAGGAACACTGATTATTATAGTAGCGATAGAATAACGAGAGAGATGCAACATTGCGGCGGAGAGAGGGAGATTATAGAGAGTTGGTGAGTGGACGGGAGTTAATGATATGAAAGGCCTTCCTTTCTACTTTGTTTAGGAGTGCGGTGTGAGAGGACCTCCCCACACAACATGTGAATATGTGTGTGAAATTTTGGGCAGAATTATATGTTAATATGAAATATCACTAATATGAGGGACACTCTAGAAAGTGCGTACCTCTGCCTAAGCTAGCGGAGGTATGCGCTCTACCGATTGCCTTCTAAATTAATTTACTTCTCCCTGGGTGTATATCCTATCTGCCCACTAAGTTTTGTGAACATCGGTTTATTATTTTTGCGAACAGTCTACGCTGGCGGTGGTATGCGCTCTACCGATCGCCTCCTAAATTGAATTTGTTCTCCTTTGGTGCATATCCTAGCTGCTGACTAAGTTTCGTGAACATCGGTTCATAACTTTGTGAGCCGTATACGTTGGTGGAGGTATGTGCTCTACCAATCATCTCCACAATTAAATATCTGCTTCCTTGGTGTACATCCTATCTGGCCTCCAACTTTCCTGACAATCTGTTCATAACTTTTGGATAGGCTATATCTTGTTTACAGACAGACTTAAAATATTCAAACAAGAAGACAAACAAATGGAGGCAAAAACATAACATTCTCCAACTTCCTTGGCGAAGGTATTGATAATCATAAGCAGTTGCATGTAACGTATTTCATTAACACCAGAAAACATTTCTTGTCACTCCTTCAGAAGGGAACCAACAGCGGAGTAACCTGGGCAAAATTTGAAAATAGGACTCCGACCATAATGTCTAAGAAATATTAAGTACATGTAAATATGAGTAATATCTCAGAAATATACCCGTTTTCACTTTCCGTCTCTCCTGTAGAAAGGAAACAGTAGCGAGGTGCCCTGGGCTAAAGTTGGAGATTGGACTCTGTTATGGTCAAGGAATAGATCAGAGTACAATATACAGTATGCATGTGAATGAAATTGGTAAAGCAAAGACTTCAAAATACAGCCGATTATATTATCCATCAACTCCTATAAAAGGGGCCCTATAGTTAACCGCCAAGGGCAAAGTATTATTTAAGTGCCTTCTTACAGCCTGAACAATAAGCAAGATTCTATGCATATGGAGTTCTATGAAATATGCCTTAGCAATTTCCAAACAGGTGGCCATTTCATTTTTCACCACTACTGCAGAAGGCGCTGATTAGCGGGGCGCCCAGAACAAAATTTAGGAAAAGTACAAAGGAGTACAAGGGAAATCAAGCAACAATAGGACTAGTGACCCCTCTAGGCTGCTTGTCCTCCAAAACACTAAGGATCAAGTGTCAAACAGTGGTTTAGAGTGGGTAAAGGAAAATTGAAAAGGGAACTATGGCCCTGGAACTAATGTCCGTGGCAGGATTAGGAAGTTAGTAGGGGACAGAGGGGTTAGTAACATAACACAGTTATAAGTGATCTTTCGTATATCTGGGAAAAAGAGAGTAACGTCTTAGTAATATATATACCTGTACGTATTAATCCTTGATGAATCTGAGGGGGGAGTAAAATAAAGTTATTCATTTTACAAATGCAATCAGTCGCGGGTTTGATGCAAGATATTTGTCTAGGCGAAGTTTAAAAGAATCAATGGTGCTGAAGTCTATAACGTCTCTGGGAAGCCCATTTCACAAGTTGACAACTGATTGAAGAAGAAATTCTTAGAGTCGTGGGAGTTAAAAGATGTACCAATCATTTTGCAACCGTTTCCCCGCGTGTAATTAGATTGGTCGATAGTGAAGTACTTACTACAGTTCATATTGTCGATGCCTTTGATGATTTTGAACAATGGAATCAAGTCTCCTCTTAACATTCTTGCCCTTAGCTCTTCACTTGATATCCTATCTTGCAGTTTAGTTATTGATAGGGGTTACTTGAGGCATTCTATGCTTACAGGTACCTACCCGATAGCACTACCGTTAGTGAGTGCTATTTGTATTTTGTACTATTGTTAATGTCTTGTCAGGTTACAAGTTTTATTTTAATAGAACATTTTGACACTAATTGTAGTTTCTTTATTCATGCAGAGTTTAGTAAAAATTTACCAGAATGTCCCGGACTTTCCAAATTGACTAATTCCTTGAACGTGACGATAGTGCGTTGTATGTGTGCGATTAGTTTGCTTGGGAAATAGATTAACTTGGTGATGTAGTGATGTACACCCTATGTGGTGGATTGTGTTCTTTTATTTCATAAATTTTAGTTTGATAAGCGTTGTTTCCACATAGCGATTTTGATAAGTTGTTTTGACTTTATATTGTCTTTGTCCCAGTTTTGGTTTGTTTAGTTTGCAAGTTTTACATTTTAATTTCACGCCACACATCCATCTCACCGTTCTTATCTCATTGCGTTCCATTCTGTTGATATCACCCGCTTTGACAAGCCACGTTTCTGAAGCATGTGTCATTGTGCTTCGGGGAGATTTCCACTTGAGGGATTTTTTTCTTGACTCCTTTCTCCCTCATGTTTAGCCCCATTGCTTTTCTAATTTTAAGACGTTAGCCCCATTATTTTGACGATTTTAAGAACTTTCGACCCATTTCTGTCAATTTTAAGACCTTTCGTGCCATTTAGGTGTCGATTTTATCCTGGCGAGTAATAGCGACCCTGTAATATAAGAGGAACCGGCTTTCAGCCGGGAAATTTTTCTACCAAAAATTGTACAAATTTATCTTGAAAGAGGGTCAAGGGGTGAAATTTTAAGATTGCTGGAATAGTAGAAACAAACTAAAAACCTCCCCTTAACCCTCCAGACCCGGTTGGGCTCTGAGGCATCCATAACAAACGCGGCCCGCGCAACCCGGACAGGCTCTGAGGCTCCGAGTGCTTGCGTACGTGCTTTCGAATGGCGCGCGTACATTTTTGTTGTCGTGGGTGGTAGACAGCGCCACCACACATGAACTTTGCCACGACAACAGTCTCTACCCCGACGCCATCATGGATAGTAAGCAAAATAGTGATTCCGCTGTGTCCGATACCGTGCTCCCTACGACGCCCGCCCAAGCTCGTCGCGTCTTACGCAGACGCCACCGCCTAAATGTGTTATCTCCCGGAGGTATTGAGGAGACATTGAGAATATATGAATGTGCTGATGCACAGTATAATGTTGATGATGAAGGCAGTGATAAATCGTCTAATTATCAGTCGAGTGATTATGGCGATGACAGTGACAATGGTACGCAATTTAGGGGATTTGCGAGTGAACATGAAAGTGATGAAGGTGATGTAGCAGCTTTTGCGGAAGCTGTTTTAGCTGAAGAGAGTGAAGTGGGGAAAGTGAGTGAGTGGGAGAGTTCAAGGTCACTCTCCAAGTTTCAGTTGAGTGACACGACTCCAAGCCCTTCGCCAACTAAATCGCCTTTCCAGCTACGCTTCTATAAGAAGCAGATACTTGTCAAGGCGGCCGCGACAGCCAGGGAAGAAGCCAAAAGACTTGGTGAGGATGAGGCTGTGAGTGAGGTTGAGCGTGGTGACTCATCTCGCCCGCCATTGTCTCCCTTATCTCCCCAAGCCACCCAAGATGACCCGGGCACCCCGCATTCTTCCCCACCACCCTCACCACTGCCAAGGGTTGAGGACCCCCCCACTTTCGGCCTATTTGCCTCCTAGGTCCCCCGACAGGAGACATACTGCTGCCGAAAAGGGGAAAGGCAGGAAATATGTCAAAAAAGGACAGAAAACTAGGCGGGCTTTGTTCGAGGCTCCCGCGGCATCCACCCCTGCCGCCCCCAGCCATACGCCCTGCAACTTTCCCCACGGTCCTCCCCACCTCTCCAGCCATCAACATATGTTCCTGACGAAGTCTTTGAGCTCGCATCACCAATACCTGGGCCTAGTGACAGTGAAACATTGCTTTCTGCCACTCGTCGCAGGCCAAGGAGCCCAGGACCTCGGGGGGACATAGCCTCACCTGCCACTCCTTCCCCACCTCGCCCCCCCGCACGCCGCCCACGCATCACTCGTGGACAGATTATGTGGGGGACACTGACGATGAAGGGCACCTCACAGATGAATCTAGCCATGACTATATAGGTCCACCGTCAGGGCAAGATGACCACTCTGACGATGACGAATATATGGACATGGACGACCCTCAACCCATCCGCTCCGCCCGGGGGCGTCGTGCTGTGGCCCGCCCTGGTGGCCGCCCTGGCCGCCCTAGGGCGCGCGCCTCCCGAGTTGGCCGTGGGCGTGCTGGGCCACCAGCTGGAGCTCCTCATCAGCGTCGCCAAGACCCATTGTACGTTTTATAGTGGCAAGACGTGGCTGACGGGGAAGATTACAACCCTGATGTACCAGCTTTTGACGAGGTACAGGAGGGTTCAGGAATTACCCCCAATTTTCCCGCAGGCCCCAATGCTCCACCACATGAGCTTTTTGTGGCCTTTTTTGATGAGGAGGTTACCGGAGACAAACAAGCAGCACCAATTCCAGGTCCACTTTTTTGACAAGGTGACCAAGGGCCACATGAGGCAGTGGACTGATGTGACTCATCATGAGTTCATGGTGTTCCTGGCACTCCCCATGCTAATGCCTCATGTCAAGAAGCATAGGTTGCCTGACTATTGGATCACCAATGATCTAATATCCACCCCTGCCTTCGGGAAATATATGTCTCGCGACCGGTACCTTGACATCCTCGCAGCGCTCCATCTTGTCACCAATACCGATGTCCACAAGCCAGGCAAGCTGTGGAAGATTAGGACGTTGTACGAGATGATGCGACACCGTTTCTCCTCCTACTTCAAGCCCTTCGGCAAGGTCGTCATTGACGAGTTTCTTGTGCTGTTCTGGGAAAAGCTCAGCTTCCGACAGTACATCCCCTCAAAGAGACATCGCTTTAGCATAAAATTATTTGTGCTGTGCAACTGCCGAACTGGCCATGTCCTGGACTTCCTGGTCTACAGCGGGAAGGAAGGGGACGTACTTGTGGACCCTCTCATTGGCTTTGGCGGAGCAGTGGTGCAAGCCATGATGGACCGCTATTTCCACAAGAATCATGTCCTCTTCACGGACAATTACTACACGTCCCCCACTCTTTCAAAGTACCTCCATGAGTGCAAGACGGGGACTGTAGGCACAGTACGAGGGAGAAGGAAGGGCATGCCACCTTTCCCTCCAAACACCAAAAAAGGCGATGTGTTCAGGAAGAAGTCGGGGCCCATTCTGGCTATCCACTGGCACGACCAGCGGAAGGTCACCCTCCTGACCACCGTCCACAAGGGGGAAATGGTGGAGTCTGGCAAGGTGGATCGCCGCACCCAGGCCAGGGTGACCAAGCCCGATGCTGTCATGGACTACAACATCAACATGAGGCTGGTGGACAAGTCCGACATGCAGATAGGCTTAATTGACTGTCTGCGTACCTCGTGCAGATGGTACAAAAAGTTCTTTCTGCATTTGGTGGACATGTCCATTCTGAACGCATACAACATCTACAAGCTTCGGACTGAGAACACACCCAGGAAGTTCAATAGCCTGCGGAGGTTCCAAAAGCAGGTGTTGAAGGAGCTCCTAGAGATGTATGCTACGCCACAGAGGGCAGTGGCACATGCTGGGCCCGCCGCTACTGACCGCTTGCACTGTGCATATTACATGAATATGCACAGGCTCGTTTCCCTGCCTCAGACAGCAGCAGGAAATAAGCAGCAGAAGCGGTGCCATGTCTGCTACAACACCAGGCTGAGGGCGAAGTCAGATAAAAAGTCCACCCTGGAGTGTGTGGAGTGCAAGGTGGCACTATGTGCTGAAGGGTGCTTCTTTGATTACCACTCCAAGCAGGAGTTCTCATAATCATAGTGAAAGTGTCAAAGACAGTAACAATATGTACAGTATAATATACTGTATATAGGCATAAAGTGGAAGTAAAACAATTTATTGTAATACAAAAGTTGTGTATTATGAGAACATTTATACAAATACAATTACACCATAATAATATGTGAAAGTGACACATATGTATATAATAAGTGACATTCATATGATTAGAACCTATAGAAATATATAAATCAGTGAAAGAGACACAATAAATTGTATATAAAACGTTTACAAAGCATATAACTAAGTAAAAGTGACGTGACACAAGACCTAATATTTGATGGCCAAAGTATAATAAATACCTGTGATAACGAATAATCAGTGCCTAATATAACAATAACCTACCTCAATTACTAATAAAGCATACGGTATCGAGTGAAAATGAGCATTATCAGTGACAGTGACACTCTCTAAAGCATATTTACCAAAGTGAAAGTGACTCAAGACCTAATATTTGATGGCCAAAGTATAATAACCACCTGTGATAACGAATACTCAGTGCCTAATATAACAATAACCTACCTCAATTACTAATAAAGTGTACGGTATCGTACGGTATCGAGTGAAAATGAGCATTATCATTGACAGTGACACTCTCTAAAGCATATTTACCAAAGTGAAAGTGATACAAGACATAATATTTGATGGCCAAAGTATAATAAGCACCTGTGATAACGAATAATCAGTGCCTAATATAACAATAACCTACCTCAATTACTAACAAGGCGTACGGTATCGAGTGAAAAAGAGCAATATTAGTGACAGTGATACCCTAATACACATACTTTATATAATTGGCCTCAAAATAACTATGAAAATATCAAATAAACATCAAATTCTCAATATAAAACACTAAAATCGTCTAAGGGAGGTAAACACTCTGGCGTGACGAGTGGCTTGGTGCGTGGTAGCCGTGGCCGGGGTGACGCATCCGAACGCGGGATTTGCCGCCGAAAATAACTCTACTTCCCGCGCTCGCCATTATGCAACCACTGGGGTTAGAGACCTAGTTAGCTAGCTCTACTCAACGGCATTCTACAGAAGAAGGTTTGTGCAACAATTTAGTTTTTTATTTATAACATTACATGCCCTATTCATTGAGTTACAGGCGAGTTAACATAGCCCAATAATCGTCAAAACACCCGGTACCACAGTACAGTCGCGAGCTAGAGGCCCCGGGTCTGGAGGGTTAATATGCGCTGGGTTAAAGGAAATAGATTTAATTCTCTAAGACGTTCCTCGTATGATTTGTTCTTTAAGCTAAGTATCATTTTGGTAACTCTATGTTCAACTCGTTCTAGCTTGTCTATATATTTTTGGTAATAAGGGCACCAGGATTGAACACAGTATTCCAGAAGAGGGCACACTAAGGAATTGTAAAGAGTTAGGATAACTTCTTTGGATTTATGTTCAAATGATCTGCCTATAAACCTAATTATTTTGTTTGCCTTCTGAACATTGTTGAATCGGTTTTGGTTACTCGATATTGTTACGCCCAGATCGGTTTTACCGTCTGCACTCTTAAGCTGAGTGGCATTCATCGACTAGTTTGCTTTCTCATTTTGGTATTTGATATGTAGTACTTTAAATTTATCGGCATTGAAACTCATTTGCTAAATTTGGGCCCAACATGACAACTTATCTAGATTGTGTTGCATAATTATCGTCAACTTGTTCTTTTGAGAGTACGCTATTTGCAATTGTTGTATCGTCAGCAAACGTTGAGATTGTACAGGTGAGATCTTCATCCATGTCGTTGATGTAAATTAGAAAGAAAATTGGTCCTACTACCGACCCCTGGGGTACCCCGCTACTTACATTGGTCCATTTAGATGACCCACCGTATATGACTACGCCTTGCTTTCTGTCGCTGAGCTAATTTTCTATCCATTATGTTGGCTAGCCTCCACTGATCAAGAATAGTTTCAGACTGCAAGGATTTATTGAATAGCAATGTCTGTGGTTAGGAAAGCTCATCCTTTGCTTCCTTTAGAACTCTAGGTGATATTTTATCAGATCCAGGCATTTTATTTGCCATGAGTTTACCTAAACATTTCAATACTTCTCTCTCTGTAATGGTTAACACATCATAATTATCAATCTGAATCGGCGATGCTGTAGGGATATCACTGAGGTCTTCTGTTGTAAAAACTGATGCAAAGAAGGTATTGAGGAATTTGAGGGCATTACTCATTTGTACAAAGTCTTTGGTGTATTCTCCATTTCCATGGAGAAGGGCCCCGTTGCGGCCTTAGAAGATATATTCGAGTATATGTGTGTGTAAGTTAATTAAATTTGGTTCAGTAATAACCGATAAATAGCAAAGTTTGATAAGCAGGCACTACTGCAGAAGGCAGCTAATTGGGGGGTGCCCAAGTCGGAATTGAAACTATGGGCTCCGTTACGGCCAAGAGGATAGATCTTTTATATGCACATGTAAGGTCATTAAATTTGGTTTGGTAATAACCGAAAAAATAAATGTTTAATAAACTTCGTACTACTGCAGAAGGTGGCGATTCGAGGGAAGCCCATACCAAAATTTAAAACAAGGGCTCTGTTACGACCTAGCGGATAGAACAGCGTATATGCATGTGAAAAATCATTAAATTTGGTGTAGTTATAACCGAGTAATAGCCTTTTTTGATAAGCGTTGCCCGAACAAGAAGAAGAACAACAACAACAACAACAAAAACGACATGAGTCAACCCTAGAGGTCCTTGCTTCGCACGGACCTAATCACTAGTGTTCTGAGCTTTCTCAGTGCATGTGTTATCCCTTGTGGAGATGAGTGGCACCTGCATGACAACATTCCCATCCCTATTTTGTCCAACTCTCTAACCCAAGAGTGAACCAATTTTCTCAGTCTTTCTTCCACTACACTATTACATTCTGGAACTCTCTCTCTCAATCTATCCTTCCCTCACCCTATGACTTAACTGCTTTAAGCTCCATGTGTCCAGACATTTTGTCTAACGCACCTCAAATTTGGCTCTCTATCATTCTGTCAACTCTTAGGCACACGTGCTACAGGCAGTTTTGTCTTTTTGTCTCCTTTATACACATAAACAAAACTTGAAACATTGTTTCAGGTTAAGGTAGATTAAATAAGGTTTGGCTCGGTTAGGCAAGTTATATTAGGATTCGTTAACGTTGCATAGTTTGAATTTTAAAAAATACACGTTAAGAAAAGGAATGGCAAACAAAATCATATGCCAATATTATTAAGGGAACCTCGATTGTTTTCTCTTTCTCTCCCTCTCTCTTTGGCTTGTATCCATTCGGCCTCATTCAGCCTACAGGTACTGTTTTAAGACTTTACCCACATCCAGGTTTCAATATTTTCCTGGCGAGCGGTAGCGAGCCAGCATTTATATATTTTTGTTTGGACAACAAGCTAAATTTGTAAATTTTTCGATAGAAACATGTCTCCGGCGAAGCCTGATTTCTTCATACAATGCTGGCTCGCTATCGCTCGGCAGGATGAAATCGACACCTGGATGGGGAAAAAAGTCTTAAAACAGTTGGCTGAATGGGGCCGAATGGATAAAAGCCAGAGAAAGAGAGAAAAGGAAAGACAGGGAAAACAAGCAGGTGACTCTCCTTAAGCACTAAATTCAGGTGCTTGGCTGGAGAATAAGAAATGCAAGGAATGTACACGAAATACAATGTATATATAAAGACAGGAAGCAAGATTAAATAACATAACCACACAAGAAAGCACATTGAATACTATCACAATGGTAATTACGTAGAAGAAGAATTACACTGGCAAACAGGTAGGACACTAATCACACTGAAAATCACGTAGAACAATAATCGCACCAGTGAACTCATTAAACACTAGTCACACTAATGAATACACAGAACACTAATAACACTTAACGAACATGGAGCACTTATAACAGTGGAATGCACGTAGAACACTCATAACACTGAAATGCACGTAGATCACTAATAACATTGGAATGTACGTAGCACACATATAATAATGGAATGTACATAGAATACTGATAATACTGGAATGTACGTAAAACACAAATAACATTAGAATGTACGTAGAACACAAATAACATTAGAATGTACGTAGAACACAAATAACATTAGAATGTACGTAGAACACAAATAACATTAGAATGTACGTAGAACACAAATAACATTAGAATGCACGTAGAACACAAATAACATTATAATGTACGTAGAACACCACTAACATTAGAATGTACGTAGAACACAAATAACATTAGAATGTACGTAGAACACAAATAACATTATAATGTACGTAGAACACAACTAACATTAGAATGTACGTAGAACACAAATAACATTAGAATGTACGTAGAACACAAATAACATTAGAATGTACGTAGAACACAAATAACATTGAAATGTACGTAGAACACAAATAACATTAGAATGTACGTAGAACACAAATAACATTAGAATGTACGTACTGTAGAACACCAATAACATTAGAATGTACGTAGAACACAAATAACATTGGAATGTACGTAGAACACAAATAACATTGGAATGTACGTAGAACACAAATAACATTAGAATGTACGTAGAACACAAATAACATTAGAATGTACGTACTGTAGAACACAAATAACATTGGAATGTACGTAGAACACAAATAACATTAGAATGTACGTAGAACACAAATAACATTAGAATGTACGTAGAACACAAATAACATTAGAATGTACGTACTGTAGAACACAAATAACATTGGAATGTACGTAGAACACAAATACCATTATAATGTACGTAGAACACAAATAACATTAGAATGTACGTAGAACACAAATAACATTAGAATGTACATAGAACACAAATAACATTGGAATGTACGTAGAACACAAATAACATTGGAATGTACGTAGAACACAAATAACATTAGAATGTACGTAGAACACAAATAACATTAGAATGTACGTAGAACACAAATAACATTAGAATGTACGTAGAACACAAATAACATTAGAATGTACGTAGAACACAAATAACATTAGAATGTACGTAGAACACAAATAACATTAGAATGTACATAGAACACAAATAACATTGGAATGTACGTAGAACACAAATAACATTGGAATGTACGTAGAACACAAATAACATTGGAATGTACGTAGAACACAAATAACATTAGAATGTACGTAGAACACAAATAACATTGGAATGTACGTAGAACACAAATAACATTAGAATGTACGTAGAACACAAATAACATTAGAATGTACGTAGAACACAAATAACATTAGAATGTACGTAGAACACAAATAACATTAGAATGTACGTAGAACACAAATAACATTAGAATGTACGTAGAACACAAATAACATTGGAATGTACGTAGAACACAAATAACATTGGAATGTACGTAGAACACAAATAACATTGGAATGTACGTAGAACACAAATAACATTGGAATGTACGTAGAACACAAATAACATTGGAATGTACGTAGAACACAAATAACATTGGAATGTACGTAGAACACAAATAACATTGGAATGTACGTAGAACACAAATAACATTGGAATGTACGTAGAACACAAATAACATTGGAATGTACATAGAATACTAATAACACTGGAACGCATGTAGAACACCAATAACATTGGATAGCACATACGATACTAATAACACTGGAACGCACATAGAACAATAATAAAAAACTGATGAACACAAACAACACTAATAACATTGGAAAACACGTAGAACAGCTCTTTCATCAGGCATAGGCAGCTCCTTCCCCACGCACAGGCCAACTCCTTTGTCAGGTGCAGGCACTCTTTCTTCAGACACATGGCAGCTCCTTCATCAGGAACAAGCAACTTCTTCTCCAGATACAGGGCAGTTCCTATATCAGGCATAGGCAGCTCTTTCTCCAGGCACAGGCCAGCTCCCTTGTCAGGCACAGGGCAGCTAAATCGTCAGGCACAGCAATCTCCTTCTCCAGGCACAGGCAGCTCTTTTTCCAAGCACAGGGTGGCTCCCTAGTCAGGCATAGGCAGTTCCTGCTCTAGGCACAGAACCGCTCCCTCATCAGACACAGGCGATTCCTTCTCCGGGCACAGTGTGGCATCACTAGTCAGGCACAGGCAGCTCCTTCTCCAGGCACAGGGCAGCTCCTTCATCAGGTACAGGAAGCTCCTTCTCCAGGAATAGGGCAGCTCTTTCGTTATTGTCAGGTAGTGGGTAGCTCCTTCGTCAGACACGGAGCATGGATGCTTCAGGGGTTGGCCGTCTGATCTGGATCTAGCCAGCAGAAGTACGGGTCAGCTTGTACTTCCAATGGTGGCCAAGTTCCTGGTAGTCATTGTTTGTCTCGTTCAGGATGTCGCCAGCTATCAATTATTTTATCTACTTCACCTTGGGACATTTGGGCACCAGGACTAACTTCAGTGGTGGCTGCGGCAGGTAAGAGAGTCTCGTCAATAATTTTTTTTTTTTAAGAAGTAGGAGTGTCAGCCCTATTGTCTTCACAATTATCTTCTTTGCCTCTGTCATTGCCAATGCCATCCACCAGGCTGAGCTCAATACAGTAGCTGGAGTCATCCTGTCCTTCAAAGTTGAATATGTGATCTCTTGCTGCAGAATCCGGGGTTTATAAGACCTGCTCCTGGATCGGAGGTCCATTTCTGAGGTTCCAGCAACTTCCTGATTGGCTGCTGGGAGAGGTACTGGACCGATATGAGTCTTCGCTGGACTTATCAGAGCAGTGGCACTGTCCACCAAACTGTTCTGCGATCCTGAAGCAACTCTAAGCTTGCGAGGTATGGAGAGAGAGGGTCATGTCTCGGCTGAACCAACCAGAGCAGTGACTCCGCTAATCAAACTGTTCTGTGATCCTGAAAAAAGATGAAGCTCGTGAAATCCTTATGATTTTCAAAATGAGAAATGGGTGCCTTTTCTCCTCATTACCCTTGTTGTAATTGAATATGTTGGGATTGTTGATTTTAGCTTTTACACATCCTGGGATTTCTTGAAACTCTGTCCTTAAAAAATATGCATAAATCTAAACACTCCATCATTTTGTTAAATTTGTTTTTTGTGTGCGTGTGTGTTTTGTTTTGCATTCAGAATATACTGCATGTATAGCACCCGATGACTGGAAGACTGGCATAATAGTCTCCCTATATAAGGGCAAAGGGGAAAGAGGAGTGTGTGGTAATCACCGAGGAATATGTCTTCTAAGCGTAGTAGGGAAGGTATAGAGTAGGGTAGTGATTGAGAGAGTGAGAGTGAGAACGGAGAAATGGATAGGCGACGAGTAGGGAGGTTTTAGGAAGGGAAGAGAATGTGTAGATCAGATATTTACCCTGAATTGTGTTGTGGAGAAATATCTGGAGAAGAAACAAAAGGTGTATGTTGCCTTTATGGACTTGGAGAAGGCCTATGACAGAGTGGATAGAGAAGGTTTGTGGAAAGTACTTAGAATATACAGAGTAGAGGGCAAGTTGCTGAAAGCAGTGAAGAGCGTGTATGAGGGTGCAAAGGTAGCAGTACGTGTGGAGAGTGAGCAGAGCGAGTTCTTTGACCTGAATGTTGGTTTGAAACAGGGGTGTGTGATGTCCCCGTGGTTGTTTACTGTATATATAGATGGAGTCATGAAAGAAATACTATCAAGAGCAGTGGATGTTGGTGTATCGCTGAAAAGGGAGGGAATTGAGTGGAAGCTACCTATACTGCTGTTTGTGGATGATACAGTTCTGATGAGTGATAATGAATGGGAGTTGCAGGGTCTGGTAAATGAGTTTGGAACAGTGTGCAAAAAACGGAATTTGAAGGTAAATGCGGGGAAGAGCAAAGTTATGGTCTTCGAAAGGGGTGAAGTCACAGAGTGTGAGCTGAAGCTGAATGGTCCGGCTATGGAGATCGTCAACTCTTTTAAGTATCTGGGAAGTGTGTTGAGTAAAGATGGGACTATGGATGAAGAAGTGCGAGAGAGGGTACAACTGGGGAAGAGGGTTGTAGGAATGCTAAAAGCAGTAACAAGAAATAGGGTGGTCAGTATGGAAGTGAAGAAGTACTTGCATGACAGTGTGGTAATCTTGACACTGACTTGCGGAAGCGATGCATGGACGTTGGTTGAGAGAGACTGACCAAGAGTGAGAGCAGTGGAAATAAATTACTTAAGGAGTGCGTGCGGAGTTACATGGAGGGATAGACAGACTAATGAGGAAGTAAGAAGGAGGTGTGGTGTGGAGGTAGATGTTCTGGAAAGTGTGAAAAGGAACAACTTGAGATGGTTCGGCCATATGGAACATATGGAAAGTGAGAGAATGACTAAGAGGGTGTACGAGAGCGAGGTGGAGGGACAGAGAGGGAGAGGTAGACCGAATGAGAGGTGGAAGGATGGAGTGAGGAAGTAAATGAACGAAGGCGGTGCTGGTTGGGGGGAGGGGCGTCGACTGACTGGGGACAGAGGTGTATAAGGGCGGTTCGTTCGTGGCCACCCCTTCGGGGATCACGGCGTCAGGCAATAGATAGATATATATATATATATATATATATATAGTTATATTACCATATTGGTGGCGGATTCTGAGGAGAAACTGCAGCGGGTAGTCAAAGAGTTTGGTGTGGTTTGTGGAAGGAGGAAACTGAAGGTGAATCTAGATGTGAGGCCGGATGGGGAAATATTGGGACAAGTAGAGTGTTTTAAATATCTAGGAGGAACGATAAGCAGGAGTGGAGGTATGGAAGTGGAGGTAAAACAGAGAGTGTGTGAAGGAAGGAAGGTTTTTGGAGCAATGGGAAGTATGTGGAAGATGAGAAATCTCGGAGTGAAAGTAAAAATTGCACTGTATCAAGGAATTGTTGTGCCAACAGTGATGTATGGGGCTGAGACATAGGCTCTGAAGAAAAAGGAGAAAAGAGGGCTGGATGTGATGGAGATGAGCTGCTTGAGGAGTATGTGTGGAGTTACTCATAGAGACAGATTGAGGAATGAAGAGATACGTCGGTGAGTGGGGCAGCAGGAACATTTGTCAGCCAGAGTGGACAGAAGGGTGCTGAGCTGGTATGGTCATGTTGAATGAATGGGAGATGAAAGGCTTACAAAGAGAATATGTGAGAGCCAGGTACAAGGGGAGATAGAAGGGCAGGAAGACCCCCATTGAGATGGAGAGACTGTGTAAGAAAGGCTTTGGATGATAGAGGAATGACTATAGATCAGGCAGGGGAAGTGGTGGTGGACAGGAGTGAATGGAGAATGCTTGTGAATAGTTGAGTGAACACGTGGTCATTTGGAGTAAGGGGTCGGGCGCAAGTTGGACTAGATAATAGTCCATCAGGCGCCTGGCCTGGGGAGACAATTAATATGAAGGATGCGCCTGGAAGTGTGGTGGGAGGGCTTGTGGCTTTGGCTCCGATGCATGTCTGCCTGCCGAGATCGGAACTTCTACGGGTGGTCAGGGGCCGGGGGAGTGCTGGAGCGACCTTGGTGACCCTGGTCTCTGGGTCTTCTCCTGGGTGACTTGGATGTGTGTGAGTTTGTGCTTTTTATCTGTGTTTATTTGTTGTTTTATGTTATTTTTGTGCTTTCCCTGTTCTTGCTCTGTCTTGAGTCGGCTACCCCCAAAATGGGGATTGGGCCTGAGCATATAGATAGATAGATAGATATTACCATAAATAATATTACTTACGGAGCTACTAAAACGGTTTTTGCTATATATCTGCATCTCATTGACAAATTCATAATTTAGATTGAACCATCAAACGGGTAGTTTATGGATGAAGTTGTGTTTATCATTAATTGCACCTAAATATCTAAATTAGTATAAATAAACTCAGGTCTATTATAGCTATCGTCAGTGTTTGTTGTACTATATTACTAGTCGTTACGCTCACCTCAAAAGCTGAACTTTATTGTCCTTATCTCTTATTACATATATCTACCTACTGTATGTGTTACTTATACTGTCCTTATCTCTTATTACATTATTATATCTACCTACTGTATGTGTTACTTATACTGTCCTTATCTCTTATTACATTATTATATCTACCTACTGTATGTGTTACTTATACTTATTACATATATCTACCTACTGTATGTGTTACTTATACTGTCCTTATCTCTTATTACATTATTATATCTACCTACTGTATGTGTTACTTATACTGTCCTTATCTCTTATTACATTATTATATCTACCTACTGTATGTGTTACTTATACTGTCCTTATCTCTTATTACATTATTATATCTACCTACTGTATGTGTTACTTATACTGTCCTTATCTCTGTACATATAGAGAGAGAGAGAGAGAGAGAGAGAGAGAGAGAGAGAGAGAGAGAGAGAGAGAGAGAGAGAGAGAGAGAGAGAGAGAGAGAGAGAGAAGAGAGAGAAGAGGATGGAGAGAGAGAGAGAGAGAGAGAGAGAGAGAAGGAGAGAGAGAGAGAGAGAGGCGCCAGAGACAAGCACACATGGCTTCATTTGCATTATATTAAGCCTTTTTCCACCAAACAATTAATTACTTTTTATAGACACTAAATTGTACTAAACGACCTCTATTCCTCCAATTTAAAGCAGTAACATTGAAGTGAAAGATGGTGATTATTATTTTCTTCAGTAACTCGGTGCCATAATATAATATCTGTAATAATTATTATCTATTTATTAATTATAATTACTAAAATAGTAGCCTGACCGCTAACACATTTGGGTTTAATCCAATGCAAATGATCATCTAAATGTTGTCGGACACATTTTTCCGATCAGAAATTTATAAAAAAAATGCGGTCGAATAAATCTGTGTGTCTATCATACAAACAGGTTTGGTGGCTGATTTTTGCCAGACTCAGGTAAGCAGATATTTCATGTATATAACTTTTTTAATCATAATGACTCCCGTATTTATACCTAATATTCTCTTTTCAAGATGACAAACAGAAATTTTTGAAACATAGACATAATTGTGATGACAATATTTGAATAACTAAATAGAGCGTAGAGTACGTGACATATTGTGACATTCCATCTGGGAACGTAAACTATGGTACAGAAGGATTACTACCGTATTATGTAGTAATTCTTCTGTACCCCGGATAATATGTAGTAATTATTCTTTACCAGGCTGCGACACTCACCCACCACAGAAGCCATCACACAGATAAAGAGATGACCGCCGAAGCAAGGAGCAATGTACTATACAGTATATATCGTAAGGGGGCCCACCTCGCTTTGTTTCTCTTTATCTCCCTCTCTCTTTGGCTTGTATCCATTCGGCCCCATTCAGCCTACTGTTTTAAGACGTTTATCCCCATCCAAGTGTCAGTAATTTCCTGGCGAGCTGTAGCGAGCCAGAATATATATATTTTTATTTTGACAGCAAGCTAAATTTGTATATATTTCGATAGAAAAATGTCTCCGACGAAGCCGGATTTCTCCATACAATGTTGGCTCGCTATCGCTCGTCAGGAAGAAATCAACACCTGGATGGGGATAAACATCTTAACACAGTTGGCTGAATGGGTCTGAATGGATACAAGCAAGGGAAAGAGAGAAAAGGAGAGAAAGATAAAAAAAACAGGTGACCCCCGTTAAGGGGATAGTGGCCGGTTTGTTGGTTTATTAATTCATGTATTCATATTGTGACGCCTACCAGCGTTGGCAGAATCGCCTCCCGGTAGACACTAGCGCTCACCAGGGCAGTGAAATGAGCTACAGTTATCAGAGAATGTTGTTCTTTCTTTCATAGTGTTCGTGTTGTTACAGACAGTCCCGTGGTGGTCTTTATTTTCGTCTGTGACAACGGAAAGCATTTTATATCATGAGTAGAACATAAGATGCATTGTAGTGAAGTTGAGAGAGAAAGAGCGAGCGAGCGGTGTGGGGGCAGTGAGTGTTGATTTCCTCCTCCCTCCCGGAGGAGTTGCTCGCCCGCGTGGTCTTTCTCTTGGTTTTGATTGGCTGGTGGTTCCTGGCGCCTTCTGGAGGCCTGCTGCCTTGTGACGCATCGGCCTGTGATTGGCTGACCACCATGCCTTTGTGTGATCCTGAGGGTCCCGAGGAGCTACCTTCCTCAGAGCTTGCCTGACCAGCATACCCTTCAAACCTCCCTTGCCACCTGTCCCCGACTTCTACCTATAGAACACTTTTTCTCTCTCTCAACCTCTTTTCTCTTATGCTTCTAATCTATTTAATATGATAATTCCCCTTTGGTTCTGCACGATTTCATATATCGGCCATCGTATTATATGCTGAAGCTCTCGGATATTTCATGCTTAGTTAGACATTTTGGAGGGGTTAACATTTTGTCCGTAGAGGTTCGACACACTCGCGGTGTCTCCCTACCTATTTCTTGGTTGTCTGCTGGGCTATTTAATGCTAGACTGGGGTGAGGCTATTGATGTTGTGATTTCCGATGTGTACCAGGTTTTGTTGAACTTGTACAATCGCAATGGATACGTGGGAAGCCTAGGTTGTCTTTCTGACTGTGTACCTTGTGAGTTTAGCACTGTGTTGCGAGTGAGGGCTTTTGCCTCTCCCACCCAACACTGTGCTAACTCGTTTTGCTTTGACTTGAAGAGGGTCGCTAGGAGAGAACCAGATACTAGCGATTTGGATCTCTCAAGAGAGCACCCTGTCATTTAATGTAATTTGGCCGTACAGTCTTAAGGACCTCGCTAGGCTACGAGCCGCTTGCTCAGCCATTGTTTCCTAGCCTACGACATCCCAGCTAGACTTTATTCGCTTAGCAGACACCCGATTAGGATTATAAAATCTTATGTTATGTATGCAGCATTTTTATTCACGTTGATTGTAAGCCTTGGTTGTTGTTGAGTTGCACAACCTGAGCAGGCTTTTGCTTTGCCTGAGGAAGTACTTCTTTTGTTGTTGGAGATAATACTATTGCGCATTTATCATTATTCCCGTGCCAGTTAACACTGTATGTCCCTTGTTACGACTGGGGTTTAAATATATCAGGGCTCTTATTCATTGGACTAGTAATGGCATAAATGCTACAACGGAAAGCGCTAGATCCAACCTCTGATGTATATTCCCAGTGAACAAAGAACACAAATACTCTCCGAGTTCTATATGCAATAATAGGCTATCAAATTCTCAATAAATGTGCGTCTACTCTAGGCTTAATGTTATGTGAAAACAGCCTATTACTACCTATAACCGAAGGTGCTTGGTTATGGTATGCAAAGTAAGCTGGTAAGAGAAGTTACAGCTTACGTTACTTTAATCAATAAATGTCAGGCACTCCTGCATGAAAGAAAGTGCACTAAAGTCCTTCAACACTAACAAGGAATCTTCTTTAAATGTTAGATGCTATAAAGATGCTCGTATCGGAAATGGAACCCAAAAAGGCAGGCAGTGGAACAATGCTCGTGCAGGCTATGCACACAAAAAGGCAGAATATATAATGCCGTCGGAGCCAAGAATATCCTAAACACTACAACAATAATAATCGCCACGACAATGCAGTATTCCTATCAACAAAAAGAGCCTAAGTCGTTTGTGTCTCCATACATCAAACTAGGCTGCGAAATGCTTGTGTAATCATAAATGGGTATGCATAAAAAGAGTAATTAGGTTAATATACTTAATGTCTACTATGATTGATAAAGTCTGGCTAGAATCAATGATACGAGATACTGGTGCGCATGGCATGCCGCATAGCCTAGTGCAAATCTCAAGTCTGTGCGTCAAATATTACGTTATAGGGAAGGGTAGCTCTCTTGAGAAACCTTAATACCGAAGTATTAAGCGTTCTCCTGGCGTACCTCAAAGACAAACAATCGAGACTAGAACAGTGCAGAACGGTATAGGCAAAAAGCCCTCATTGGTGCGTGCTCTCCTCTCAATGGCACACAGACTAGAATTTACTCAATCAACTCCAGTTCTCAGGTATGTCGTGCAGCTTTTAACTAAAGCCAGCACTCATAGGAAACAATACCTTATAATATCAGACTCCTAGTCTAGCATTATCTAATCCAGCAGAACACTAATAATTAAAGGAAGCAGTACTAAACAATATGAATGCCAACCAATGCTTCGTGATCAACTTATCTTAACACTAACATACATGGGTTATATCAGACCTTAACGCACAATACAACTGGCCAGCATGAAGCTGATTTTTGCAGAGTTAACTAGAGGGGGTATAATATTACTAAAAGGAGGTGAAAGATATGGAAAAAGAGAGAGGTAGGCAGAGGAAAAGATTCTCAGGTGCGGAGCGGAGGACAGGTAGCAAGGGATAAAGAATGCGTTCTAGAAACCAGATCTGAGGGAGAGAGTGGCGAGGAACTGTATATATACTCGCACTAGCTCGAGGCGCGTGGGAAAAAAGCGGTTACAAGTCCTCTAGCCACTAGCAAGGGAGCTAGCAGCATGGTAAGGACCTCTCTCTCAACCAACCCCCACGAGGCAGCCAGCCGTGACGCCATCGAGCGGGACAAAAACACTGCGCGCTCCCTCTCACTCTGTTCTACTCTCTCTCTCTCTCCCAGATCCCATCATTACTAGTTAATGATAAAACATATACTTTACAATTAAATATATAAAGCCTTGACATGGGTGAAAACAAAGAGCCTTTCTGGACTGCCCATGACACGAGCTTTCATATGAAATAAAGCACACTCTAATCCATAAACTGTAGCCCCATCCACTGCCCTGGCGATCCTAGCGAGTCACTGTAGGACAAGCCATGCGGTTCTAACGGAGTGGTTAACGTCACACCCCCCCCAAGATTTTTCTCAGAGGCCCCAAGGCTCGCAAAAATCTGATGGTTAGAACCCATGCTATATCTCCACTTCCCATCACCCAGCGGCAGTAAAATATCTGGCACAGTTCTTCAACAAAACATTTTTCAAAATTATAACCCTCCCCAACACCATAGGTTAAATTATATGTAGTTATGCTCCTCAAGAGCGAGCTTCTCTAGCCCAGCATTATGAGAGGAGTGCAACTCAGAATTACTGCTATAACATACTAACAAAAATATACTATCAAAGAAAGAGTTTTTATTTGATTTTTATGTTTATAATTTGTTTATTTCGGCTGCACTATAGGGGCAAACCTAGTTTTTTCTTCTATACCAAACGCTCAACTCCTGCTTTACGACCCAATACGCTGGGCTACAACCGCGAGCCAACAAGCACCAAGCGCAAAATACTTATTCAAACTAAAGCAGGAGGCTACCCGTGTGTCAATCTACCCAGGATCATATACCCTTGAACGACCATCTGCAACCACGTTGTCACAACCGGCAATATGGTGTATGTCCAGGTTATATACCAATAACCTTAGTGACCACCTGGTCAGCCTCATATTCCGATTGTGAAACTGGTCCAAGAACTTGAGAGGGTGATGATCTGGGTAAACTACAACGACCGGACCATAGGCTGGAACATAGACCTCGAAATGCCCCAGCGCAAGCACAACCGCTAGCAGCTCCTCCTCGACAACAGAGCAGCTCCCCTGGGCCGAATTGTACTTCTCCGAGCAGAAACTAACAGGATGCTCCAGCCCATCATCGTCCTTTTCCACAAGGACGGCACCAGCCCCCACACCACTAGCCTCCGTTGCTAGTTGGAAAGGTAGGCTAAAGTCAGGCCTGAGGATCGGGTGAGTGCACAACAGGTGGTTTACTTCTCTAAACACCTTCTCACACTCAGGCGCCCATTTGAACTTCTTATCCTTCCAGTTATCCTCCACCTGAGCTTGACTGTCCCGTTCTCCTTCTCCACTTTGACTGCTAAACGTCATCACAGGCACAGTGAGAGGCTCAGGGGGGTGCCTCCCATACTCCTTCATGGGATTAACGTGACATAACTGATTGCGCTTACGTCTGTCTGGAGTGGCTACCAAGTAATCCAGGTCTGATAGCTCCTCAACCACCCTATAAGGACCAGTGTACTTCGCGGATAAGGGGTGACCTACAAGGGGCAGTAGAATCAACACCTCCCGACCCACGTGCAACTCCCTGAGTTCAACCTTGAGGTCGTACCTGTCCTTCCTGAGGGCCTGAGAGCTAGTCAAATTACGGCCAGCCAACTCCAGACTGCGCAACATCCGTTCTCGACTGTTGAGGACACACTTGAGCATAGAACAAGGTTTTTCTACGCCCTCCCATACTTCTTCAACCATATGGAGAGGCCCTCTGACACGGTGTCCAAAGATGAGCTCATTAGGGCTGAATCCCAAACTCTCTCCAGGTACCTTCCGCACAGCAAACAAAACACATGGCAGGCCAAGATCCCAATCCTTCCCACTCTCAAAGCAACAACAACGAAGCACAGATTTCAAGGCTGAGTGCCATCGCTCTAATACACCCTGGCTCTCCGGATGATACGCAGATGACACAACCCCAACAATCTCATGCTGCGGCATTGCTTGAACAAAGAGGCTAGAAGTGAAGTTGGGTCCCTGGACTGACTGAATCCCCTGCGGGTAACCATACCGGGAAAAATACACTAACAAGCTTCGGACCACCGTCTTCGCCGACCCATTTCTCATAGGGTATGCGTCAGGGTACCTTGTTGCTACCTCTCCCGATTGTGCATCACTGTCCTCCTTCAACTCTTTCGTCTTTTTAAGCCCATCCTCTGCCTCTTCAGGAACAGTTACTGGGTCTTCTCCAGACTCGAAATGTGGTCCTAATAATGAGTCCCCGAGAAGGTCCGTTGACACTAAACTCTCAACCGCATCAACTTTCAACCCCTTCTCGGTACCCTTCCTCCGCTGATCTAAAGACTGTTGACCAGAATGTGACTCCCTGGATGCAGGATCTCCGGTGACAACACACGCCATAGGCTGCACCGGACACTTCTCAACCCACTCCTGCTCCTCCCTACTCACGTCGGCCGGCTTCTCGGCAACGACCAAGGGTGGAGCCTCAGAAGTAGGTCCCGCAAAGTCGTTGCCGAGAAGGAGGTAGACGCCCCCAACAGGTAACTTCCCCACAATTCCTACATCCAGGTCCCGAGTCACGCCATCAACTTCCACCTTCATTCTTACAAGCGGGTATGACCTTGTCGCATTAACTCCCTGAACCACAACCACCCGTGCCGTATTGACAGGTTTACCAGTGAAATTTCTCAACAGTGTTTGCGATGCCCCAGTGTCACGCAAAATTCTCACCTCATGTCTTCTACCCCACCCACTCCACACAACCGAGTCCCCTGTGGTCACTAAAGGCATCACGGACAGGGAATAAGCCTTCCGGATCCTTCTGCACTGGCAGTGTATTTACCTCGGAAGAAATGCCTCTAACAAACTCCGATGTCCTCTTGAACACTCCAATGCCGTGAGCAAAAGACACGGCTGCCGGAGGAGGTCGACTAGGGCACTCATTTGCCTTATGACCCTCCTGGTGGCAACTAAAACACATAAATTTCGGTTTCGGCTTATACTGTGATGTAAAAGGCCCCTGACTTTTCACATACGGTGTGGTGTAAGGTTTGGATTCAGTTTTAGTTTCATAGCTCTTCTGTTTAAATGTGTCATTGTTATGGGGGGGGGGGAGGATAACGGTCCTTAGCACGTACATCGTACTTCTGTGAGGACCCGCAACCCCGAATCAACGACAGCCGTCGATCAGACATTTCTGCTGCTTCGACTAGAGTTCTTGGGTTTTTCTCCTTTAAGTTCAAAGTTAGATCACCGCCCGTGCTCTTCAAGAACTGCTCCAACATGATTAACTGCTTAATTTCATCAAATGTTGTGACCTTCTCAGATCGGAGCCAGTTCCCCATAGCATCGGACAAGTCCCGGGCGTGTTCCAAAAAGGTGCTATCTCTTCCCTTAGTTACACCCCGGAACTTCAAACGGTAAGTTTCTGGTTGCAGTTCGTAAGCCCTCAGGACAGCCTCCTGGTCCTCGTACACAATCCTCGTACACAATACATAACTCCAAAGGTAACGCATCGTAGGCTTTAAGACCCTTGCCTATTAATCTAGAGGATACAAGTGCTGCCCATTTATTCTCTGGCCACTGGTGTTCCTGGCACTTCTTCTCAAAGTGTGTGAAAAATTCTGTTACACCACTCTCATCAAACACCGGAACCAGTTTCAATAAGTGCGAGAGAGACTGCTCATGAACACGGTTACCAGCCCCAAGTCGCTGTCCCGTTGCCTCTACTCGCGACTTCTCTACATCCATGTCGGCACAGTACCTAGTCGACTCTAAATCAGCTTGGATTTTTGCTAGCTCTATGTGCTGGTGACTTTTTCTCTCTTCTATCTTGGCTCTCTCTTCTATCTTGGCTAATTCTAATTGCTGCTGAAGCTCACCTGCCCTTTGTTGCTGCTGAAGCTGAAGCTCAGATACCCTTTGTTGCTGTTGAACCTCAGATACCCTGATAGCCTTTCTCTCTTCGATCTTAGCTAATTCGAGCTGAAACAATAATTCTGGAGTTAACCCTTGAGGAGGTGAAGGTGCTACAATGTTTGAAATTACCGGTGGTCCCCCCAGGGGCAACCCACCCTGCCAGTCACCACCCAACTGCGGAAGCGTACCCGGGGTCGGCAAACTACTGGGATGGCTGGGAGTCGAGTGTAGGGGAAGCATGGCCGAAGGGCTCTGAGCACTCAACCCATCTCGCTCACCAGTCACCCTGCCCAGTACACACGTTATCAAGTTATCCCTGGTCATGCTGCTAGTAACCGCATGACCGATAGCTGTGGCCAGGCATTGAAGACCGTACCGATTCATACCCTCCAACCGCTCGGCAGTAACAGGCCATTGCAAAAATATCCTAGCATCCTCCTCACAGTTCACCTGATTAACCATATCATCATACTGCTGTTCCTCAGTTTCGACATTACGTACTGTGTCTCCATTCTCCTCTGATCCGGTATAAGACATGATGCTCACAAAAATTTCCCACCTCAATATTCAGAAAAGAAGTACCCCAAACTCTTATACCTCAATATACACACACAAATTCTCGGAAATACTCAAAGGCTATACTATGTTGCGAAAAAAAATTATTCTTGCTGATCCCCGCAAAATATTCTCCAAAACAACAAATGTTCCCTGCTAATAAATGTAGGTTCACCAAATCCTAGGTAAGGTCGCCATTTGTTACGACTGGGGTTTAAATATATCAGGGCTCTTATTCATTGGACTAGTAATGGCATAAATGCTACAACGGAAAGTGCTAGATCCAACCTCTGATGTATATTCCCAGTGAACAAAGAACACAAATACTCTCCGAGTTCTATATGCAATAATAGGCTATCAAACTCTCAATAAATGTGCGTCTACTCTAGGCTTAATGTTATGTGAAAACAGCCTATTACTACCTATAACCGAAGGTGCTTGGTTATGGTATGCAAAGTAAGGTGGTAAGAGAAGTTACAGCTTACGTTACTTTAATCAATAAATGTCAGGCACTCCTGCATGAAAGAAAGTGCACTAAAGTCCTTCAACACTAACAAGGAATCTTCTTTAAATGTTAGATGCTATAAAGATGCTCGTATCGGAAATGGAACCCAAAAAGGCAGGCAGCGGAACAATGCTCGTGCAGGCTATGCACACAATAAGGCAGAATATATAATGCCGTCGGAGCCAAGAATATCCTAAACACTACAACAATAATAATCGCCACGACAATGCAGTATTCCTATCAACAAAAAGAGCCTAAGTCATTTGTGTCTCCATACATCAAACTAGGCTGCGAAATGCTTGTGTAATCATAAATGGGTATGCATAAAAAGAGTAATTAGGTTAATATACTTAATGTCTACTATGATTGATAAAGTCTGGCTAGAGTCAATGATACGAGATACTGGTGCGCATGGCATGCCGCATAGCCTAGTGCAAATCTCAAGTCTGTGCGTCAAATATTACGTTATAGGGAAGGGTAGCTCTCTTGAGAAACCTTAATACCGAAGTATTAAGCGTTCTCCTGGCGTACCTCAAAGACAAACAATCGAGACTAGAACAGTGCAGAACGGTATAGGCAAAAAGCCCTCATTCGTGCATGCTCTACTCTCAATGGCACACAGACTAGAATTTACTCAATCAACTCCAGTTCTCAGGTATGTCGTGCAGCTTTTAACTAAAGCCAGCACTCATAGGAAACAATACCTTATAATATCAGACTCCTAGTCTAGCATTATCTAATCCAGCAGAACACTAATAATTAAAGGAAGCAGTACTAAACAATATGAATGCCAACCAATGCTTCGTGATCAACTTATCTTAACATTAACATACATGGGTTATATCAGACCTTAACGCACAATACAACTGGCCAGCATGAAGCTGATTTTTGCAGAGTTAACTAGAGGGGGTATAATATTACTAAAAGGAGGTGAAAGATATGGAAAAAGAGAGAGGTAGGCAGAGGAAAAGATTCTCAGGTGCGGAGCGGAGGACAGGTAGCAAGGGATAAAGATGAATGCGTTCTAGAAACCAGATCTGAGGGAAAGAGTGGCGAGGAACTGTATATATACTCGCACTAGCTCGAGGCGCGTTGGAAAAAAGCGGTTACAAGTCCTCTAGCCACTAGCAAGGGAGCTAGCAGCATGGTAAGGACCTCTCTCAACCAACCCCTACGAGGCAGCCAGCCGTGACGTCATCGAGCGGGACAAATACACATTGCGCTCCCTCTCACTCTGTTCTACTCTCTCTCTCTCTCCCAGATCCCATCATTACTAGTTAATGATAAAACATATACTTTACAATTAAATATATAAAGCCTTGACATGGGTGAAAACAAAGAGCCTTTCTGGACTGCCCATGAAACAAGCTTTCATATGAAATAAAGCACACTCTAATACATAAACTGTAGCCCCATCCACTGCCCTGGCAATCCTAGCGAGTCACTGTAGGACAAGCCATGCGGTTCTAACGGAGTGGTTAACGTCACACCCTGCACTTGTCATATCTTGTTCCTGCTTTATATAACAGTTCAAAATCCGATTCGATCATCTTAAGCAGCATCCGACTTTCTTCAGAAGATTCCTGTTCGATGCTTTAGGACTTTCATTCACTTTCTTTAATATAGGAGTGACAGTTTATTATTGTTTAGAGTAACTTTCATTATACCTTCTTCTTGTTTGCATTAAATCATTCCAGTGATTTAATTAAGCTCTCTATCGTTTTCCTTGTATTCATTATTAACGTAATTGTATGTTGTTGTGATCAGGCTGTATCAGAGATCATCAGCCTGCAGTAGTAGTGCATTTATACCGAGTTAGAGGATACCCCGCTATCGCAGATTTAACTCTGGAGGGTATAGGTGTTTTTGTGCACCGGCATTATAAGTTCGAGGGTTGGATCTAGTGTTACCGTTGTGGCTGTGGGCCTTTCTAGTCTAATGATTAACCTCTGAAGTGCGCATGGGGGGGTATGAGACACCACACTCCTGTGCTGATGTTTTTGAGCTGTTCCCATCACTAAAATATTTATTTTACCATAAATAGCATTAATACTTATCCATATGCGCCTATTATATGTTGATTATAAAGGTAATAACCTGTTACAACAATAAAACAAGTGGAAACAGCGTTTGGATGGTCAAAATCGGCGATACAGGCCGGGAGTTACACAATGTATGGCTGAGGCAACCTCCCAGCCCACCACTTTCCTCCACCTCTGGAGAGAGACTGTCGATCGATACTCTCTCTCTCTCTCTCTCTTGCACTCGCTTGCTAACAGTGATGACAACGCCCTGCTACCAACTCGCTAATGTTGGCACGAAAATAGACCACAGGAAAAGGGAATAACAGGGAAAATAGGTGATAACTGAAGGAGGGGAAGAAACTGGGGAAGGAGGAGAGGTGGAGGAGTGATATTTGGCATGACCCAGGGGCAAATTTTTTTTTGTTTTGTTTTCGGTGTTTTAAATTGATTTTCTTTTCCCCTGACTCTTAATTAAGAGTCTTCCCGCACTCTGCCGGGGGAACTCTTAAGAGTCTTCCCGCAGTTCCCGGGTTAAGAGCCCTTGTTTTATACGAGTCCCGGTTGTAACAATATATATTTTAGTTCCCTCGCTAGACCTCCATCAAGCTTAGAAGAAAAAAAAAACTTGACACTCCTTCAAGATAAATGTTTACATTATTTGGTAGAAAAAACTTTTAAAATTACAGGATCGCTATCGCTCGCCAGGAATAAATCAACACCTTCATGGCACAAAAGTTAATAGAACTAACAATGAAATGGGGCGAAAGATATTTAAATCGCCAAACTAATGGCCTTAAAATCTGAAACTAATGGGATTAAGCATGAGGGAGAAGGGGGACCAGAAAAACTGCCCATCGCCCCTTAATCTTCCAACGCAATTTTAGCTGAGATTCAGTAATTCGGAAACATTTACTGCTAATATTGTTCGTGTGACAATAACCTAATTGTAAATACCGGTTCTAAAATACAAATAGATTAGTTACCGGTAATAATTAACCCACAGTAACATGTAGGAAGAATAAAATAATATTATTATTTTATTCTTCCTCACATTAGACGTGTTTATCAAGCTTAGGAAGGACTTTTATCAACGAAAGGGTTAACATTCTATCTTAATATTCCATTTGACTATCGAAGACCATTTATATACTCAATCAAATTTACTAATTACAACCAACATAAAATGAAAGAATGTTTTATGCTATAATGAAAGGGTTAAACAATTATTATATATGTCACTAGAAAATGTAGTGGGTTCATAACAAAGTTAATACATCACCAAAACCAACATTTTGTGCTTAATTCCAACAGGTAATATTCAACATGAACGACATTATATGCTATATATTTATATAGGAGGATTTATTCCAAGTAATCATGAATACTGTGACTTATTATGATTTGATTATTATATTTATTATTAATATTATCATCATTATTATTATATTACTAGCAGGGGTACCCGGCGTTGCCCGGGTTTAAATTCTACTACCATAATCACCATCATCAATCACTACTACCACAATCATCACAATACTACTCCTACCATAATCACCGGCCTCGACCTCCCTGTGCCTCATTAAACGGCGACCTCGATTTCGGCCGCTAAATGACCTCCGATTTTGGATCTTACCTCATCCGTACCCCCATTTTGGGGAGCTGCGAACAACTTTCGTTCCATACACCCTTTCGATCGGAGGCCTCCTTCTGCCCCAAACGGCCATTTTTGTTTTCGCATTTTTTTCGCTCCCGTATACTACATAAGTTCTGCCGAAAATTTTATTAAACAAAAGTGTCTCTGATTTCCACTAAACTCGCCTAAAACCATCTCCAAAGCCTGGGCTTTCCAACGGTGCCCCACACTCCCACCTGGCACCAAAACTGTGGGAGGAGTTTAGTAACAAAGGTCGGGTAACTGTCGGGTAACTGACAAACATTGACCTTTATTTATTAAGATTATTATTGTTATTATAATTATTATTATTATTATCATTATTAGCATTCCAAGGAATGATTGATTGACGGAGAGAGTTCCAGAGTTCACTTGCTTAGTAGATGAAAGACATAATTTGTTTTAATTCTTGGGTTGGAGAGCTGGATAGAATAGTAGTGGGATTTTATTGAAAGGCGGGTGCCTCCCCCTCGCCGTAAGGCAGGGGGCACGCACTGAGTGAGCTCTGAAGAACACTGATTGCTTTAATAATGATAGAAGAGTGAAAGAAACGCAACATTGCGGTGAGTATAGAAAGATATTGTACGGGACTAGTAAGAGGAATTGAGTTGATGAGGTGAGATGCTTTTGACTCTACCCTTTGGAAAAGTGCGGAATGGATGGAACTCACCCACACATGTAAACAACACTCAATATATAGGCGCACTGAGTCCCTATACAGAGCAAGAAGCTGTATGGCGGTGAAGAAACACACAGAGATGATTGATCACACCTAACTTCTGGGAAGTTGTTTTAGAAAAGAGTGGTAATATGATTTTTCCAAGAAAGGTAAGGAGAAAAAGAAACTAAAAGAATACAGCGAGAAGATGAAGGGTTAATTTATGTATTGTTGAAGAATAAGGGGAAGTCATGTGGAAGATTGTGATGGGTACAAAGAAGAAGCAATTGGGTTTTGGAAGCATTGAAAGTAACAAGATATTCTCTGCCCCAATCAGAGATAGTTGATGGATCAGAAGATAGGCGTTCTCTGGCCTCATCATGTTAGTTTTGGAGTGATTGCATGCTGAGTCGTAGTGGAAAACTAGTTGAATAGTGTAAGGTAGACTCTCGGTATATGAGTGGATAAGACTAGAGGCACAGTTGAGATAATTAATGAATGCTAGAAAGATAACTGGGGACAAGACAGAACCCTGAGGAACACCGGAGTTGATAGGTTGAGGAAGTGATCGATGGCTGTCCACATCCATAGCTATGGAACTGTCAGAAAGGAAATTAGAGATAAAGGCACAGCTGGAGGGATAGAAACCGACGGAGGGTAGCTTGGCATCACATGGTTCTTGGCTTGAACAACTCTACTACAAAGGCTGTTCAAATTATGAATAGTTCCTATGGATAGTGCAGCATACTGCTTTGGATGTTACTCTAACTTACTCCCGTTAGAGGCTGCCTATCAGGAGGCTATTGAAAATATGGTTGCAGCAAAGCCGTCCAATTTGACTGACCGGTCGTCAGACGCTTGAAATCTAGCATTAATTTTCTCATCAACTTACTTAATTTACAACAAAATCCTATACAACATCAACCTGAATATAGAATCTCCCTGTTTACAGAGCTAGGTATAGTTACCTGTATTGGTGCCTGTTACACTAAAACATTTTAACCCATGACACTACAACTCTTATACGAAAAAGAATCTCCGCATTTACAAAGCTAGGTATGGTTACCTGTAATGGTGCCTTTTTCTTTAATTTACACCTTTGTTTTGTCCACAACGGGCCCAAAGGTTCAAAACAAAAATTGCTGCCATATGCAGCAGTTGTGGTGACACGCCCGGCACTTGCTTGCTGCTCAGTCTCATGTTTCCACCCAGGCGCCGCAGCTAGATTCAAGGAAATATTATTCATATCAACTCGTCATATTGCTGCCTTCCTTCTCGTGCAGTACTGTAGAGTAAGCATGTACAGCTCCTGTGTAGTTGCAGGCCTCAGGAAACTGGTTGCCAGCAATGGATTGGGGAAAGCTCGCTTGCTTACATCACCTTCATCTAACATACCTTTCTGTCTTACTCGATCGTTTCTCTCGCCACTGCACCATGACTGGATTTCGTAACACCTGAATGTACGAGCCGGGTTATTACCAACCGGGCCTCCTCCGAGTGTGTCTCCTCTGGTCCTCCCAAGTATTTTACCTGGCACCAGAAGTAGAACTGCACACTGATTGGAGGTAATCTGTTTTTAGTTTCATCATAGGAGAAATTCTGGTTGGCAAGATATTACGAGATAAAGTTTCCAGTGCAGTACTCAGGTGCAGGTAAGCGGCGAAAGATTGGGCGAGCTCTTCCAACAGCTTCGGTCAATCAGCGCATTGCACAGTTACAGTGACAGTCTTGCTCACATTGTATCTTGCAACACCAAACACTGCCTCCTGATTGGCTGCACCTCGGGATACCCATTTTCGTTGACTTTCTTCTATAAGTATTTCGACAATTATAATTGTTATAATTATTATTAGTATTAGTTATAATATTTTTGTGTTTTTATTTTGTGGTTTTGCCGATCCGAATGGGAAAAGAGAAAACTATAATTTTGTAGATGAAATCCCTTCAGGCACCTGAAACACGGCATGAAGATTAAAAGGGAACACCACTATGCAAATCCTTACTTACTGCAAAATACATCCAATTCAAAATACCACTTATGATCACGTCATAAGGCAAATCATTTCAATACTAACACAATGTGGCATGTGGAACTGCATAATAATACACCTACCAAGTGCGAATATATATTCATGTGGTGGGGAGATTGTAGGCACTAATCGAACACGGCAGTACCCAGGGGAGGCCGCCCATGCTGGAACTCTTGTATCATTTGCCTGGCTTACCCCACTGTTTCTATTTGTGCCTCATCTACACTACACAGAGAGTAATCCAGCTAACTCTCATAAACAACTCCTCTTATTAGTTTCATTACTTTTTATATGCACACCACACTTCTTTAAAACACACCTAAATGCCATCTAACGTACCTTGATGTTTTGCTCGCTATCACTCATTCAACCTTTGGGGGTACACTTGTTACAGGCAGATTTGCCTTTTATTTCCTTCATACACAGTGACCAAATAAGATAAAGCAGACCGTATGAACCTTCGCCGAACTGCGAGAGTAGGCAAATCAGAGTACCGGTAATTATAACTAATGCAAAGCATAAAATACAAATATATTAGCATCATCATACTGAAGGGGTTAAGTACTAAGGCCTTAATTAATCTTTGATGCAACAGAAAAATATTAATGTTACTCTAACGAACTCTTATAAGAGAGGTAGTTTTCATGTATGTTCCTCTCTCTCTCTCTCTCTCTCTCTCTCTTCATTTATCAGAAAAAGGCGTTCAGCACATGAGAGACACCCTAAATCACGCATCCTACATTGCCCATGAAAACAACATCAGTCAGGACCGAGATATAATTATGCTAATAGACTCCTCTGAGTATTGACATCGCTACCCCCGGAAAAGCCCTCCCACAACCCCACCCAATCAAACTAATGAAATAAATACCCCCTTTGGTTTAAAACTCACGCATCCTAACCCACCCGCACAGTTAAGATAAATAAATAACCCCGCCCAACCCTTCCAGGTCCATCACAACCATTTACATGAAACCGTCAACCCCAATGGCCCACAAGTTGCGAAAATTTACCCATCTGAACCACAACAAAAACTAAACAACCCCACCCAACCCCATCCAAACCAACCCAACCAATTAAATGAATTTGACAACCCGCCGCGGCTTCAAGTCACAACCCCAAACCCATCCTTACCAATAAGAAAAACAAATCCAGCGCATGCTGAGAGAAATGATATAAAAATAATATCCATAAATGCCTGCTCAATAAGAAACAAAATAGACGAACTCAAATGTCTATTATTAAATGAGAAAGTTGACGTTATTTGTATAACGGAAACACATCTGAACCTTAACAAAAAAGATCTACTTCATGAATATCACATAGAGCCATATACATTTTTTCATAAAGACCGTAACAATGGAAAACAAAGAGGGGGGGTTGCAATGTACGTTGCAACCTACTTAAACCCAGTTGAGGTGACTCTCCCCGAAAGTAATGCAGAAATAGTGTGCGTCAAAATAAATACAAAAAACATGAACTTAAATATCACTACAGCCTAACGACCACGGAGACTAACTGTTGCCGATGATACAATTTTTTATGAAATACTAGAGAAAACCCTTAATTCCGACGAAACAGTTTTACTAGGTGACTACAACCTCCCCCTAATTGACTGGAATACCCTGACCGGAAAAAATGCTGAGTCACGCCTAATGACAAGCTTCATCCAGGACAATTTTCTGACTCGACACGTAAAACAGCCGATGCGAGACAGGAATATATTAGACCTCGTAATCACTACCCAAGAAAATCTATTATCAAACTTGGATGTAGGTGAACATCTGGCAACGTCCGATCATAAAATCTTAAGAATCAACGTTATAAGCAAATATTCCACAGTAAAAACAACAGGAATGGTTTCGGACTTTAAAAACGCAAATTATGACAGACTTAAGGAATCGCTATCAAACATACACTCAAACCTCATAAATATAAACGAAGTATATAAATGAAGTATGGGGACATTTTAAGTCTACAATTACAGAAGCGCATAAACAATTTGTACCCATGAAACCAAAACGTAATACGAAATCAAGTATGCCCCCTTGGTACAGTAGAGACATTGGCAAGGCAATAAGGAAAAGGAATCAACTCCACAAACTTGTACAAAATAACACAAACACTGAAGTAATTAAAAACTTGTACAAAAATAGTAGAAGGGAAGTGAAAAAATAATTAGGGCGAACAAACAAAATTACGAAATGACTATTGCCAGAGAGAGTGCCACAAACCCCAACAAATTCTACAGTTACGTAAATAAAATAAACAGATCAAAAGCGGAATCGGACTGCTAATAGAAGATGGCCAGACAATAACAGGTGACACAAACACGGCAAATATGCTCAACAAATATTTTGGCTCAGTTTTCACAGAAGAAGTTATCGATCATCCCCCTGAAAATAACACCTCAACTCATGTGATAGGAGATTTCACCATCAGTGTTAGCGAAGTACAAGGCAAATTGAGTAATTTAAATGTAAATAAGACCCCGGACCCGACATGCTCCACCCGAAAATAATTAAAAATGTTAGGGACGAAATAGCAAAATCCCTGACACAACTATTTAACTTATCAGTACTACAGGGGATTGTACCGAGTGATTGGAAAGATGCGAACATTACGCCAATATACAAGAAGGGTAGCAAGGCCAAAGCGAGTAATTACAGACCAATTAGTCTAACTTCAATTGTAGGAAAAATCATGGAAAAAATCCTTAGAGATAAGATAGTAGATTACCTCGAATCAAACAACCTAATCAAAAATAGTCAACACGGCTTTAGATCAAATAAGTCATGCCTAACAAATTTGATTGAATTTTATAACAAACTATTCACATATAACGACATGACGAAATCACTAGATATAATCTCCTTGGACTTTCAAAAAGCTTTCGACAAGGTGCCACACCGAAAACTATTGGCTAAACTGGAGAGGATAGGTATTAAAATGTAAAACTTGCAAACTAAACAAACAAAAATTGGGACAAGGACAATATAAAGAAATTAAATTATCAAAATCGCTATGTGGAAACAACGCGATATCAAAGGTGAAATTCATTCTTGGATAAAAAATTGGCTTACTGACAGAAGACAGAGTGGTGATAAATGGAGTGGAATCGGAGTGGGAGCCTGTCACTAGTGGAGTTCCACAGGGTTCAGTCCTTGGACCGGTCCTGTTTCTCATTTACATAAACGATATTGATGTAGGGGTAAACAACACCATTTCCAAATTCGCCGACGATACATAAATAAGAAATACAGTCCTGAACGAAGATGATAGAAATGCGTTGCAATCTGATTTAAACAAGTTATCAGAGTGGTCGAAAAAATGGCAGATGTCGATAAATGTCAGGTGCTGCAGGTTGGTAGCAGAAATATGAAATACAAATACGAAATGAATGGCAAACTAATAAAAACCGCAACGGTAGTAAAAGACCTACGGGTACTAATATCTGAAAACCTAAAAGCTTCCGACCAATGTATAGCAGCTGCAAATAAGGCAAACATAGCATTGGGCTTTATTAAACGAAAATTTACATATAAACATGAGAACGTAATAGTGTCACTGTTCAAAAGTATGGTGAGGCCCCACCTTGAATATGGTGTGCAGTTCTGGTCACCTTATCTGATCAAGGACATTGTAAGACTCGAGTCAGTACAGCTTAGAGCGACGAAGATGATACCCTCATTAACCTAACAAGTGCGCATGGGGGTAATTGGAAACGTCCCCCTTTGCTGACGTATTTGAGGTGTTTCCGTCACTAAAATATTCATTGTACCATTAATAGCATTAATACTTATCCATATGCACCTATTATGGGTGATTATAAAGGTATTAACCTGAAACAACAATAAAACGAGTGAAAACAGCGTTTGGATGGTCAAAATCGGAGATATAGCCCGCGAGTTGTATAATGTATGGGTGAGGCAAGCTGCTTTCCCGCCAATTTCCCCAAGGCCACTGAGACACAGTCGATCGATACTCTCTCTCTCTCTTGCATTCGCTTGCTATCAGTGATGACCACACCCTGTAACCGGATTTCTAATGTTAGCACGAAAATATACCTCAGAATAAGGGAATAACAGGGAAAATAGGTGATAACTGAAGGAGAGGAGGAAAGTGGGGAAGGAGGGGAGGTAGAGGACTGAGATTTTGCATGGCCCAGGGGCCAAAAAAAAAAAAGAAAACAAAAATGTCTATGTCAAAAGTTGATTTTTGTTTTCTCTGACTCTTAAGAGTCTCCCCGCAGTCCGCCGGGGGAACTCTTAAGAGTCTCCCTCCAGTTCCCGGGTTAAGAAATAAATCATATGAAGAAAGACTTAAACGATTGAACCTGTTCTCATTAAAAAAGAGGAGGTTGAGGGGTCAGCTTATCGAGTGCTTTAACCCTTGTCTAGCGGGCCTTCTGTGGCCGTTTTGGGCCTTTTCAGGCCGTTCTGACTGCTATATCAACCATCAGTATGAAAGGAACTGTATTGCGCCGTAGCACTCGTGGAGACAGTGTTACCTCGAAGATGGAAGTTTAGCTGATTTTGCTACCTTGCTCACTTTTAGCGAACTATTGGTTACACTGTCATCCTCACTCGCGGTGGGGGAACTGGAGATAGTGTGGGCCGGGAGGCCACAGATGTCGGACGTATGGATCATTACTATCCCACCCATTTTCACTCGATTTCCACCCTTTTTTCACCCGGTTTTTGCCAGTTTTTTCAACTCGACTTATGTGGTGAGCCGCTTTTTAAGGGTTAAGATACTAAAAGGTTTCGACAAAGTCGATGTAAATGCACTATTCACATTAAACAATACTAATCAAACTCACGGAAATGGAATTAAATTAAAAACCAAAAAGGCAAACCTAGATGTCACAAAGAGTTTCTTCACCTACAGTGTGGCGACAGAGTGGAATAATCTACCAGCGAGAGTGGTGGAGAACGACACAATAAACGCTTTCAAGGGAAGGCTTGACCTCTATCTACAGAGGGCTGGGGTGATATGAAATTTTTTTTTTTTTTATGTATGTATGTCTGTGTATGTGTGTACACTGTACAGTATGTATATATACAGTATGTATGTATGTATATATGTATGTGTATATATGTGTATATATATATATATATATATATATATATATATATATATATATATATATATATATATATATATATAGTTTGTAAGGCCTGACTGCCTAGTAAGGACCTTGAGGTCTGTGTGTCTATGTAGCGAGCGCTCTCTCTCTCTCTCTCTCTCTCTCTCTCTCTCTCTCTCTCTCTCTCTCTCTCTCTCTCTCTCTCTCTCTCAGACAAACCCATCATTCTCCCCGACCCATTAACAGCTCTCCCTTCACCTTTTATTGGTCCCCATCGTCCACTTGTTACGTCCTGGGATATATAAACACTGGGCTCTTTCTATTGGACTAGGTATGCGGCAACAAGCAACAACGGAAGACGCTAGATCCCACCCTTATCTATAAACCCAGGCAACAAACCACCCTAAACCGTTAAGAGTCCTGCCTGGACAACAAGGTATCCTATGACTCGGTTACAGGGTGCACGCACTATAGACTGCTGATAGTCAAGCAGGGTATTTAAAAGATCGCACAATTAAGTTGACTTAAAGCTTCAAGGAAAAGATAGAAAACGGAATTTTAAATTGCAGAAACAATTTAATAACAAACTAGAAGAAAGTACATTTAACGTTACGTTAATTAATACAACTAATCACCCCTGCGTGAAAGAAGGTGAAAGCAAACAGTCCTCAAAACATCGTACAGGTAGACAAGATGCAGGTTTCTAAACTGCATGCGGCTACTGTAGGATCTGATGATTAGCAAAGAAAGTAAGTTACGGATTTAGAGAACTCTTAACTCATAAGCAGGAATAAATACTAGTGATAGGCCATACAGTGTATAATGGCATAGGTATAATTAACTAAAGGCGGCAACTCGCAACATAACCACATACAGGTGTGCTTCTCACTCTTAGTCCGGCAAGCCTGCTCAGACAGAGTCTCTAAGCCACACCCTGACTCACAATGCTCACAAAGACGGTAAACTGTGGCACAATAACAAGCATACAGAAATAATAAACCCCTAGCTGTTAATCTGCCAGGTGACAGAGGTCTAGCCGGAAGGATATAGGCTTCGGATACCCGGGCTGAGCCACCTGCTCTAGCCTAGGGACGTTCCCAAGTCTGTGCGCCTAATTACTCTAATTGAAAGGGTGCTCTCTTGAGAGACTCAGATCCCAAGTATCTGACTCTCTCCTGGCGACCCTAAAACAAACGCAAGACGTGCTAGTGCAGTGCTGAGTGGACTAGGCAAGGGCCCTCACACAACACAACACTAGACACACAGGCAAGAAAATGCCCCCAGACTCCCACGGGTATCCTAGTAAAGTCGTGCAGGTCCACAGGACTCGCACCAGCAGACTTTACTTAAAGGATCGCAAAAAGCCCCCCCTCCGGTCTAGCCCCTGCTCACCTGCCACAAGAACCCACTAGCAAGCATGAAACCACCAAATATGAGACAACAAAAAAGCTTCCTAGGTCTCATTAACAATTATATCTCTGCATAAGGCCCAAAATCCTATCTAGTTATATGAGAGCTCGTCGTTAATACAATGATAGATATAAGGTCTATCAAGGGGATGGGGTAATTAAATAGACTGGTGAAGTAGTGGAAAGAAGGTATACAAAGTAAGAGAGAAAGTTTCTAAGTGGGGTTGAGAGGGATAGATATCAAGGGGGTCCGAAGGGTACGACAGTGAGGTGAGCTCTGAGTCTTGAATCTGTCTGGACCCCACCCTAGGCATGCGAAATACATCCCATGCTTGGCAACACTCAACACCGTTGCCGGGTCAAAATCGTCTACCCCTTGCGTGAGTCGAAACTAAGCCTAACATTGCGATCAATTGGCAACAATCAGGCTCGTCCCAAGCTAGTCTCTCCGCGCCCGCGCGAAGCAACGTCCCCCAGCCGGTCTCTCTCTCCCGCTCGTCTCTTCCCACTCTCACTAGACTTACATCTTATATATAATAATGAAACTATCAACTATCGAGAATAAAATATACTAAGATGCGTTGGTTAAGAATAAGGGCAGCTTCAAGCTGTGAAACAACATAAGAATATCCCAGACAATAGTTACATTGTCGTAGGATATATACTAAGGAAAAGCCGGCCGGCCGGCTGCCGCCAGCCGGTTTCTAAATGGCTGGGCAGCCGACACTCGCGCATGCCCGCACGTGGCTACTATGCAGGAGCGTCACACCTCCCCCAAGATATAAGACACTTGACTAAGTTCTTCATATCTAACAGAAAGCTTCTCATAGTACCACACACTGTTGCGACACAAGACACTGTATATGAAAAAATAAAATAAAGACTGTTGCACTCCACCGAGCAAGTTCAACTAACTTAGCGACAATAAGCGAAAACATTCAACTTAGATACTGCTACAACATCTTATACAAAATTCTACACGTTATAAAAATAAAGAGTTTTTATAAGGTTTTTGCTTTTTTAATTTGTTTTTGGCGGCTGCACTTACAGGGGCAAGCCTATTTTACTCCACTCTCAACACACACTGACTGAACGGCGAGGGTTCTCCTGCAAACAAACCCTCCCGTGACAACCAATCAGCCAAAACATTATCAGTGCCCTTAGCATGCCACACATCCAACTTGTGTCCCGGCAGCAAAACAACACCCGGCACTGATAAACTGCCCAGTTCATCACAAGACTGGCATTTCTCTTCGCTCTTTCCGGCAACGGGGCCTGCCAATAACCTTTCACTAGTTCTACCTTCGTGATAGGCGATGCAGCCCCGAGGCGGTCTATGGTGTCGTCAACTCTCGATAAGGTATAGGCGTCTGTCAGGGATAATGCACACACACTCTCGCAATCAACACACTCACTGATCTTGCCACTTAACACCGGTTGCAAAGTTACAGGCAACGACCACTCACAACATTCCTTATCCCTCAGACCCTTCGTCAACACGTAATCCAGCTCTGCTTGCACCACAGGCTGTCGAGCAGGATTTATACGGTAGGGAATTAAATTGAGCCTTGCACTATCTCCAGCCTGCATGTCGGATTCTACCCCGTACATCAGGCCTGGAGAAGCAACAAACATGCGGATGCACTGCCACAGCCTAGTAAACAACTTATCTCGCAGAATAACAATCCTAGTGCCCTTCCACAACCCAACCGAGACCGCAGCTTCTAACCTGTAGTCTCCCTCCTTCTCCACCTTCGTCCCTAGAACAGCCAGGTCATGAGAGGGACAATCAGTACCACCTGTGCAGTCACTCCCATAGCTCATTATTGCTAAGGCTTCCCCGCCGATACCGTACATGCGCACCCCCGCATTCCTTGTGACGACATCTGCCTGTGCAGCATCACCGCTTTTAGCGACATGGCCAGATACAGTCGGTCTATGGTAGGGCTGTTGCATTAGACTAGAGCAGCATTGGGAGGCTATGCGACGACCGGGCACAGCCACTCCACAGCCAACCTCACCAATCTGCTCAATGTCCACCTTTTGACCACCACCCTTGGCAGCGATGGGTCGACCCTTACCTGGCAACCATGCCAAAGCCTCGTCGCCCACCTTGAACCACCGAAACAACGAGGCTAACGGTCTTTCAACATTCACGTGACCTGCCCGCGGAACATCTTGCACCGCCCGAGTTGTGAGACTCAGGGGCTCGGCACGACCAGTGGGGTATGAACCGAGCTGGTGCTGGAGCGCTGCACACTGCTGCTCAGGCAGGTGCTCTAGTGCTTCCACAGCCACCAGACTCGTGTCCCCCGCCCACTGCTCCGCCGAGACATGATAATCCCTACTCGCCTCCACCTGTGCCCTACTGCCCCCCTCTCCTTCTCCACCTTGGCCGCTGCAGACCAACGCAGGGACAGTAGGCTGCTCAGGTGGTTGCCTCACAAACTCCTCCAACAGGTTCACATGACATGTTTCCCCGTCCTCGTGTTTGATCTCGACAGCACCATTACCACACTTCTGAACTTCCGGATCCTCCAACTGCAGTTTACAAATATCTGAGGGAACCAACCTGTCTAGATGCTTCCGAAGCAACCCAAGTCCTCCCCCAATATCAAACTGAGCAACCCTTTTTTCTCTCCGTGTGTAACGTTGCTGCCTCGGAGTCTCTTCCTGCCCTACCTCCTCACTAGCTGTGACAGGTCCTGGGGCCTCTCCAGACTCTAACATAGGTGCCAATAATGAGTCGCCAAGAAACACTGCCGGCTCAAAACTCTCCAATTGACCAACACTTCCCGTTTTCTTGTGACCTTTCCTCCGCGGTTTGATAGACTGAGGTGGTGGCTGCAAGGCTCCGGATGTCTGAGAACGCGTCACAACACACGCCATGGTTTGTACGCTACACTTCTCAACCCGCTCCTGTTCCTCCCTACTAACGTCGGCCGCCTTCTCGGCAACGACCCAGGGTGAAACCTTAGAAGCAGGCACCGCAAAGTCGTTGCCGAGGAGGAGGTCGACACCCCCAACAGGCAAGTTCTCTACGATTCCGACATCCAGCTCCTTCGCCACACCACCCACCTCCAGCTCCATCCGCACCAGCGGGTAGGACTTCGTAGCATTGATCCCCTGAACTACCACCACCCGAGCAGCGTTAATCGGCCTTCCAGTAAAGTTCTTTAACAAGGTCTGAGAAGCCCCAGTATCACGCAATAGCTTAACTCCTCACCTTTCGCCAGCCCACCTCACAAAACCATGCCCTCTATGACCCCCAAAGACGTCGCGGACAGGGTTCGAGCCTACCGGACTCTTGAACACAGGCTGTGTCCCAACCTCTGATGAACTACCCTTGGCAAACTCAGAAGATATAGGCGACACCCCTATGCTGCGGGCCAATGTTTGGTGGCTTGTTCGGACAAGCATTTGCAAAGTGACCCTCCTTGTGACATGCAAAGCACTCTTTACTCTTTGGATTCACTTGGGAGTGGGAGGTACCATTAGACTTCTTATACGGGACAGTATTTGGTTTATGTTCAGTTTTATTGTCAGTGCTACCTGGTTTTGTGTATTTATGTGTATCAAAATTCTTGGGAGGGGGAGGGGTACGATCCTTTGCACCCGACTCACTCCTAGCTGCTGCTTCGCACCCTCGAATTAATGACCGTTGGAGGTCAGCCATTTCTGCTGCCACCTGGAGAGTTCTAGGATTTGTTTCCTTTATATTTAATGTTAAGTCCCCGCCTGTGCACTTAAAGAACTGCTCCAAGAGAACCAGCTCCCTCAACTCCTCAAAAGTAGCTGCCCTCTCAGAACGCAGCCAATGTCGTAGTGCATCAGACAAGTCCCGGGCGTGTTCTAGGAAGGTACTATCCTTGCCCTTAGTAACACCCCGAAACTTCAAGCGGTAAGTTTCTGGTTGTAACTCATAGGCCCGTAGCACAGCCTTCTTTAGCTCATCATAAACTACACAGGACTCTAAAGGTAGTGCATCATACGCTTTTAATCCCTTTCCTAGGAGTCTTGATGAAACTAATGCTGCCCACTTTTCCTGAGGCCACTGGTGTTCCTGACACTTCTTCTCAAATCGCATAAAAAACTCAGTCACACATGATTCATCGAACACAGGAACTAGTTTAAGCAGGTGCGACAATGATTGGTCCCGATGTCTGTAACCTCCCCCAATATTTCGCCCTGTTACCTCCACTCGAGATCTCTCCAGCTCCCTGTCAGCCCGATACCTAGTAGACTCTGCCTGCAGTTCAGCCTCTCGTATAGCTGTTCTCTCAGCAGCCTCAGCCTGAGCTCTAGCAGCCTCAACCTGAGCTCTAGCAGCAACCTCAGCCTGCACACTAACCTGTCTTTCGGCGGCCTCAACCTGAGCTCTAGCAACCTCAGCCTGCACACTAGCCTGTCTCTCGGCAGCCTCAACCTTGGCCATCTCAAGCCGAAACAACAAATCTGGAGTCAACCCTTGAGGAGGGGAAGGTGCATTTAATGGAGAGGATCCCTGTGATTGAATTCCACGCTGCCATTGACCATCAACTTGGGGGTATGTACTAAATTCAGGCACTCTGACGTTTGATATGGGGGTAGACTGGAGGGGGGGCTGGGGACCGGGGCCCCCAGTCGCCTCTCCACCCAGGTCTTTCCCTTCTAAACCCAATATCAAAGTCCTCAGCTGATCTTTCCTCATGCCACTTAAACCCTGGTGACCCTGAAGACCTGCCACACACTTTAAGCCATACTTATTCAGCTTCAACACCCTGGCAGCGGTAAGGGGCACCTCTAAAAATCTTCTTGCACCCTCCTCGCTATCGACTAGCCACTCCACAGGTCTTTCTCCCTCCGAGCCCGTATCGTGACCTGACCCACCACTGTGTTCTGATGTATTAGACATGTTTGTGTACTGCAGTAATTATCACGGTTATAGAATGTGCCTTATCTCCTATGCAAGTATGTATATACTAATGTTATTTAAAGTCTTTAATGTGTTATATTGGTTGCTCAAAAAAAAACTATGTCCACTGTATTCCTCTAATCATAAGGAATCTCAAAACTAATGACCACTATATTCCTCTGTTCAGTAAATCCTATGCAAGGTCGCCATTTGTTACGTCCTGGGATATATAAACACTGGGCTCTTTCTATTGGACTAGGTATGCGGCAACAAGCAACAACGGAAAACGCTAGATCCCACCCTTATCTATAAACCCAGGCAACAAACCACCCTAAACCGTCAAGAGTCCTGCCTGGACAACAAGGTATCCTATGACTCGGTTACAGGGTGCACGCACTATAGACTGCTGATAGTCAAGCAGGCTATATAAAAGATCACACAATTAAGTTGACTTAAAGCTTCAAGGAAAAGATAGATAACGGAATTAAATTGCAGAAACAATTTAATAACAAACTAGAAGAAAGTACATTTAACGTTACGTTAATCAATACAACTAATCACCCCTGCGTGAGAGAAGGTGAAAGCAAACAGTCCTCAAAACATTGTACAGGTAGACAAGATGCAGGTTTCTAAACTGCATGCGGCTACTGTAGGATCTGATGCTTAGCAAAGAAAGTAAGTTACGGATTTAGAGAACTCTTAACTCATAAGCAGGAATAAATACTAGTGATAGGCCATACAGTGTATAATGGCATAGGTATAATTAACTAAAGGCCGCAACTCGCAACATAACCACATACAGGTGTGCTTCTCACTCTTAGTCAGGCAAGCCTGCTCGGACAGAGTCTCTAAGCCACACCCTGACTCACAATGCTCACAAAGACGGTAAACTGTGGCACAATAACAAGCATACAGAAATAATAAACCCCTAGCAGTTAATCTGCCAGGTGGCAGAGGTCTAGCCGGAAGGATATATGCTTCGGATACCCGGGCTGAGCCACCTGCTCTAGCCTAGGGACGTTCCCAAGTCTGTGCGCCTAATTACTCTAATTGAAAGGGTGCTCTCTTGAGAGACTCGGATCCCAAGTATCTGACTCTCTCCTGGCGACCCTAAAACAAACGCAAGACGTGCTAGCGCAGTGCTGAGTGGACTAGGCAAGGGCCCTCACACAACACAACACTAGACACACAGGCACACAGACAAGAAAATGCCCCCAGACTCCCACGGGTATCCTAGTAAAGTCGTGCAGGTCCACAGGACTCGCACCAGCAGACTTTACTTAAAGGATCGCAAAAAGCCCCCCCTCCAGTCTAGCCCCTGCTCACCTGCCACAAGAACCCACTAGCAAGCATGAAACCACCAAATATGAGACAACAAAAAAGCTTCCTAGGTCTCCTTAACAATTATATCTCTGCATAAGGCCCAAAATCCTATCTAGTTATCTGAGAGCTCGTCGTTAATACAATGATAGATATAAGGTCTATCAAGGGGATGGGGTAATTAAATAGACTGGTGAAGTAGTGGAAAGAAGGTATACAAAGTAAGAGAGAAAGTTTCTAAGTGGGGTTGAGAGGGATAGATATCAAGGGGGTCCGAAGGGTACGACAGTGAGGTGAGCTCTGAGTCTTGAATCTGTCTGGACCCCACCCTAGGCATGCGAAATACATCCCATGCTTGGCAACACTCAACACCGTTGCCGGGTCAAAATCGTCTACCCCTTGCGTGAGTCGAAACTAAGCCTAACATTGCGATCAATTGGCAACAATCAGGCTCGTCCCAAGCTAGTCTCTCCGCGCCCGCGCGAAGCAACGTCCCCCAGCCGGTCTCTCTCTCCTGCTCGTCTCCTCCCACTCTCACTAGACTTGCATCTTATATATAATAATGAAACAATCAACTATCGAGAATAAAATATACTAAGATGCGTTGGTTAAGAATAAGGGCAGCTTCAAGCTGTGAAACAACATAAGAATATCCCAGACATTAGTTACATTGTTGTATGATATATAGTAAGGAAAAGCCGGCCGGCCGGCTGCCGCCAGCCGGTTTCTAAACGGCTGGGCAGCCGACACTCGCGCATGCCCGCACGTGGCTACTATGCAGGAGCGTCACACACTTTACACTGTCCCCTCAGGCTACCCCATATTGCCAACTACAACACTTTCTATATACACATTCGGTTCACTTGAGTCCAATATTCGTCGCACTGTTATGGTCATGAATATATGTACATTCACTCAAAGTATATCGCATATCTCTTATTGTTTTTGTTTGTTCTATTTGGAGATTTAAGCAGTGGACTACAGACATATTAGTAATATTCATTAAATATAATAAATCATATAATAGCATTACAATACTACACCATATGTACTGTATTGTATATACAATATACATACAATGGTTTAACGTTGTTTACCATTACATACATTGTAACGGCTCAGACATGGTTCAATGGTTGCCTTTCCTCAGTTGGCATAAAATACAATACATTCGTGCCACAACACCGCCCCATCTTGTCATCACTGTGGCTGATGTTGGCATTGTGCTAACCGTGCCGTGGCAAGACTCAACTAAGTCCAACTGCAGCATCTGCAAACCACACTAGCCTCAACAGTGCTCCATCAAGACGATACCATACCAAGACTCTACTGTACATTAGGCAACTTGGACTTCAGAACAACAAAATCCTGCCACAGCACTGCCCCACCATTTTAACACTGTGGCCGACTCTGGTGTGGCGCTAAACAGTTCTCAGGTAATACGTGACGAGTCCCATGTGCCACCTATCCGCGCCCGACCAGCCTCAGCAGTGACATACCAAAACTGTGTCAATACAATAACAAGGCTATATGGTATAGTAATAGCTGTTGTTCTATGGCTGTCCTCCCTATTAGTTGCCTTGGATGACACACAGTAGCATGTGTTAGTTATTTTTCTTCTATGTGCAAGAAGGAGGCAACAAGAAAAGCAGCCTATAGTGAGTAGCCCTTCAATTTTAAAGAATGATAGAGAGCCAAATTCAAGGTAAATTGGAGTCAAACACACGGAGCTTGAAGGAGTAGGATGAAGGAAAGATAGACCAAAAAATCCAGAGTTTACTGAGTGGGTGGTATAAAGACTGTGAAAATCGGTTCACTCTTGGGTCATAGACCTGGAAAGAATCGAACTGGCAGTATGTTGAAAGGCGGCATTGATGTATAAACAAGTTCAGTCTTAGCCCTGAATACCTGTAAGCCTTGCAAGGACACGAACAAGACAAGGATCAATTAATTTGAGACTTTCATTGTATTTATATATTTGTTCCACACAGTTTATAAAAGTAGTTCGCCAGTATATCATAATTGTGATCAACCAATCTCAAAGGATCGATAATCGTAGAGAGAAATCACAGAATACTTCCTCAAGTTATAACGGGGACTAATAATGCAACCCAATTATTCAATTTAGGTAGATAAATCAACTGTGTATTATAATTTTAACTAAAATCTGTGAATGTAAACAGCATTTGAGGAGGAGCACTTTATTGACGTTTCGCATATAGCTTCTAAGCTATTTGCGAAACATTGTCAATATAGTGCTCCGCTTCATATGGTGTTTAAACATTGTCAATATAGTGATCCGCTTCATATGGTGTTTAAACATTGTCAATATAGTGCTCCGCTTCATATGGTGTTTAAACATTGTCAATATAGTGATCCGCTTCATATGGTGTTTATACATTGTCAATATAGTGATCCGCTTCATATGGTGTTTAAACATTGTCAATATAGTGATCCGCTTCATATGGTGTTTAAACATTGTCAATATAGTGCTCCGCTTCATATGGTGTTTAAACATTGTCAATATAGTGATCTGCTTCATATGGTGTTTAAACATTGTCAATATAGTGCTCCGCTTCATATGGTGTTTAAACATTGTCAATATAGTGATCCGCTTCATATGGTGTTTAAACATTGTCAATATAGTGCTCCGCTTCATATGGTGTTTATAATTATTGATTCTGTCAACTTTTCGAAGTTCTTCTTAACACTCTGAAAGCTGTGCTGATACTCCTGGCAATGACTGTAAGCACCCACATTCTAATAAGATCTTCCAAAAATCAACAAAATAATCTAGCAGTGTATAAACTATATAAGATATATTATATAGGTTCAGTACTGTTATTCCACTATTAATATCTATATAGCTATCTCTTGTTACTGCTTTTAGCATTCCTACAACCCTCTTCCCTTGTTGCACCCTCTCATGCACCTCTTCATTCATACTCCCATCTTTACTCAACACACTACCCAAATACTGACATTCTACATACCCAGACCGTTCAACCTCCCCTCACCCTGCACTCCTTTCAAATACCATAACCTTGCTCTTCCCTGCATTTATCTTCAGATTCGGGTTCTCATACATGCTCTTCACTGTTTCCAGCAATTTGCCATCTAATCCGGATATTCTCAGTACTTTCCACATACCTTCTCTATAAACTCTGTCATAGGCCTTCTTCAAGTCCATAAAGGCAGCATACAAATGTTTTCACTTCTCCAAATATTTCTCCACAACACATTTCAGGACAATGTCTGCTTAGCAGACATATTATCCCCCAGTGGTTACCACACACTCCTTTTTCCCCTTTACCTTTATAATGGTGGACTATTATGCCTGTCTTCCAGTCATCAGGCACACATCCCTTCTCCCATGCTAGTTTGCACATTTTCCATACCCATTCAATCACAATCTCACCACCATACCTCAGCATTTCCCCAGACACTTCATCTATTGCTGATGCTTTCCCCATCTTCACTCTTTTCATGGCTTCACACACTTCTGACCTCCTTCTCCCCACCTCCTCCTCCACTACTTCTCTTCTTCTCCCTCCCATACCCCATCCAACTATGATTGATGGCGTTTCATTCCTTACAGTTGAACAATTCGTTTTACAATTATCTTGACTCTCTCTTGCTTCTTGGCTAACACTCACCCATTCTTATCTTTCACACCCTTATTATTTCCCTTGCTACCATCCCTAACTTTATTGATCTCTTTTCAGAACAGTTTCTTGCACTCCTTCCATTATACACTTAGATTCTATCCAAATTCTTTATCTGCTCTTCTCTAAATTTCCTTCACTACTCTCTTTTTCTCCAAGTACCTCGCTCTGTTCTGTCTCTCCAAATCTCCGTTCCCTCTACCACCCAACCCCTCTCTATACGCTTTCTTCTTATCTTCAACAACAATTTTTACCTCCTCAGTCCACCATGCTGTACTCTTCATTCCCCTACCTCTTCTCCTTACTCCATATACCTCCTCACATGCTGCACATATCTATTCCTTAAACACTTTGCTCACCTCTTTCACTTACTCCATACCCTCCAGGTCAAACCTACCTAGTCGTCTCTCTACTCCTCTCTTGGACTCTTCTCCTGTAACCTCTCTACCCTCATCGCCACTCCACCTTCCTCTTGCCTCCCTCGAGCTCTCCTCATCCACTTCTTCTGTATCCTAATTTTAATTTCTATTCAAAGGTCAGACAATCTCCCATCCCACACACTAATACCCATATACACCCTAGCATCGAGCACATAATTCTTCAGTCGTTCATCCACACATATAATCAATCGGTGCCTTTCGTTCCACTGTCCTATTCTCCCTCCTCCACTCCACTTTCCATGTGTACCTGTGTATCATTCTGTGTGAAGAAGGTGGTGGGTATCCACAGTCTCCTCCCCACACATACGTCCACAAGTGCACTACCATTCCCATTACCTCTGACGGTATACCCCACCCTCCCACCACTCCATCAACTTTCCTATCACCCACCTTCCCATTCATATCCCCAATCAGAAATATTATTTTGCTCTTACCAAACTTATCCAGGCACACCTCAGCATTCACCCAGAACTCCTCTTTCTCTATTATAGGTTTATCCTCAGTTGGAGCATACACACACACAACCACTCACATTTGTATTCCTATTTTCATTCTTACCCACACAATCCTTGCACCCACAGAACCATAGTCCCTTACACGATCCTTCCATTTGCTACTTACCAACAAACTTGAACCTTTCGTTCCCTCATTCTCATTCACTTCAGTACACACATCTATTCAACATTCCCATTCTCTCTCACTTGTACAGTCTCGATCCCTAAAAGTAAGCCCCCCTCGATGCTAACAATAAAATTAGCCAGGGTCTTTCTGAACGACGGGTAAACTTGGGAACGCACAAACGAACACACTCCGCTCAAATGAAACAGAAGTTCGAACAGCCATATGAACCTTTTGTGGTTGACTGCAACCACAGTAAAGCCCGCATCACACACAGTACGATAGCCGACGATCACAGCCGATCTTTTCAAAAAAATTGAATTTTTCCGGGATCATCTGACATCGTCTGTGATCATGTAAAAAGATCGCCTCGAATCCTGGTAGTCGAGGGGTGGTCGAGTGGCGCGGAAATGGTCGGCGGTGATCGGCCAAAAAATAGTGGCTGCACTAATTTCTGGCCGATAGTCGGCAGAAATAATTTTTTTTTATCGTGTGACGCCCGTGTAGATTCGTGCAAACGAGCGTATGTGAATCCTGTGGAAATTTTCATTGTCGTCCTCTGATCGGTCAACTTGTTCGAGGACGATTTGTATACAACCGACACATCAATAGCACGACCACAGTTCGATCGATACACGATAGTTGCACAACCACCACACAATAAGTCGTGTGTCACATATATAATCAAGTACCACATGATAATAGTCAGACTGATACTCGACAACAGTCAGCTTCACTCAACCTATGGTCGAGTGAAGTTCGATCACAACACAATAACTACACGATATATCGTGTGTACCAACAGATTAAACGTGTGGCATACACGTTTGGTGCACGATCAACACGTTAACGACCCAATAAAAGTACGATAGCAACAGGCTCACTGTACGTTATATCGGCATAGTCGTGTATGGCGCCACGAGGGCGCCTGGGCAGCGTGGCGCTGAACCCACGCTCTGCACACGGCACACTGAATCTCCGCACAATATGCACACGATACACACGTTAATCGTACGCCGTGGCAGCGCGGATCGGCCCGGCATAAAAGGCCCCCGAGGGCGCCGTGATCATTCAGTTCTCTCTACAGCTCCACGCGCACACAACTTCTCCACATCTCCTGCTCCACCTTTCAGCTAGACAACAAGCATGCTGGGCAAGGGACAGAAGAACATCAGATTTCCTGCCCCCCAGCAGGAATCCGAAGACCTGTAAGAGTCCCAGGTGAATGCTGATGAAGGCGACGCCGAAGAACAAACAACAGACGAGGAAAATGACGAACATCAGCACTCTGGGCAAGCCTTGACCCTCTCACCAGGCCACAGTCGCGCGCCTTCCCCATCACCACGCCTAGCTCGCCATGAGGTGGTGGGCACCCAGGGCGACGTGGAGGGATCCGATGAATCAGACTGAGGCACCCCGCCATCACCCCCACCGTCATGCCCACCCGCCAAGCCACCATCCAGCAAGGGCAAGGCAGCAGCCAAACGAAAGAGAACCTACTCCATCCTCCCGGAAGAGAAGGAGATGGCTGTGGCAGAGTGGCATAGAGAGCATGAGCTCTTCTATAATAAGAAGCTGAAGGCCTACCGCGACAGGGAGAAGAAGGATAGAGTGCACCGGGAGATGGCAGCTATGATCAACGTAACCGTTGAGTTAAAGTGCCTTTATGAATTGAGTGTTATATATAGACAACGTACTGACCTAGCATTTGATAATGTTTTTAGGAATGTATGAAATGCAGATGTATGAATACTGACATTGATGAGTTAATTCTGTGGCCAGGTAATAACCGCAGGGTACTTGCGGGCCACGGGCCATGGTCAAAATGATATACGAACAACAACCTTGTTGTGAATTAATATTTACCATGGTTTAGTATTTTTACGACATAACATTAATGATCTATGTGTCCACCAGTGCTTCTGTCATATTAAATATGATCCATCTTGTAATCAGAGTGTGAGTTGTGACATTATTTAATTCAATTTAACATATACAGTGAATGGTACATGTTGAGTAATTATTATTTGATAATTTCCAGTCGAGTGTCTTCACAAGTGGCTGGAGAGCATGAGGACCCGCTTCGCTAAACTCATCCTGCTCAAGTCTGGCCAGGCGACCAAGACGCTGACGGAGAGGGAGCAGTGGATAAAAGAAACCTTCAGTTTCCTCCGTCCCCCACATTGTGAGGTGTCCCACCCATAAAAGCAAGGTATGTTCCAAATAAAAACCTTTAGTGATGTAGTCTATCATACTCATAATCTGTACTGTTTTATTACTCGTACAACTGGTGTGTGTACACTTTCAATTTGTATATGATAGCAGGACATTCCCATAATTATCATGCAAGCAATTCTGATCAGGACTGCCTATATTACCAGTGTTATAATGTTATAAACATCATTCGTCAATACTAATATTGACCAGTTTATTACTTTCACATTTCCAATTTGTCTCATACGCAAGCATACATACTTTCAATTAGTGTTTTATGCAGGCGAATCTGATCCTGGCTGCGTACATTTATCAATGCAATAAGGATATTTAGTACATTAACAATTAATAATACAGACAGGTTAATGAATGAGGGGTCGTACACGTTTCACTATGATTATTTATTCATATACAAAGGCATACATGTGTTACTAATGAGATGGGCACATAATTTATATATTGTAATACATAAATTTTATTCAATACTAATGTATGACAGGTTGATAGAGAGGAACCCTCACCAGGATTCGAACCCAGTCACCCAAGGTATATTTGGGAGAGTTGGGCACCGCAAACTCCTGCCACGCCAGGAGGTTCTCGGGTCGGCTGTAGTAGTCCGCCAGGTAGTCCCTCACAGCTTTGGCAGGCCCTGGTCCACTTTGTCGCAGGCGTGGCTGGAGTCCATGCAGGGGGTCCCTCCTCCAGTCATCTCACCCACATCACCAGGTTGTACGTTCATGCCAAGGCGTCTGTCGATGAGGATGTTGTGGAGGATGCAGCTGGCGAGGACCACCTTCTCCATAGTGCTAGGTTGTAAGTTGAGGGTCGTGAGTAGGCACTGGAAGCGATTGGCTAGCATCCTGAAAGCGTTCTCCACAACTCTCCTGGCCCTCGCCAGACGGTAGTTGTAGTTCCTCTGTTTCCTCTGGAGTCTTCGGTGGGGGCATGGCTTCTGCAGCCGCTCTCTCATTGGAAAGGTGTCGTCCCCCACAAGGAAATAGGGCACCGGCATATCGCCCCCAGGTAGTGGCTCTCTGGGTGGCAAACCTGCAGCGCCATCATCAAGCGCCTTCCGGAGGTCGGTCACCTGGAAGATCCCTGCATCTGAGGCTGACCCGTTGGCTCCCACGTCGGCGTAGATGAACCGGCACTTGGAGTCAGCCAATGCCAGCAGAACAATGGAATGGTACCCTTTGTAGTTGTAGTAGTATGATCCCATGTTACCAGGGGGTTGCATGGCGATGTGCTTACCGTCGATTGCCCCTACGGTGTGTTTAAAACCCCAGGTGTCATCGAATCCTCTGGCGACCGCCTTCCACCCATGTGGCGTCGTCGGGCACACGTTGACCTAATCCATGTACTCCTGGATGATGGCCTCACAGGTTTCGCGGACGACAATGGAGAAGGTTTTGGGGGCCACTCTGAAGTTCAGATACAGGCTCTTGTATACCTCCCCTGTGGCAAGGAAGCGGAGTGTCTTGGCCAGGCGTAGACCGGGCTCCAGGGCCTTCCTCCAGTTGGTGTCCTGCTTGGCGATGCGTGGTGTTAGCCGCTGGTCTATCTCTTTGAAGAGGTCCTCGTCCATCCTGAGGTAGTACTTGTACGTTGCCTTGTCGGTGTTCTGGAGAGTCTGCATCAGTTGATAATAGTGGCCATACAGGGGTCTTTCCATGATCCAAGCCCTGACATGACAGCTACGTTGCTTGCGGTGTTTTCTGCGGCTCCGTAACTTTCTGAGGGCGATGGTGCACATCAGCTGCAATCGGAGGTTGCTTACTATAAGTTGGTTGAAGTGTAGTATGACCTTGTACGCTTCGTCGTCTGTCAGGGTGGTCGTAAGTTGGTCTAGGACGTCCATGCTGGCTTGCATGTTGACGGTAGGAGCTTCGGTGGTAGAATGAATGCGGCGGCCGTACTGTGTGTGACGCGGGCTTAAGTTTCTTATTTTCACAGGATGTAAATTACTTCAAGTTGTATAACTGGATACGCAAATCTGCTCTAGGCCTACTGACCCAAACGAGGCATATTGATAATGGTTGAGTATGGTTATTTATGTCTGTGAATCAATAGATAAAACAATTACTTATATTCACTGAATTAAAGCAACTTTAGTGGTCAAGCATTATTGATGACATTTAGAACAACTTGCAACCGTTTTTTAACTTCATACTCTATTCCTCTGTATTGATGGTAATATATACAGTCGATATTCCTGTGTGTCCTTCTAAACTACTCTCTCCCCAACCCCCCTTTTCCTAATTTGAAAATATTTTAGCTTCTATTGCCCTCTGACACTAGGTAGAGATTACCACGATTCTTTAGGAAGACCTTACCTTCCTAGACCGGTAAAATGCACAGCTCACTCTGTTCAGGCATAATACCATATCTCTGGGTAAAATATATGATCGTAAGTTTTCAGCTCTAGGAATAGTAAAACTGTTTCTGACAAACTGTCACTATACATTAGGAGCTTATAGTATATATGAACTATCTTGGAAATCATTAACATAATAATAATAACACTCGACAAAAACAAAAATAGGTTGGTAGAAGTGGAGAACCTAGCCAATTCAGATAGGTAGCCGAGAGAGAGAGAGAGAGAGAGAGAGAGAGAGAGAGAGAGAAAGAGAAAGAGATAATGGAATGATACTAGAATATGTTGAATAATAGTACAAATATTGCATATGTTAATCTATTATTTCACCAAATATTATTGTTGCATTCAATCTTGTTACTTTAAATTTGTTTTTATCTAGCTCAGATTTAGATCCTTATTATTCATTAATCAACTATTTTTTAGATACTATTGACTTTTGAATACAGAGTTCGTGGCAGAATGAAGTAGCTCCTATGAGGAAACAAACTAAACTCTGATGTTATTCAATTACCTTATTTATTAATTAAAAACTTCTTAATTATTTTCAAGGGCATTATATTCACCCCGTAATTACAGCATGTTGAAATGCTAGATGAAGTAATGTAATGACTAATGTGACGCAATCGGTTTCATGATAACTTTGAAATAATTATATATGTAAAGAAATCCCATGCTCGACTAACTTAACTCTGAAGATTTACGATGCATTTTAACCGTTTGTTCTTGTTACACAACTCAATGCTATGCAACTTTTGGAAGATCTGTTGGCATTACAAGGAAAAGACTCATTAAATCCTTTGACTTCCATGCTACTCATCCAACTATAAGCAGAATAAACTGGCAAACATGAGTCGTGATCCACAAGGGGATAACTTCTAAGGTTAACGTTTATTAATATTCCATCAACTTCCTTCAATCATTATGTAGTTTAATATGAGCTTCCGTTCATGATCATATACTGTACTCTGTGCTACTCTCCAACTCAAGAGCTAACCTATATTCCCAGTCTTGTTTTCTATTCAATAGGTGAGCTCTGGAACTTTCTCCCAGAACCCATCCGTCCCTCATCCTATTACTTAATTTAATGCCTTCAAACTCCGTGTAGACAGACATTTGGGCTCGACCGTTCCTTGATATTGGCTCTAACACCCTTTTAACTCTGGGGAGGCACTCGTAACAGGCAGTTCTGCCTTTTGTCTCCCTCATACACATATACAAAATAAATATACTGTATATATGCTACATATATACACTACATATGTTAGATTGGATAAGTGTTAATGGTATTTTTTGCAACACTGCTGTGTTAGAGAAAATGAGAAGGAAGGAGCAAAACATCGATAAGGTGATCTGGTAACCTGCAGAAATATTTGATCATGAATGGAGTAGGACAAAACTGTGTTGAGTGCGCATACATGTATGCAATATATAACATTTCGTTTTACCTACGGTAGTCAGGTATTGCGCAGGTTTTGTATTGTCGCAAATAGCAGACATGTGTTGCATGATGAATTATGTTTTTTTAGAATTTACTGCCAAATTTATAAATCTCACAGAAAAGCTTCCCTAATCCCTCACGGACGAAATTTGCACAAACAAATAGTAATCTTTCTGATTATGAATGGACTAATCCTATATATCACATTAAAGGCTGTTTAAATATCTTTAATTATTTATTTAGAAAAGCATTTTAGCAAGGTTTTAACATACGAAATAGAATTACCCGGAATATAATAATCAAGTTTTTTATTTTTGAAGGACTCGACTCGATCTTGTGACTTCGGGTTGCGATATAGCCTACTGTAGCTTGGATTGAATATAGTTGGCCAATCTTCATACCTATCCATTACATTATGACCTTCGTTAAAAAATAGTGTCGCGTTACTATAAGTAGTATTGCTTAAACAGTTTATTCTATTTTTAACTTGTAGGTTTCGGACACAGGAATTTGTTTGAATTATTTCAAATGTCCTGCGTTTCAAGGTAAATATAGCCGAATGAGAAATGTATTTGTGAATTGTGTTTATACACAAATAATTGTGCAATATTTTATTTGGCTGACCTTTAAATAACTGATAGCAATGGAAAGCAAAAACTAACGTTGATACATCAAAACCATCAAGGGTTCACTTTGCTGTTCTAGCCACCTGTGCTAAATCGGAATGGAGTGTGTTCGTTTATGCCACGTTTACCTGTCATCCAGAAAGACCCGGGATACCAATATTTCTCGAGTCGAGGGGGCTTACTTTTAAGGATTGCAACTGTCCCTTTCATTTAGTCTCAGTCATTCTGCATACATCCAGCCTGGCCTCCACTAACACTTCCAGGACCTCTCTTTCTTCTGTGTCCGCATTCATGCCCCTTAAATTCCAAGTCGAGATCCTTAAGCAGCCCATGTTTGATCGAAGTTTGTCAACAGAAGGTCCGTCAGATTCCGAGGCCATTTGTTCGTTTTTTCGTTTTTTCTTCTGTAGGGTTATTTTACAAGTGGAGGGTCGCAAGCCCAACCGACTTAACCTCTTTAGTCGCCTTTTACGACACGCAGGAGGCACGTGGGGCATATTCTAATCCCTTACTCCTAGGGGGGGGGGGGGGGGATAATATGTATCGGCACAAATAATTGAATAGGAACTATCCGTTTCATAATTATTTTGTCAACAAAAGTCATATCATAATGTTATCATACATATTTTGTCGCACAGTGTACTTAGAATTGTCAGGTGCATAGAAAAATTATATTGGTAATTATGTTAAGCAATCTCTTCATTTATTGTTTGTTATTTGCTGGATACTTAATGATAATCAAATTGAAACGTATTACTTTACAATAGAACAAAGGAAATTGCTTACAACGGCAGCTTCTGGGGCAAACTGAGGGGAATATGCATGATGGTATTAACTCATGCACAGGATTTACATGGATTACTGTTTATATTCAGCACTCCTGTATTAAGTCTGTAGCTACAAGTTGTTACTAAGACTAGTTAGTATTTTAAAGACCTTGCGGTCCATTCTGGGGAGATACTTGAACTGGAAAGAGATGTATTGTGTAGAGCACTGCACTCATTGCAGAGTGTACAAAATACTGTCTTATCTCTTCTCGAACTGCTCTACTGAAGAACTATTTACAACTTCTGACTGAAGATTGTTCCAGGTAGAACAGAGCTTATAATATTATGTATAATGTTTCCACATTCACTAGCGCTGAACCCCAGCAATTCTAACTTCCAGTCATGGTTGCGTGTTGTATTGAACATAAACATTGTGTAAGACATTTGCGTTGTCAAACCCATTAAGTATTTCAAAGATTGCAATGAACGGACCTCGTAATCTACATGTCTCTAACGAAAAGAGATCAAGAGCTCTCACCCGCTTCTTAGAGCTCAGTCTTCTTATCGATGGAATAAGCTTTGGACTCTTTGTTGTCGCTCTATATTCATTAAGTGCTTGAGACCAGAATTAAACCGCATATTCTAGGAGAGGCCGTACCAAAGCCTTGTAGAGTGTAAGGGCTCTCTCATTATTATATTCTAGGAAAGGCCGTACCAAAGCCTTGTAGAGTGTAAGGGCTCTCTCATTATTATATTCTAGGAAAGGCTGTACAAAAGCCTTGTAGAGTGTAAGGGCTCTCTCATTATTATATTCTAGGAAAGGCCGTACCAAAGCCTTGTAGAGTGTAAGGGCTCTCTCATTATTATATTCTAGGAAAGGCCGTACCAAAGCCTTGTAGAGTGTAAGGGCTCTCTCATTATTATATTCTAGGAAAGGCCGTACCAAAGCCTTGTAGAGTGAAAGGGCTCTCTCATTATTATATTCTAGGAAAGGCCGTACCAAAGCCTTGTAGAGTGTAAGGGCTCTCTCATTATTATATTCTAGGAAAGGCCGTACCAAAGCCTTGTAGAGTGTAAGGGCTCTCTCATTATTATATTCTAGGAAAGGCCGTACCAAAGCCTTGTAGAGTGAAAGGGCTCTCTCATTATTATATTCTAGGAAAGGCCGTACCAAAGCCTTGTAGAGTGTAAGGGCTCTCTCATTATTATATTCTAGGAAAGGCCGTACCAAAGCCTTGTAGAGTGTAAGGGCTCTCTCATTATTATATTCTAGGAAAGGCCGTACCAAAGCCTTGTAGAGTGAAAGGGCTCTCTCATTATTATATTCTAGGAAAGGCCGTACCAAAGCCTTGTAGAGTGTAAGGGCTCTCTCATTATTATATTCTAGGAAAGGCCGTACCAAAGCCTTGTAGAGTGTAAGGGCTCTCTCATTATTATATTCTAGGAAAGGCCGTACCAAAGCCTTGTAGAGTGTAAGGGCTCTCTCATTATTATATTCTAGGAAAGGCCGTACCAAAGCCTTGTAGAGTGTAAGGGCTCTCTCATTATTATATTCTAGGAAAGGCCGTACCAAAGTCTTGTAGAGTGTAAGGGCTCTCTCATTATTATATTCTAGGAAAGGCCGGACCAAAGCCTTGTAGAGTGTAAGGGCTCTCTCTCATTATTATATTCTAGGAAAGGCCGTACCAAAGCCTTGTAGAGTGTAAGGGCTCTCTCATTATTATATTCTAGGAAAGGCCGGACCAAAGCCTAGTAGAGTGTAAGGGCTCTCTCATTATTATATTCTAGGAAAGGCCGTACCAAAGCCTTGTAGAGTGTAAGGGCTCTCTCATTATTATATTGCACTGTCACTTATTAACCCCTTCTGCACCGGCGTCGACTATTTAATTTAATGATGTCTATATTCATACGATTGTGTGCAGCTTAGGCAGTATCGGTGGTAGTAAAAAGGGTTACGTGAGATAGTTCGAAGCCTATTAATTGCTGGAGGGCCTTTGGCAACTGAAGTAAATCGTGTAACAGTAGCCAGATTATCGTGTAACAGTAGCCAGATTATCGTGTAACAGTAGCCAGATTATCGTGTAACAGTAGCCAGATTAAAGTTCAAAAGACGTAGCCGGTACAGAAGTGGTTAACCTTATATCATTTGGACATTCTCTACTAAGGGGAGATTTCCACTTGAGGGATATTTTTCTTGACCCCTGTCTCCCTCATGTTTAGCCCCATTGCTTTTGAGACTCTAAGAGGTTCGCCTCATTTGTTTGGCGATTTCAAGAACCTTCGCCCCATTTTGTCAATTATAAGACCTTTCGTGCTATTTAGGTGTCGATTTGTTTCTGGCCAGCGATAGCGAGCCTGTAATTTAAGAGGAACAGGCCTTCGGCCGGCACATTTTTCTACCGAAAAAATTACAAATTTATCTTGAAAGTGGGTAAACGGGGTTTGATTTTAAGCTTGATGGAGGTCTAGGGAACAAACTAAAAACCTCCCCTTAAATGCACTGCTTGAAAACATTAGGTCACTGCTAAACTGAACACCCATATTGTTTTCTAAATCACTAACTTCTAACTACCAGAGTCTTTCTAAATCACTAACTTCTAACTACCAGAGTCTTTCTCAATAACTTCTAACTACCAGAGTCTTTCTCAATAACTTCTAACTACCAGAGTCTTTCTCAATAACTTCTAACTACCAGAGTCTTTCTCAATAACTTCTAACTACCAGAGTCTTTCTCAATAACTTCTAACTACCAGTCTTTCTCAATAACTTCTAACTACCAGAGTCTTTCTCAATAACTTCTAACTACCAGAGTCTTTCTCAATAACTTCTAACTACCAGAGTCTTTCTCAATAACTTCTAACTACCAGAGTCTTTCTCAATAACTTCTAACTACCAGAGTCTTTCTCAATAACTTCTAACTACCAGAGTCTTTCTCAATAACTTCTAACTACCAGAGTCTTTCTCAATAACTTCTAACTACCAGAGTCTTTCTCAATAATGAATAATATGATTTGGGAGTTATTTGGCCGATATGCATCACCTTTCGCTTCTCCAAGTTTAGTCAGGTTAGGTGAAGGTATTGAGGGATAATTAGCCATTACAACGGCACCTCGTATCTACATTCTACTTTTTACTATGTTTCTGAAGAGTGTAGCGAGGAAGCTGTTTGAGTGGCTTTGTTATGTGTGTTATTAGTCTGTTTATAGTGTCATCTGCCATGCCTCGGACCATTCACCCAGACTGTTAACCTTTACAGTAATGGTAACGTATTTTGTATTGTATGTTAGCTACATTCACACGATTTTATTAAGCTTAGGAAGGGTATTTGGTAGCTAAAATGATTAATTGAGATAGTCTGTAGTCTATTAATTGAGATAGTCTGTAGTCTATTAATTGAGATAGTCTGTAGTCTTTTAATTGAGATAGTCTGTAGTCTTTTAATTGAGATAGTCTGTAGTCTATTAATTGAGATAGTCTGTAGTCTATTAATTGAGATAGTCTGTAGTCTATTAATTGAGATAGTCTGTAGTCTTTTAATTGAGATAGTCTGTAGTCTTTTAATTTAGATAGTCTGTAGTCTATTAATTGAGATAGTCTGTAGTCTATTAATTGAGATAGTCTGTAGTCTTTTAATTGAGATAGTCTGTAGTCTTTTAATTGAGATAGTCTGTAGTCTATTAATTGAGATAGTCTGTAGTCTATTAATTGAGATAGTCTGTAGTCTATTAATTGAGATAGTCTGTAGTCTTTTAATTGAGATAGTCTGTAGTCTTTTAATTGAGATAGTCTGTAGTCTATTAATTGAGATAGTCTGTAGTCTATTAATTGAGATAGTCTGTAGTCTATTAATTGAGATAGTCTATAGTCTATTAATTGAGATAGTCTATAGTCTATTAATTGAGATAGTCTGTATTCTTTCAATTGAGATAGTCTGTATTCTTTCAATTGAGATAGTCTGTATTCTTTCAATTGAGATAGTCTGTATTCTTTTAATTGGTAACCGTCCTTCTTGAGCAGAATGCAATCGTCTAATAGTTGCCGGAATATAATGCAAAGGACGTCACCGGTACTGAAGGGGTTAAGGGAGGTCACCGTTTGTTTTTTTATCTTTCTCTCTTTTCCTGGCTTGTATCCATTCGGCCCCATTCTTCCAACTGTTTTAAGACGTTTATTCCTATCCAGGTGTAGATTTCTTGCTGGCGAGCGATAGCGAGCCAGCATTGTATGGAGAAATCCGGCTTCGCCGGAGAAATTTTTCTATCGAAAAATTTACAAATTAAGCTTGCTGTCGAAAAAAAATACATATATATATATATATGCTGGCTTGCTACCGCTCGCCAGGAAAATATTGACACCTGTATGGGGGTAAACGTCTTAAAAAAGTAGGCTGAATGGGGCCGAATGGATACAAGCCAAAGAGAGAGGGAGAGAAAGAGAAAATAAAGCGAGGTGGGCTCCCTTAAGATCCTTGCTGAGTTGTTCAACCCTGTTAATGCTTTTGGGACGATGACGTAATGTTCGTCTAATTCTAGATACCATTAGACAATATTCTTCAGCTTACAATGTACCTCTAGGACTCAAAGGGATTAATACTATATCATTAAGCCTTGTGAATAGCCTACAATTATTTCCTAGAATATACACTCAAAGTTAATATAATCTATAAATTCGAGTTTACACAAGAGAGAGAGAGATAAAGAGAGAGAGAGAGATATAATACTTATTTTCTTAGTATCCCTCTAATTATAATTGTTCTAATGATTCTTATCAGGTATCAGGACTATAGTAGACAACGCCGTATTATAAATGGTCTGGTACGTAATTAAAAAACTCATAATTGCCACTATTATGCAAAGGTACGAACTATTTGTATGTGAACTGTGTAGACAGACGCAGTCCTATAATTTTATTGTTGTCATTGTTCGTAGTGTTTTTGTTGTTATTGTTGTTTTGTTGCTGTTGTTTTGTTGCTGTTGTTTTCATAGTTGTTCTTGTTCCTGAAAAAAGTAAAGTTGGAGGTGTTAGATCAATTGTTGAGCTATTGTGCAAATAACTTAGCGAGCCTATAGCTGTGATGATGATGGATGTCACAAGGTATATTGTGCAAATAACTTAGCGAGCCTATAGCTGTGATGATGATGGATGTCACAAGGTATATTGTGCAAATAACTTAGCGAGCCTATAGCTGTGATGATGATGGATGTCACAAGGTATATTGTGCAAATAACTTAGCGAGCCTATAGCTGTGATGATGATGGATGTCACAAGGTATATTGTGCAAATAACTTAGCGAGCCTATAGAAGCGATGATGATGGATGTCACAAGGTATATTGTGCAAATAACTTAGCGAGCCTATAGAAGTGATGATGATTGATGTCACAAGGTATATTGTGCAAATAACTTAGCGAGCCTATAGATGTGATGATGATGGATGTCACAAGGTATATTGTGCAAATGACTTAGCGAGCCTATAGCTGTGATGATGATGGATGTCACAAGGTATATTTGCCGAAGGGATAGAGTACTAACCCATGCTATAATGTTAGGTGTGTAGTACGTTCACCTTAAGGGGTTGGTGGCTGTTTATTTGTTCTACTAATTAATGTATTCATTTATTTTTTAGTTTCCTCGCTAGACCTCTCTCAAGCTTAGCAAAACACCCCCTAGACCCCCCTCAAGATAACTTTGTAATTTTTTCGGTAGAAAATTGTCCCGGCCAAATGCCGGTTCCTCTTATAACTACAGGCTCGCTCTCGCTCGCCAGGAACAATTACACACCTCAGTGGCACAATAGGTCTTAAAATTTACAACGAAATGAAAGCTAAAGGTGTTAAAACTGCCAAACTAATGGGCCGTACATTTTAACATTTCAAAACTAATGGGGCTAAACATGAGGGAGAAAGGGGTCCAGATAAACGACTCATCTCGCCTTAAGGGGAGATAGTTGGTTGTTCTGGCCCCCATTCTCCCTCATGTTTACCTCCTATAGTTTGCAGATTTTAAGACGTTCGGCCCATTACTCTGGCGATTTTAAGATTTGTCACCCTATTTTTGTTGTCAATATTAAGACCTTTCGTGCCATTTAGGTGTCAATTGTTTTCCCAGCAAGCGATAGCGAGTCTGTAATAATCTGTGCGAGTCTGGAAGCGGCCTTTAGCTAGGACATTTGTTTTATCAAAATATGTTTTTTTAAGCTTGATGGAGTTCTAGGTAGGAAACTAAACAAATAATATAAAAATATATTAATATATCGGCTAATAAATAAATAATCCCTACTTAATTACGCTGCCTGTCAACCATGCCATAAATATATATACTGTATATATAACAACATGTATGACAATATTTCTATAACAGTAATGATTACATAAAAAACTGGACCTGAAGGCACATAGGATTATATAATTATAAAATGCCACTAATTCCACTGGCAACAGTAATCAATTATAGAATGTCACTTGTTTGGGTTCTCTTTTCACTAAATAGTCGGTGTTGGCATCAATCGTTTTATTTCATAGTGAATTGTCAAATTATGATAACTTTTTATAAATAGAATATATTAACATTGCATCTGACTATTTCAAGTTTAAATCTTACTTTCAAGTAGTGAATTACTTTCAATATATATTACATGATAGAACTTTCCATCAAAAGGCTTGATTCGATATTCCGTTGACATTTCTGTTATCAAAGTGTTTAAACTGTGATATACCTTTTAGCGTGAGAACCTTGCAGCTGCTGCTATGTACTGTCGCCGTCAATAGTTTCCTGGACACCCATCTGACGATGACTGGTGATTTGTTTTGGTAACAGTGTTGCCCCTCCCTCCCCCCCCCCCCCTCCCCATCCACCCACTCTGTAGTCGTGTCCCTCCCCCTCTTTCTCCCTCGTCGGGCAACTGTAAGCCCCTCCCTCTCCACCACCACCGGACTCCACACACAGCACATCCACACCATTATGCTGACTCTCTCTCTCTCTCTCTCTCTCTCTCTCTCTCTCCCTCTCTCTCTCTCACAACTGATAATTGTAATTATTCAGCACCATGATTACGTTATATATTTTAGGATCATATTTACACTATTAAAACGTAGAAATGTATAATGTTTCGTATTCGTTAACAGATTTAACATACCAATATTGCATTCCCTTGGCCATATAGTGAGATTTGTTGACCAAATGTGTTTTTATGTATTTTCAACGATCAGTGTAGTATCTGAGGCAGACGTCAGTGAACACAAATTAGTGAATATAAGAACATGAAGCTTTGAATATTTTTAGACAGCTGGCTATATTTGTAAAGAATGTCAAACGAAGCCGAATTACTTCATACAATGCTAGCTCGGTATTGCTCGTCAACAATTATTTCATACAATGATAGCTCGGTATTGCTCGTCAACAATTACTTCATACAATGCTAGCTCGGTATTGCTCGTCAACAATTACTTCATACAATGCTAGCTCGGTATTGCTCGTCAACAATTACTTCATACAATGCTAGCTCGGTATTGCTCGTCAACAATTACTTCATACAATGCTAGCTCGGTATTGCTCGTCAACAATTACTTCATACAATGCTAGCTCGGTATTGCTCGTCAACAATTACTTCATACAATGCTAGCTCGGTATTGCTCGTCAACAATTACTTCATACAATGCAAGCTCGGTATTGCTCGTCAACAATTACTTCATACAATGCTAGCTCGGTATTGCTCGTCAACAATTACTTCATACAATGCTAGCTCGGTATTGCTCGTCAACAATTACTTCATACAATGCTAGCTCGGTATTGCTCGTCAACAATTACTTCATACAATGCTAGCTCGGTATTGCTCGTCAACAATTACTTCATACAATGCTAGCTCGGTATTGCTCGTCAACAATTACTTCATACAATGCTAGCTCGGTATTGCTCGTCAACAATTATTTCATACAATGCTAGCTCGGTATTGCTCGTCAACAATTACTTCATACAATGCTAGCTCGGTATTGCTCGTCAACAATTACTTCATACAATGCTAGCTCGGTATTGCTCGTCAACAATTTGTTTAAACCTAGATAGACTTCTTAAAACACTTGGCTGAGTAATGTGTATTCTCCCCTTAAAGAAGCTTCTAAAACTCATAGCAGTTATAATTAATTAATATTTCGGAGATAGTAATGTGAGGGATGTGTTGGTGGACGAAGCGAGGGGGCGGAGCTTACAGTAGGAGACGACGTAGGAGAATGAAGGGGAGAGGGATGAGAAACCATACAGAGGGGGTGGACGGGGAAGAAGGGGGGGGGGGGGGAAACAGTGTTACCAAAACAAATCATGACTCCTTGTGAGTTGGGTGTCCAGGAAATTATTGACGGCGACAGTACACCTCGGAGTTAAGGAGTCAAACCAAGGGCCAGGGTATTAAAGAGTTTTATTTTATTTTGTGTGTGTGTGTGTGTATGTGTATTTTAGCCAATCTGTTCGTCGGACTATGGCAGCTAGTGCTTCTGTGTTAGACTTTGTGCTGATGTCACTACTAAACCTTGCGTTTGATATTTTCCACCCGGTTGTCGGGCTATAATCACAACCATATCCACCCTACCATATTGTATTTCATTCTCCATACTATTTGCTTACTCTTCACTAAGCATCGTCTGAAGATCAGTATGTATTGTGCTGTATAATAATATCATATGTAAATATTTGTAATCCATTACAATACCCTTTAGTATATATTTGAAAATATTTCATTATATCAATCGTCACAACTCCAACAAAAAGAAGACAAAATATATAATGTTTTGTGGATTTTAGTTGAAATTTTGAAAGACAAAAGTATACAATATAATACAAATATTTATTTTACATTTCTCTATTTTAGGAAAATTCTGCTATACAACATAAACAAACGAAATATTAATGGTTTGGTCGTATCACTTTCGTATGGTTTACTTAGCTAGAGGAAATTTAACGTGTTATGTGGATAATTTTGATCGAACTCACATGAAGAGTTAAAACAACACCGTCTGACAAGAGTTTAAGTAAATGAAAGATGTAAAAGACACCCACTCTGACTGAGGGTTAATGGACAGGACACTTTTCAAAATGTACAAATGAATCATCTAACATAAATGTACTAACACAATAATGATTAAGATGTGTAGCCTAACAGTTGGACAGTAATAAGTGTTACCAGAGTGAACACAAATCATTTAAGACATTTATGTCGAGCCTTTCTTAAGATAAATAATTAAGATAAATAATGCCGGTGACCCCCCTTAAGAAATTAAGGTTCAACCTGTCTTAACTATATTTAAAGGCCGAGGTATATAAAAGTATATTAGAGTATTCTTTCCCTTTACGTATTCAGCTCGGTTCTCTCCCCTGGAAGCATTTTCCTGAGAGCTTTCTGCCGTATCACTGCTGGGGGTCGGTGGCTCCCTCGGCCCTTCCACTTACCATTATGTCTGGCTCTCATACTATATCTCTGGCTTTACTTTTACACGTTTTATTCATGTAGAATCACTTTTTATATCTACTTGGTTCATCTTTAAGGGAGCCCACCTTGCTTTTTTTATCTTTCTCTCCCTCTCTCTTTGGCTTGTATCCATTCGGCCCCATTCAGCCTACTGTTTTAAGACGTTTGCCCCCATCCAGGTGTCAATATTTTCCTGGCGAGTGGTAGCGAGCCAGCATATAATATATTTTTGTTTTGACAAGGTAAATTTGTACATTTTTCGATAGAAAAATTTCTCCGGCGAAGCCGGATTTCTCCATACAATGCAATGCTGGTTCGCTATCGCTCGCCACGAATATATCAATCCCTTGATGAGGATAAACGTCTTAAAACAGTCGGGTGAATGGGGACGAATGGATACAAGCCAGGGAGAGAAAGAAAAGGAGAGAAAGATAAAACAAAAAGTCGGTGACCCCCCTTAACTTTATCACTTATCCATACATTAAAATTATGTTTGCAACCCATTAATGTCATAACACAAGTTCAGTCACTTATAAAAATTAGTCGACCCCTTTGTATTTCTTTTTGTTTTATGTTTATATATGCATTGACATAGATAGCTTTTTGGGTGGAACTTGCTTATCAATAAATAGTATATGTAGTTTTGTTGATGTATAGATAATAATAGTTGCCAATTAATTTTCAGCGATATGCTTCCATAATTATAAATCGGTGAGGTCCACAAATATGTATGAGTGACTGCACATTCACTAATTGATGCATTGTTGTTTGTCTTTCTTTATCTGTCAATCACTCTGATTCACCTCAACCTTTGTAAACTAGACTCATTCTTACTACTTTGTCTGTCCTAGTTTAGATGTTCTCACTCGTGCTAATTCAGTGTTGCTGTCCTGACTTACTCTGTCTGTCCTGACTTACACTTACTGTCTTTACTCACACTTACTGTCTTTACTCACACTTACCGTCTTTACTCACACATACTGTCTTTACTCACACTTACTGTCTTTACTCACACTTACTGTCTTTACTCACACTTACTGTCTTTACTCACATTTTTTTCTATATTCCAACTTGCTTCCTCTCGGGCATAGGCTGAGAACCTTAACATTCACCGCTTTACATTGAACAGTGAAGCCCGTGAGGTCTTGTTCCAGTCTAGGGAGTGAGACATGTGAAGCACGTAGAGTACAACGAGCACCTGCCATCTTGCCTTCACATGAGGCAGGTGCTCACTCATGGCCCAAAACGACCCCATCTCTGAAGCCACCTCGTTCCCGTGCTTCACTGTCTCACCCCCTACACTCGGACTCTCACATTTACACACACACAATGCCACCTGTTGAGCAGATAACTCACCAGGCATTGCACCCCTATAGCATATTTTGAATATGGGAATATTCATACAGTGCTATTTGATCAGGGAACAATGAGGGTATTTTATTGACGTTTCGGTGGGCTTGTGGTAATGCACTGATACCAGGTACAACACAAATTCCATCCCAATAATATCTTCCCATTGATACATCGGGATTTGAACCCGGGACCTTTGGATTACCAGGCCAGTGGCAAGACCACTCCACCACACCTCCCCTAAGTAAAGACACATACTGTCTTTACTCACACTTACTGTCTTTACACACACGTACTGTCTTTACTCACACTTACTGTCATTACTCACACATACTGTCTGTACTCACACTTACTGTCTTTACTCACACTTACTGTCTTTACTCACACATACTGTCTTTACTCACACTTACTGTCCTTACTCACACATACTGTTTTTACTCACACTTACTGTCTTTACTCACACATACTGTCTTTACTCACACTTACTGTCTTTACTCACACATACTGTCCTTACTCACACTTACTGTCTTTACTCACACTTACTGTCTTTACTCACACTTACTGTTTTTACTCACACTTACTGTCTTTACTCACACTTACTGTATTTACTCACACTTATTGTCCTTACTCACACGTACTGTCTTTACTCACACTTACTGTCTTTACTCACACGTACTGTCTTTACTCACACTTACTGTCTTTACTCACACATACTGTCTTTACTCACACATAATGTCTTTACTCACACTTACTCTCTTTACTCACACTTACTGTGTTTACTCAACTTACTGTCTTTACGCACACATACTGTCTTTACTCACACTTACTGTCTTTACTCACACTTACTGTCTTTACTCACACTTACTGTCTTTACTCACACGTACTGTCTTTACTCACACATACTGTCTTTACTCACATGTACTGTCTTTACTCACACTTACTGTCTTTACTCACACCTACTGTCTTTACTCACACTTACTGTCTTTACTCACACATACTGTCTTTACTCACACATACTCTCTTTACTCACACTTACTGTCCTGACTCACACTTACTGTATTGACTAACACCTACTGTCTCTACTCACTCTTACGGCTGGCTTACACAAAGCTAGTAATACTTGTGAGTAAAACCTAACTCTTCACAAGTGTCCTGGTAACTGATCCACTAGCCACGAATAGCTTGCCCTGAGATACCCTAGGTTAGTGGTGCTGTTTTCTCGATGCTAATGAAAGATTAATAATTGCTAGCTCGCTTCTACTTACGGCTAGTAATTTTTCTTGTTATGTAATATCAGTAATCAATTATCTGTCTGTTTAACCTTTATATCCGTCTCTCACTCTCTTTCTCTTTCACAATATATTTGTGAAATCTTCAAGGAGGATGATTAACCCGCTGAGTACCAGCTAAATATTTATAAATGTACCACCCAGGACCGGCTTATTCTAAAAAAAAAATGTATTCCAGAAACAATAGCGAATGGGTTAAGAATGAAGGAAAAACCACGAAAAACCGATCAAAAAGCTCAAAAAATGGTCCTACAGAGCCCCCGAAAACGGATTTTACAAGAGTAAAAAATTAAAGGCAATTTCCCAAAAAAAAAAGTTTTTGCACGCTCACGCGCACGCAGTTGGACTTTGAGAGTTTTCAACCATCGGCATGGGTGCGTGGGATACTTACACAGTTCCCATACAAATCTGAGCCCTCTAGGTGCCATAGGACCGGAGTAATTGGGACCGGAGTGACGCTGACGCAAACGAGGAGTCGCTGGGGTTTAGCGTTACATACATTACCGACGCACGGTTTGCGTCGCTGGGGCTCAGTGGGTTAAGAGACTTTCAAACAAAAGTAACACCATATATGCAAATATTATTATCTAAGTGACTAAGTTTACAATAAACTTGTACGTGTAGTGTATAGTATTTTGGATGCAATATGAAACAAACAATAATAAATGTTATATGAACATTTAAAATAGCGGTAATATTTTCGCGAAAATGGAAAATATTTGTTGTCGCCTTCAAACTCAAGAATTTCGTACACTGTGTTCTGTCGGGAATCAAACCAAATATGTTATTCGATTTGCCAAGAACTCTTTCATCAATAACAACTGTATTGAACTTTTTAACTCTTGATCTCCCCTGGCTTTCTGGCAGCTAGCCAAAAACCTCTCCACAAATTTTACTTCCTCGTCTTTCCTTCCCCTTTTCCACTACGATGGCATCATTGTCACTATTTCTGACAAAGCTAAAACTATTTGTTCAAACTTTCAATAATAAATCCACCTTGAATGACTCGGGTGCTATTCATCTTTCTCCACCCTGTCTCGCTTACTTATGCCTAATATTTTAATATTTCTAAGGATGTACACCCAGAAGTGAAAGTCCCTATCTATGGGTTACCCCTTACAATCCCTACCCAAGGCAGTAGGAAAGGGGTAGTGCTTATCCGTTACTCCTTCCTAGTCCTTCACTTGGATGGAGAGACTAAGCTACCAGCCCCCCACTCACATCCTATCCCTACCCCAGACAGGAGGATACCTCAGTTTCCAAACATTGTCTCTGACCCAATCAGGAATAATTGATAGATCAGAAGATGGGCGTGCCATGGCCCCGATACAAGAGTTTTGGAGTGGTTGCATGCTAGGTTGTTGTGAAAAAACTAGGTGAAGAGTGTAATGTAGAATCATTAGCATATGAAGGGATGAGACTATAGGTACAGTTGAGGAGATCATTAATGAATACTAGAAAGAAAACTTGGCACAGGACAGAACCCTGAGGAACACCGGAGTTGATAGGTTAAGGAAGAGAGCGATGGCCATCCACAACTGGAGCTATGGAATGGTCAGAAAGGAAATTGGAGGCAAAGGCACAGATAGAGGAATGAAAACTGAAGGAGGATAGTTTGGAAATTATAAATTTGTACTAGACTCTATCGAAGGCTTTCAATATCTAAAGGGCAATAGGAAAAGTCTTACTGAACTCCCAAAGGGAGGATGACCAAAAGTTAGTAAGATAAACAAGGAGATAACCAGTAGAGCGACCCTTAGGGAAACCATACTGGCGATCTGAAAGTAGGTATTGGGATGATAAAAGCTAAGAAATGTTGAATTAGGAATAGTTTAAAAACTTTAGAAATGCAAGCAATTTGAGCAATCTGACAATAGTTGGAGGGTTAGGAATGATCACCCTTTTTTAGAACAGGTTGAATGAAAGCAAACTTCCAGCAAGAAGGAAAGACGTTAAAGTAAAGACAGAGACGGAAGAGTCTGCCTAGGCAGGGAGTTAGCACGGAAAACAAGTTTCTGAGTAATCTATTTTTTATCAATTTCACCACAACACCAAACACCTCCAATGAAATTAATGAAAGCATATATATGTGATCCGCCAGGAAGAACACCATCCGATCCGTATGCTTTCTTAGTATTAAGCCCACAGAGCGCAAAAAGTACACCCTTAGAAAAGATTATGATATTAGGCATAAGTATGTGAGAGAGGGATGAGTAGCGCTGGAATAATCTAAGGTGGAGGTTTTGGCGGAAGATTGAGCAAAAAGTTCAGCTTTGTCAGAGGAAGAGGTGACAATGGTACTCTCAGAGTGGAAAAGAAGAGGGAAAGCTGAGGAAGTGAAATTGTTGGAAAGGTTTTTGGCTAGATGCAAAAAAGCTAGGGAAGAAGTAGAGTTGTAAAGTTCAAAGCATTTGTTATTGATAAAAGTATTGTTGGCGAGAGTCGAGGGACATATCTGGCTTGATTCCGGGCAGAAACGTATAAAGTTCGGGATTCTTGAGTTTGAAGGCGACGGAACCATTTTAATACTTCCTTCGTATTGCGGACAGCAGTAGAACAAGAGTGAGTAAACCAAGATTTTTGCGAGTTTAATTGAAAGAAAGAAAATGGAATGTATGCTTCCATGCCCAAAAGTATTACCTCAGAAGTGCACTCTGCACTCTCTGAGGGTCCCCGGCCACGGAAGCAAAAATCTTTCCATGGAAAATCAAAGTAGTACTGCCGAAAAGCCTCCAAGTTGGCAGCACCAAAATGCCCCAAGGGCCGCCAGCTGGAAGGGTCAGAAGGCTGTACTGGAGAGACAGGACAAGTAACAGAGATAAGGTTATAATCGGAGGGCCCCAATAAAGAGAGAAGATTTACAGTGTAAGCAGGAAGATTAAAGGTTAGAAACGAGTCAAGAATGTTGGGCCAATCTCCAGGGCGGTCCGGGATACTGGTGAGGTGCTGAACTAACTGCTCTATTTAGGATGGGAAAACTGTAAGCATGTTCACCAGGTTGGTCAGTGAAATGAGGGTAGAGGAATTGGTGATGGTAAACATTGAAATCTCCGAAGATGGAGATTTAAGGAAAGGGAGACATGGATAAGAATGTGTTCCACTTTAGAAGTAAGATACTCAAAGAATTTTGGATAGTCAGTAGAATTAGGGGAGAGATAAACAGCACAGATATATTTAGTGAGTGAGTGACAGTATTTCCCAATTGAAATTTTCCGTTCATTATTTACATATATTCGTAGTTCAGAGTTTGAATGTGAATTGTGAATATTGTATATATATTCCAAGTACAGAGAAGTTAAGTCGAGCGTGACAGAGCGTGCAAGCCTATTAATGCAAATACGAACTTCTGAGAAGTAAACCTAAGCACATGTGTAATGAAGTATATTATGATTATCTGGAATTCCATAGTAGCCAGAGTCCACGTGGAGTGACCACACCTTGCGTTAACTAGTCGGGGTTACCGACCTGAGAGTCCACATATACCTGTATCCCTTTCCCCCCCGAGTTTTAAATGATAATTCCAATTTTAATTTACGGACCCGGGTGATAGAATAACCCGCTCCCAGTACTATATATATATATATATATATATAGGGGAGGTGTGGTGGAGTGGTCTTGCCACTGGCCTGGTAATCCAAAGGTCCCGGGTTCAAATCCCGATGTATCAATTGGAAGATATTATTGGGATGGAATTTGTGCTGTACCTGGTATCAGTGCATTACCACAAGCCCACCGAAACGTCAATAAAATACCCTCATTGTTCCCTGATTAAATAGCACTGTATGAATATTCCCATATTCAAAATATGCTATAGGGGTGCAATGCCTGGTGAGTTATCTGCTCAACAGGTGGCGTTGTGTGTGTGTAAGTGTGAGAGTCCGAGTGTAGGGGTTGAGACAGTGAAGCACGGGAACGAGGTGGCTTCAGAGATGGGGTCGTTTCGGGCCATGAGTGAGCACCGTGCCTCATGTGAAGGCAAGATGGCAGGTGCTCGTTGTACTCTACGTGCTTCACATGTCTCACTCCCTAGACTGGAACAAGACCTCACGGGCTTCACTGTTCATTGTAAAGCGGTGAATGTTAAGGCTCTCAGCCTATGCCCGAGAGAAAGTAAGTTGGAATATAGAAAAAAAAAAAAAAAAAAAAAAAAAAAAAAAAGATATATATATGAGATGACGGGCCCCACACCAACGATACACCGAGTGGCCAGCATAACCACTCAGGCAACCTCAAAACCCCAGGACAGACGACGAAGACGTTTACCTGAGTCCCCCCTACGAGTCTGCCAGAATCTACCTGATTTGACCATGCCCAGCCGTCCATTCCACAGTTCTCTTTCATGCCCACAGCCACCTGAGAAAACGGAGGACTCTCTCAGCCAGTCACAAGCCACCATCCACAACCGCCCTGGGACCACCAATTAGAATCCTCCTTATACGTAGTCTCCACCAGAAGTGACGCTCTCTGTATTGTTCCGCCAGATTTGGGATTTGATGAGCACTTCCTTATGCAATCTACTCACCAGCACCCCAGATATTTCAGGAACAAGTGGACCTGATGACGCCTGGCTACTCCAGGCCCCCGAAGATACAACTACAGTCCCCTATGTGTAGGTCTGAGGATAATTAGAAGACCTGCAGGACAGTTGCTCCATTTTTAGCTTTAAGTGTTCTTTATTTTTCACAGCAGTCCTGGACCTTCCAGCCGCCCCATTAAGTATTATAATATTACCTTGGAACCAGGCCCATATGATAATACCTGAGTTCCCAGGCTAGAATGTATATGTACCTCACAACAACCATTTTTCCTCTTTCCTCTACACCCTTTTTTCCCCGAGTTCATTGACCCCTGAAGTAAGAAAATATTTGAATACGACCTCAGGTAAACCTGAGGAAAGTATGCAAAACCACCCTCACCTACCGACTAGGCGGACTCCATTCAAGATACGGCTCTTTTGGACGGTGTTGCTACGGTGCCACCCCCCCCCACCCTTTCGCCCCCCTGGCCCTCGAGAGTGCCCCTTGGACGTAGGCCCCCTTCCGGATTGCTGAAGGACCACCTGTCTGTTGCCTGGCACCCTGAACCGAGGACCCCTGCTGAAGCTATGGATGTAGCCCTGGACCTAGGACCCCTGCTCGAATTACGTAAGCAGGCCTGGAGATAGGACCCCGGTTCGAATTACGTAACCAGGCCTAAATCGAGGACCCCTGCTCGAGGAGGCAACCAGCTGTGTAAGATTGGCTACTACCCTCTACGCCGGCCAGACCAGTACTCTCGTCCCCCTACCCTCCCAAATACTTAAGTGTTTCTGTGTCTTTCTCTGTTGGTTATTGTTGTGAGGTATTGATTATGTAAATATGTGAACCTTGTTGTGCCCTGATTTACTTGCGATCTGTGCCCAATATCCTATGCTTGCGTAATAAGTTTCATCCTTCTGAACCTGTGATATTCTGTGTCCATCTTGCCTTCAGTTCTTGACCCTTGTTCAAGCCTTTATTTTATTCATAAATTACGCATACATTACATATGAGTGTCATTAACGTATATTCAGGCCCTCCACGCTCGCAGATTTACTGACTACGTGTATGTTGATTTATTATTTGTGAGTTAAAGTCCCAATATATTCCGTGATCAATCCATTTATATAAACGCTTTTTACCTAGAACCTACGCTCAATTTTCCAACGAGTGCTCAGTGTAATTCCTAAATTCTCTATTCAGTAATCGCATATGACTTATATCTTTTTGACGTGCTTTTATGTTTTTGTAAATCTTGATGTTGTGATATTTCGAATACCGTGTTTAGGAATTCTTTCCTCTGTGTTTCGTACCATTTGCATCCACCCTACACTAATTGTTACTGTGTATTTTATTCATCTCGCCCTGTTAACCCGTTCAGGCCCGAGCCTGGTACTGCCTGTTTTAACCCGCTGAATACCAGCTAAATATTTATAAATGTACCACCCAGGACCGGCTGATTCTGATTTTTTTTTTTTATTCCAGAAACAATAGCGAATGGGTTAGGAATGAAGGAAAAACCACGAAAAACCGATCAAAAGGCTCAAAAAATGGTCCTACAGGGCCCCCGAAAACGGATTTTACAAACTAAAAAATTGAAGGCAATTTCCCCAAAAAAACATGTTTTTGCACACTCACGCGCACGCGGTTGGACTTTGAGAGTTTTCAACCATCGGCATGGGTGCGTGGGATACTTTCATAGTTTCCATACAAATCTGAGCCCTCTAGGTGCCATAGGACCGGAGTAATTGGGACCGGACCAGACAGGACGCAACGTATGAGTCGCTGGGGTTTAGCGTTACATACATTGTGGACGCAAACGCTGCGTCGCTGGGGCTCAGTGAGTTAAGTATCAATGAGTAGGAATTCGTCGCCTACGCCCATGTACTAATTGTGCCTGTACATTTCATTTACCTCGCCCTGTTAACTTGTTCAGAAGCGAATCTGATATTGTGTTAAATATCAATGAGCTAAACTTCGTCATTAGCACCAATTTAATTACTAAATACGATCTACCGATCGATATCTATTAATTAGTCAGTTCTCTCTTGTTGAGATTAAAAATGTAGTGTTCATTTACGTCTGATTCTATTGGAACTCGGTTAGTATTTTGCTTATCTTCGTGTGTTACCTTAATAGTGAATAATGAAGATTACATCTTGATCCAATTAATACCAATTAGAAGACCACATAAACTACCTTTTTGCTCTTATTAAATTCACATAATTACTCTGCTTTACCTAAGACAAATATAGTGACACGAATTCCTAAGTTCGGTTCGTTATTGTAGCATATGTTCAAGTAATGTAATTCCGTAATAAGATATAACTTCCTTGAGAGCGATTTTGATACTTCTCATTTATTATAAATAATAATCTCAGTCCTTTCATATAAAATAAAGTAACATCGCACTGTAGCTAAGTTCATAGTTGCATTAACTAGAAAGAGTATTATTTACCATCTCAGTTCACCTGGTGACCTTCCCAGTGACCTGACCTGAAGGCAAGCTCACACGGTCAGTTTTAAAAGGGTCAACTGAGCCCCACACGTGACTCACCTTGCCTCCTGCGACTGTATCTTTGTTACCTCAACTCTTCTCATTATTACCCTAGAATCATTATCTAGGGCATTGAAGTCTCTTTGCAAATGGAAGATATTCAACTCTCATTTATTATTGCATTGAAGGTTAAAATTGATTCTTGTACATTATGCCTCTATGTATGTTTTTCCACATGATTTGATGTTATACTAGATTCTCACTATTGAGTTCTTCTGGTATCAGTAACCTTGTTCTGACATAAGGACAATATATATATTTACTCTTATTGTCCATACTTAGTGTACTCAAACTAGTATGAACAGTCTCGATGTTACGTAATCTGGGTTGATGTAGCGTTACGTATCTTTCCGTAGTCTTAAGTTGAACGCTTCCATAACCTTGGTCGAACGTTCCAGGATTGGGTAGAATATATTATTCTATAATAGTATATGGGAAAGTATTGTAGGATTATAATTCCCATATATATATATATGTGTGTATTATTTAAGATTGTTTATGAGTATCTCATTGTAAAGAAGATGGGATACATTTTCCATATGTTATGCGCGTGCGCGGTATGTCACGACAGAGACGAACATAACGCGCTCGCTCACTCTCCAACCAACCTCCGTCCCAGCTACACACGCTAAGCCTTCTTTCTTCTAGTTATTTTAACAGGTGTTTTTGCTTCACTTTTCATCTCATATTCCATATAGTCACTACATCATCATCTATGTTAATTAGCACAACTTAACGTAAATATCTAGCCTATCCTAGCCTATTGTAGCCTCTTTTCATACTTTGTTTACTAACCACTTCCAGTTATCTAGCCTATTTCCGCCATCCTCCAATCACCAGCTGAGTTCATCAAAAGGTAATTATATTTCTATATGGTTAATATTTATTCAATATCAAATATACAGTCCACTTATCTAAATTAGCCATATAATTGGTCCTTCGAACCGGAATATGGCTAATTTAGATAAGTGGACTGTATATTTGATATTGAATAAATATTAACCATATAGAAATATAATTACCTTTTGATGAACTCAGCTGGTGATTGGAGGATGGCGGAAATAGGCTAGATAACTGGAAGTGGTTAGTAAACAAAGTATGAAAAGAGGCTACAATAGGCTAGGATAGGCTAGATATTTACGTTAAGTTGTGCTAATTAACAAAGATGATGATGTAGTGACTATATGGAATATGAGATGAAAAGTGAAGCGAAAACACCTGGTGAAATAACTAGAAGAAAGAAGGCTTCGAGTGTGTAGCTGGGACGGAGGTTGGTTGGAGAGTCCTTCGACCTTTCACTAGTTTGCCCCCCCCCCCCCCCCCTTTTTGTGTTGGTGGTGGCCTAGCCTACGTGGTTATATATTTTTTTGTGCCGTATTTGCGTCTATCCCTCATGGCCCAGGGCTTTTGGCGTCATGGTGCCGCGGGTGGTGGGGTAGGGGAAGATTATCCTGCGGTGGTTGATAGGCCTGCGTACCCAGGCCCAATTAGGAAGGTGGCAATTTTGGGCCACTCCTACGTAAGGGATTTGTACGTGGACCAAGCCGTCCACAGGCCTTTCTTTTCCGTGACTCCTCTGGCCGCCCCAGGTGCCCGCGGTAGCACCTTGAGATCAACAGTAGCCTGGGGTCAGTTTTTAGAGCTGAAGCCCGACTTGACCTTCTTGGTGATAGGAGGAAACGAAATAAGGAGCGGGGTCAGTCCGAGAGGGATTGCGGAGGGGATTGAGGTCCTAGCTGAGGAGGTGGTACGGCTCTCGGGAGGAGAAGTCCGGGTGATTGGGGTAGAGAAGCGACAGGCTCCACGAGGGGTCTCTACGGACGAGTTTAATCGCATAAGAAATGCGGTTAACCGATGGCTAAAGCGCCATATCCCCTTCACCCGGGAGCGCTATCAGTCGATGAATACCTCTGAGGCTGACTTCAGTCCCGACGGGGTACACCTCACGCACGAGGCATCAAAGCGTCTCTATTCGGAGATCTTGGCCACCTGTCGTCGGTGCTTTATGCAAGACGAATTTGCCATGGTTGCCAGGTCATACGACGAGATGTTTGCCCACCATGACGTTAGAGTTGATCAACACAATCAGTATAGCCTGGAATAGTAAGCCTTCAAATCGGTACAGTATATTAATTAAATTTTGATTGTAAAACCTTTAGGCCCAAATTATATAACACTTGATTGGCACTAAGATTAAAATCATCCATACTGTATTGTATAATAATTTCAAAAGGTAAGGTTATTCAATTCTATATCAAATTTATACTGTCCAATAACTTCTTTATAAATTCACATGTCATTCTAAATTATTCTCTCGTCGTGTGCCCTGGAGGCGGGGTACTATGATAGCTGATAGGCTGAGTGTGTGTTAATCCAACTCAAACCTTTTTTTCCTTGTGACTTCTTGAGATGAATTTTTCTTGTGTACAATTTTCACATTTATTAAATTAATAATATAGAATTAGCGGTACCCAGTGAGTTTAGCCTGTTTCAATTACCCTATAGGCTCACACTCTTTTTTACTTTATTATAACTTTAAACGGTACTGCTCTTTTTGACATCTGGAGACTTTTGGCCTATACTGTATTGTACTAAATTTCCCTCCCGACTTTTCTTAACTTATGGCGTAATGAATCTATAATTTCATAACTATTACGTAAGGAGTTAAATTGAAAAGCTCCAGATTGCTTGTCTACATAGCGCACAATTCTTATTCCGCATTTTTGTGAGGGTGTTTTATTTTCGGCTCACGATTTAATTTGATTTCTCGGAGTACTGTATTGTTAGCCGCAACTTATTCGGTCTGGCATTATTAGTTTGATTTAACGTAATTAGAATTCCTTCCTCTATAATCATGGCTAAAAGTGTACAAAAGCGTCGGGCTGGACTTAAGGGCTCTTTGACGGTCTTGACCTCTGATATTGACGAATTCCTTGATTCGGCGTCTAGAGTGGAGGTGGAGGCCAGGTTGCTCAGTATTCAAAAGCAACTTGACAAGTATGAGGTCACACAGGAGGACCTGGCCGACACTTGCGAGGACGCCGAGTATATCGAGGTGATCAGAGAGGATACCCTATATATGGAGGGCATACAAGTAATCGTTGCCACACTGAAGGGGATCCTGATTACAGAGGTCAAGAAGGAGGTCAGGAAAGAGCCAAAGAAATCCGCAGTCAAATTACCCCATCTTACTCTCTCAAAATTTGAAGGTGATGCCACCATGTGGTCGGGATTTTGGGAGATGTTCAAGTGTACCATCCATGACAATCCCGACCTAACAGATATACAACGCTTCACCTATCTAAAGGGTCAGCTTCAGGGTGATGCACATAAGCTAGTCGAAGGATTCATAATCGAAAGTGCAAGCTATGCCCCAGCAATTGAGCTCCTGCAAGAGACATATGGGCATCCAGATCGAATCAAGGCAGCTTATGTTACCAAATTCAATCAATTAGTGTCACCCAAACACCAAACAGCTGACCTGAAGGACTTCTATGCCAATACAGAGAGTGTGATGAGGTCAATCATTAGCCATGGTATTTGTCTGGAGGAATTTTGTGTGGTGACTCTTGTCAATAAGTTACCATCACCACTCAAAGAAACCATAAAACGGGAAATGGGAGACTCGAGCCTGGATTATAAGAAATTCACTCATTGCCTCCAGGCTGAAGTGTACATTATGGCGGATCAAGACAGAGTAGGGGGTACACCCATGGCTACGGCAACATTTACCGCCCAGAGTGAGTACAGGAAATTCAACTGTGTTCTATGTAGTGGCACCAATCATTTATGGTACAAGTGTATGAAGTATAAGACAGGGCCTCTTAAAGTTAAAAGAGCCCGTCAACTACGTCTCTGCACTGGGTGCTTGTCAAAAGACCATGGCCATTCGGGTTGTACTAATCCTAACATAAGAAGCTGCAAGTTTTGTAAGGGCAAACACTTTCATTCCCTGTGTACACAAAAACAAGGGAAAGAAAGTAGACCAGCGGAGGATAACACCAAGAGAGAGCATACTGCTGCTACTTCAACTACAATGTCCGTTGCCACAGGTAAAAATACAGTAATCTTGCCCACCGTACAGCTGCCGGTAAAGGGTAAGGATAATAATTGTGTTAAAATCAGATCGCTACTTGACCTTTGTGAAGTCTTCTGTTCTATCCTCCCTTTCCTACATTTCTAAAGGAACTGAGGAGTTATGTCTTCACGGATTTACCGGGAAACAGGCCTCTAGGGAATATAAAGTTGTGGCACTGCAATACAAACACAGAGGTAAATTTCATCATCTAGACGCAATAGTGGTTGATGAATTGCCAGACCATAAAGGTGAAATTGACCTAAAGTCTAAACTGGTTAGTTTACAAAGTAAAGGCATAAAATTAGCCGATCCTCACGCAACGGACACAGATCAGCTGGAGCTGCTCATCGGAGCGGATCATTACTACGATATAGTGCGACCTGGGTATAAAAGGTCAGGTAGCCTAATTCTGCTTCCTACCAAGTACGGGTACGCCATCAGTGGTTCATATGTGACACAGCCTACAAGCTCCAGCACAGAAGTAATTACTGTATTGAAAGTAGCAGTAACACCAATGGACGAATACATATCCACTGGCAATATTCCACCATGCAAAAATGACTTAAATGTTTTGTGGGAATTAGATCATATCGGGATATACCCTAAGGAATATTCACTGGTTGAGCGTCAAGCACTATCGTCGTACGAGGATACCGTTACCTACGATCCCGACAGCCAACAGTATAAAGTGAGACTGCCCTGGAACAATTCCAAGGATCAGCTGCCATCTAACAAGGGCTTGGCCATAGGCCGTCTTCGGGGACTTCAGAAAAGATTCCTCAAGGAACCTGACTTTTGCGAGGAATACTCAAAAGTCATAAAGGAACAGGTGTCCCGGGGTTTTATCGAAGAGGTGCCTTTTGATAAATCGGATACCGGGCATTACTTGGCTCATCATGGTGTAGTCAAGGAGAGCAAAACTACGCCAGTGCGTATTGTCTTCGACTGTTCCGCCAAGATGAGTGAACGTCATCCTAGTCTTAATGACTGCCTGTACACTGGACCCTCACTGGTGCCAGATTTGGCGCAGGTTTTGCTTCGGTTTCGACTCGGTAAGTATGCCTGGGTGTCTGATATTGAGAAGGCATTTCTCATGTTAAGACTCCATGAAGACGACCAGGACTATACGCGATTTATGTGGCCCAAGTATCCGAGGCAACTGAATTCTCCCTAATTTGTTACAGGTTCCGGGCAGTTTTATTTGGAGCGACTTGTTCCCAATTCCTTTTAAACGCCACCATTTTGAAACATTTGTCTTATGTCAGTGCAGATCCGCAGATTATTCATCAGATTCGGTCAGGGTTGTATATAGACAATTTACTGGGTACAGGAAATGAAGAAGATTTCCTGGTTGATACCTACGCTGTAGTCCGAGAGATTATGAATGACGCCCATCTACATTTGCGTGAATGGGCGACTAATAATTCTGTTTTGCGGACTGTACTCCAACGGGATGGGGTGGCGGCTGTACAGCAGGAACATGTTAGAGTGCTAGGGTTGTTTTGGAATACGGACACCGATACCCTCTCATTCGGCGTTCAGTACGCGCAATATTCGCAGATTACAAAACGAATTTGCTTGAGTATGACAGCTAAACTGTTTGACCCCTTGGGGATAGTTCTACCGGTGTCGATCAAATCGAGATTATTCCTTCAGCAATTATGGAGGATAAAATTAGGATGGGATGAAGTTTTGACTGGCGATCTGGTTCAGGAGTGGGATGACATTATTTCGGATCTTCGTCTCTGTAAGGGTTTTAATTTTCCTCGGAGAGTTGTCATGGACCATCCTGTTTCCATTCATGCCTTCTCAGACGCTAGCAAGGTCGCGTACGGCACCGCCATATACTTTGTTGACACAAGTGGCAGCCGTCTCGTCATAGCGAAGGCGAAAGTCGCCCCGATCAAATCCCTTTCCATCCCAAAATTAGAGCTGACTGCAGTTCTGTTGGCTGCTAGACTCGTTCACTTTGTAGAGGAAACCTTTAAAAATTTGCTAAATGTCTCAGAGATTGTTGTATGGAGTGACAGCCAAATTACGCTCTACTGGTTACATAGCCGTAAGAAGCTACCAGTGTACGTCACCAACCGTGTCGACGAAATTCGTAACCTGCTCCCGACCGCCCAGTTCCGGTAAGTGTCTACCAAAGAGAATCCAAGTGATTGCATTACTCGTGGTGTATCTGCTAAATTTCTCAAATCTTCTGCGTTGTGGTGGAATGGCCCATGCTGGCTTAATGATCCCAACGAATGGCCAGAAAATATAGATTTGAGCGAGCAACACACTGCTATTGTGGCACCGGTAATTGACTCGGTGCCTGACGAAGACACACGGTTATGGGAGTGGGATAGATTCAGCAGCTATGAAAAGTTACAACGTGTTACAGCATGGGTGATACGATTTGTAGAAAATGTAAAAGCAAAAATTAAAGGCACACCGTCCACAGGTAGTGCTTACCTCAATGTGAAGGAGATCAGAATTGCAGATCAATTATTACATAAGCTCTGTCAACAAGAAATATATACGCAGGAATATAAATTACTGGTTAAGGGAACAAAGTCTAGGAATAACCTGATCAACCAATTGGGCTTACACTTGAAGGGGGACTTGATACATTGCGGAGGCAGATTACGATTGGCAGCCCTCTCTGAGGCAAGTAAGTATCCAATACTACTGCCCCCCAATCATCCCTTCACCCATCTTATCATCGATAGGTGTCACCGACTCTGTTGTCATTATGGGGTTGGTCATATAGTCACCTATGTAAGACAACGATGGTGGGTGCCTAGAATCAGGCAGGTGGTCAAGAAAGTCCTTCGCAAATGCTTAAAGTGTAGAAGAGTACAGGGAACACATTATGATCCCGTCGGAATTCCTCCCTTACCAAACCTGCGAACTACCCCAGGTGACCCTTACAAAGTTACCGGGGTTGACTACAGTGGAGCAATCCCTGTGAAAGATTCACCCAATCTTAAGGTGTACATGATACTTTTCACTTGTGCTGTTACCAGGGCAATTCACCTGGAACTGGTCACCAACCTCACTTGTGATAGCTTCCTACATGCCTTCCGAAGATTCTGCAGTAGACAGGGATATCCACGTATCATGCTGAGTGACAATGCAAAGACTTTCATAGGGGCATCTACATATTTCAAAGAAGTGAGCAACAATCCTAAGATTCAGACCTGCCTAGCGGATGTAAAATGCGAATGGCGTTTCATTCCCGCCAGAGCGCCTTGGTTTGGCGCCATATGGGAGAGAGCCATAGGCATCGTGAAGGCGGGTCTGAAGAAGGTGTTGGGTAGAGCTCTCATCTCGATGAGGAACTCAACACCATTCTCTTGGAGATTGAAGCCACCGTAAATGATCGCCCTCTATACTATGCTTCTGGTGATTTGGAAGACCTTACCCCAATCACACCCTCAGTACTGGTGCGTGGATACAGACTGCGGGATCTTCCAGAAGAGCATGACGAGGATACTATGGAAGATCCAGACTACATAAGTAAGGAAGTGATATCGGCCCGCTACAAATATATTCGTAAATTATCGCGAGATATTTGGCATCGCTGGTCAACAGAATATCTGTTGACTTTAAGGGAAGCGCAAAGGAATAAACTAACACCATTAAAAGGTCATTGGCCTAGGGTAGGGGACGTGGTAACCATCCATGAGGAGGGCCCGCGCGCATTTTGGAAATTGGGTCGGATAGAGGAGTTAATACCAGGTCGTGATGGTGAGGTTCGGGTAGCAAAGGTTCGCACCAGGACTGGAGTAATCACACGGCCAACAGTCCGACTATATCCTCTTGAGGGTGACCTCGATCGCAAGGACACCCCCTCGGATCAGTTATCCATTGAAGTCCCCTCTCTGGCTTCTACTTCGGCGCAGCCTGTTGACGCGTCTGGCGAACGCCCACGTCGACAGGCAGCCCAGATATCCTCCCAAGCTTGGCGGGATAAGATTGCCTCCGGGCAAATCTAATCATGTAAATTTTGTATATTTTCTGTTGGTGGGAATATGTCCATACTTAGTGTACTCAAACTAGTATGAACAGTCTCGATGTTACGTAATCTGGGTTGATGTAGCGTTACGTATCTTTCCGTAGTCTTAAGTTGAACGCTTCCATAACCTTGGTCGAACGTTCCAGGATTGGGTAGAATATATTATTCTATAATAGTATATGGGAAAGTATTGTAGGATTATAATTCCCATATATATATGTGTGTATTATTTAAGATTGTTTATGAGTATCTCATTGTAAAGAAGATGGGATACATTTTCCATATGTTATGCGCGTGCGCGGTATGTCACGACAGAGACGAACATAACGCGCTCGCTCACTCTCCAACCAACCTCCGTCCCAGCTACACACTCGAAGCCTTCTTTCTTCTAGTTATTTCACCAGGTGTTTTCGCTTCACTTTTCATCTCATATTCCATATAGTCACTACATCATCATCTATGTTAATTAGCACAACTTAACGTAAATATCTAGCCTATCCTAGCCTATTGTAGCCTCTTTTCATACTTTGTTTACTAACCACTTCCAGTTATCTAGCCTATTTCCGCCATCCTCCAATCACCAGCTGAGTTCATCAAAAGGTAATTATATTTCTATATGGTTAATATTTATTCAATATCAAATATACAGTCCACTTATCTAAATTAGCCATATAGCCATTCTCTTGGAGATTGAAGCGGGTTGTACTAATCCTAACATAAGAAGCTGCAAGTTTTGTAAGGGCAAACACTTTCATTCCCTGTGTACACAAAAACAAGGGAAAGAAAGTAGACCAGCGGAGGATAACACCAAGAGAGAGCATACTGCTGCTACTTCAACTACAATGTCCGTTGCCACAGGTAAAAATACAGTAATCTTGCCCACCGTACAGCTGCCGGTAAAGGGTAAGGATAATAATTGTGTTAAAATCAGATCGCTACTTGACCAATGTTCTCAGAGGACCTTTGTGAAGTCTTCTGTTCTATCCTCCCTTTCCTACATTTCTAAAGGAACTGAGGAGTTATGTCTTCACGGATTTACCGGGAAACAGGCCTCTAGGGAATATAAAGTTGTGGCACTGCAATACAAACACAGAGGTAAATTTCATCATCTAGACGCAATAGTGGTTGATGAATTGCCAGACCATAAAGGTGAAATTGACCTAAAGTCTAAACTGGTTAGTTTACAAAGTAAAGGCATAAAATTAGCCGATCCTCACGCAACGGACACAGATCAGCTGGAGCTGCTCATCGGAGCGGATCATTACTACGATATAGTGCGACCTGGGTATAAAAGGTCAGGTAGCCTAATTCTGCTTCCTACCAAGTACGGGTACGCCATCAGTGGTTCATATGTGACACAGCCTACAAGCTCCAGCACAGAAGTAATTACTGTATTGAAAGTAGCAGTAACACCAATGGACGAATACATATCCACTGGCAATATTCCACCATGCAAAAATGACTTAAATGTTTTGTGGGAATTAGATCATATCGGGATAACCCCTAAGGAATATTCACTGGTTGAGCGTCAAGCACTATCGTCGTACGAGGATACCGTTACCTACGATCCCGACAGCCAACAGTATAAAGTGAGACTGCCCTGGAACAATTCCAAGGATCAGCTGCCATCTAACAAGGGCTTGGCCATAGGCCGTCTTCGGGGACTTCAGAAAAGATTCCTCAAGGAACCTGACTTTTGCGAGGAATACTCAAAAGTCATAAAGGAACAGGTGTCCCGGGGTTTTATCGAAGAGGTGCCTTTTGATAAATCGGATACCGGGCATTACTTGGCTCATCATGGTGTAGTCAAGGAGAGCAAAACTACGCCAGTGCGTATTGTCTTCGACTGTTCCGCCAAGATGAGTGAACGTCATCCTAGTCTTAATGACTGCCTGTACACTGGACCCTGACTGGTGCCAGATTTGGCGCAGGTTTTGCTTCGGTTTCGACTCGGTAAGTATGCCTGGGTGTCTGATATTGAGAAGGCATTTCTCATGTTAAGACTCCATGAAGACGACCAGGACTATACGCGATTCATGTGGCCCAAGTATCCGAGGCAACTGAATTCTCCCCTAATTTGTTACCGGTTCCGGGCAGTTTTATTTGGAGCGACTTGTTCCCAATTCCTTTTAAACGCCACCATTTTGAAACATTTGTCTTATGTCAGTGCAGATCCGCAGATTATTCATCAGATTCGGTCAGGGTTGTATATAGACAATTTACTGGGTACAGGAAATGAAGAAGATTTCCTGGTTGATACCTACGCTGTAGTCCGAGAGATTATGAATGACGCCCATCTACATTTGCGTGAATGGGCGACTAATAATTCTGTTTTGCGGACTGTACTCCAACGGGATGGGGTGGCGGCTGTACAGCAGGAACATGTTAGAGTGCTAGGGTTGTTTTGGAATACGGACACCGATACCCTCTCATTCGGCGTTCAGTACGCGCAATATTCGCAGATTACAAAACGAATTTGCTTGAGTATGACAGCTAAACTGTTTGACCCCTTGGGGATAGTTCTACCGGTGTCGATCAAATCGAGATTATTCCTTCAGCAATTATGGAGGATAAAATTAGGATGGGATGAAGTTTTGACTGGCGATCTGGTTCAGGAGTGGGATGACATTATTTCGGATCTTCGTCTCTGTAAGGGTTTTAATTTTCCTCGGAGAGTTGTCATGGACCATCCTGTTTCCATTCATGCCTTCTCAGACGCTAGCAAGGTCGCGTACGGCACCGCCATATACTTTGTTGACACAAGTGGCAGCCGTCTCGTCATAGCGAAGGCGAAAGTCGCCCCGATCAAATCCCTTTCCATCCCAAAATTAGAGCTGACTGCAGTTCTGTTGGCTGCTAGACTCGTTCACTTTGTAGAGGAAACCTTTAAAAATTTGCTAAATGTCTCAGAGATTGTTGTATGGAGTGACAGCCAAATTACGCTCTACTGGTTACATAGCCGTAAGAAGCTACCAGTGTACGTCACCAACCGTGTCGACGAAATTCGTAACCTGCTCCCGACCGCACAGTTCCGGTATGTGTCTACCAAAGAGAATCCAAGTGATTGCATTACTCGTGGTGTATCTGCTAAATTTCTCAAATCTTCTGCGTTGTGGTGGAATGGCCCATGCTGGCTTAATGATCCAAAAGAATGGCCAGAAAATATAGATTTGAGCGAGCAACACACTGCTATTGTGGCACCGGTAATTGACTCGGTGCCTGACGAAGACACACGGTTATGGGAGTGGGATAGATTCAGCAGCTATGAAAAGTTACAACGTGTTACAGCATGGGTGATACGATTTGTAGAAAATGTAAAAGCAAAAATTAAAGGCACACCGTCCACAGGTAGTGCTTACCTCAATGTGAAGGAGATCAGAATTGCAGATCAATTATTACATAAGCTCTGTCAACAAGAAATATATACGCAGGAATATAAATTACTGGTTAAGGGAACAAAGTCTAGGAATAACCTGATCAACCAATTGGGCTTACACTTGAAGGGGGACTTGATACATTGCGGAGGCAGATTACGATTGGCAGCCCTCTCTGAGGCAAGTAAGTATCCAATACTACTGCCCCCCAATCATCCCTTCACCCATCTTATCATCGATAGGTGTCACCGACTCTGTTGTCATTATGGGGTTGGTCATATAGTCACCTATGTAAGACAACGATGGTGGGTGCCTAGAATCAGGCAGGTGGTCAAGAAAGTCCTTCGCAAATGCTTAAAGTGTAGAAGAGTACAGGGAACACATTATGATCCCGTCGGAATTCCTCCCTTACCAAACCTGCGAACTACCCCAGGTGACCCTTACAAAGTTACCGGGGTTGACTACAGTGGAGCAATCCCTGTGAAAGATTCACCCAATCTTAAGGTGTACATGATACTTTTCACTTGTGCTGTTACCAGGGCAATTCACCTGGAACTGGTCACCAACCTCACTTGTGATAGCTTCCTACATGCCTTCCGAAGATTCTGCAGTAGACAGGGATATCCACGTATCATGCTGAGTGACAATGCAAAGACTTTCATAGGGGCATCTACATATTTCAAAGAAGTGAGCAACAATCCTAAGATTCAGACCTGCCTAGCGGATGTAAAATGCGAATGGCGTTTCATTCCCGCCAGAGCGCCTTGGTTTGGCGCCATATGGGAGAGAGCCATAGGCATCGTGAAGGCGGGTCTGAAGAAGGTGTTGGGTAGAGCTCTCATCTCGATTGAGGAACTCAACACCATTCTCTTGGAGATTGAAGCCACCGTAAATGATCGCCCTCTATACTATGCTTCTGGTGATTTGGAAGACCTTACCCCAATCACACCCTCAGTACTGGTACGTGGATACAGACTGCGGGATCTTCCAGAAGAGCATGACGAGGATACTATGGAAGATCCAGACTACATAAGTAAGGAAGTGATATCGGCCCGCTACAAATATATTCGTAAATTATCGCGAGATATTTGGCATCGCTGGTCAACAGAATATCTGTTGACTTTAAGGGAAGCGCAAAGGAATAAACTAACACCATTAAAAGGTCATTGGCCTAGGGTAGGGGACGTGGTAACCATCCATGAGGAGGGCCCGCGCGCATTTTGGAAATTGGGTCGGATAGAGGAGTTAATACCAGGTCGTGATGGTGAGGTTCGGGTAGCAAAGGTTCGCACCAGGACTGGAGTAATCACACGGCCAACAGTCCGACTATATCCTCTTGAGGGTGACCTCGATCGCAAGGACACCCCCTCGGATCAGTTATCCATTGAAGTCCCCTCTCTGGCTTCTACTTCGGCGCAGCCTGTTGACGCGTCTGGCGAACGCCCACGTCGACAGGCAGCCCAGATATCCTCCCAAGCTTGGCGGGATAAGATTGCCTCCGGGCAAATCTAATCATGTAAATTTTGTATATTTTCTGTTGGTGGGAATATGTCCATACTTAGTGTACTCAAACTAGTATGAACAGTCTCGATGTTACGTAATCTGGGTTGATGTAGCGTTACGTATCTTTCCGTAGTCTTAAGTTGAACGCTTCCATAACCTTGGTCGAACGTTCCAGGATTGGGTAGAATATATTATTCTATAATAGTATATGGGAAAGTATTGTAGGATTATAATTCCCATATATATATATATGTGTGTATTATTTAAGATTGTTTATGAGTATCTCATTGTAAAGAAGATGGGATACATTTTCCATATGTTATGCGCGTGCGCGGTATGTCACGACAGAGACGAACATAACGCGCTCGCTCACTCTCCAACCAACCTCCGTCCCAGCTACACACGCTAAGCCTTCTTTCTTCTAGTTATTTTCACCAGGTGTTTTTGCTTCACTTTTCATCTCATATTCCATATAGTCACTACATCATCATCTATGTTAATTAGCACAACTTAACGTAAATATCTAGCCTATCCTAGCCTATTGTAGCCTCTTTTCATACTTTGTTTACTAACCACTTCCAGTTATCTAGCCTATTTCCGCCATCCTCCAATCACCAGCTGAGTTCATCAAAAGGTAATTATATTTCTATATGGTTAATATTTATTCAATATCAAATATACAGTCCACTTATCTAAATTAGCCATACTTATTGTGGGATTTGCATTACCAATCATTCTTCTCCACCCACCTTCCTGTTTATTAAATAAAATATTCATATGAGTTCTTCCTAGTGTTGTTATTGAGTGTTATATTGAACCTTTGAATACCATTTTTACTGCTTATATAAGGACTGTATCAAGGGAACTAAACGATCAGAACCCGGTACAACACTGGTAGCCAGCGGTGTCATGATACGGCTTACCAGTACGGATATTCTAGCAATTTTTGTTTTGTTTTCGGTATTCAATTGACAATATCCTACTCTCATCATGGCAGCAGCACCCAGGTTCGATATCCCGGTCTTTAAAACCGAGGAGCATGACATCTATACTTACCTGGAGATAGTCAAACCTATCCTAGACATGATGTTTAGGGAAGATGACGCTTCCAAGATACACACCATTGTACTTAAACTAGGAAAATATGCATCAAAGGTATCAGGATACGTGCGTGATAATATGCCAGGGTTGACATGGGCCCAATTTGAAGTTTATGTCAGATCAGCTGTTAGCCCCATATTAGGTCAGACGATTGCAGACAAAAAGTTTCATGCAGTCACATATACTGTCGATTTAGATGGGACCATCGACAAGCTGCAACAACTGGCAATGAACGCTTTCTATGAAGAAACAAATGCACAGAGAAGAAAACTAGTGTTCAAAGCTCTAGTCAGGATCCTCCCTGACCCGGTGGCCAGATATTTCTCCATCATAGACCCTACTAACTATGATGCAGACCTGCTCACAATTAAGAGGATCATGGCAATGCATATCCCGCAAGAACCAAGTCAACCCAGCACCACCACCAAGATAGCAGCAGTGATTAGCAAAGTCACTACTCGCCCTACTCCTAGCCCTCTCATTAACAGAGGCCCCACAGTCCCCAAACCCTCAGACAGAATTGAAGAATGGGCACGGATACGCCCTGCTGACTGGAAGCCGTGCAACTCTACCTGCATACTTTGGTCAATAAAGAGGTCCTTTGGGGAACTCACTAGGAAAAGGAACAGAGCTCCAAGTTGGTGGGCCCAAATACTGTGGGTCAAGCCACGACCAGTGTCCGCTATCACAGAAAATAGCATGGCGGGCATAGAAGAAGAAGATATGGAAGACACCCCAGAGATTTCAATGCATCAGCCGGAGCCGATCCAAGCAGAAAACTTGGATTTTTAGCCCGCCCCCCTACATAACTCGTCGCGACCATGGCGGGGGCTCATGACAATACACCACAAGGAGGACTTCCGGTGTATCACAAACTCACTCTGAATGGGGTGAAAGTGCGGCTCTTAATTGATACGGGGGCTTCCCGTTCCTGTCTTTTCCTTCCCTTTTTCCAGAAACATAACCAAAGTTTCGGAGGCATTGTGCCCTCCCACATAATCTTAATCAGTGCCAACGAACAGGTTATTCCCATCCTGGGTCAAACTCATCCGTTGCACGTCCCATCAAGGGCTGCGACACTCATTCGTAGTGTACCCCAGTGAAGCCAAATATGATGGCTACCTAGGGCTAGATTGACTAGCAGCCCTTCACGCCTCCATAGATTGTTGGCGCAGGACTTTGTCATACGACTATCAGTCCGAAAAAAACAAAAAACAAGCAACAACAAACCCCACCCCCCCTAACGTCAAGCAACCTAAACCCCTTCCCAACCCCCATACCTATGACGTCACTGCCCCTCCAGCCCTAGCCAAGCACATCGCAACCTTACCTAACTCTGAATCCTCCCCATTCCCCAAATGCCCCTCCCCACCTAACCCTTGCTTAACTGACCCTCCCCAACCCACAACCCATCCTGAACCTCATTCCTGCCCTACCAAGATCCTGTCCCCTGCCATCATCTCTAAATCAACAACCATTCCACCTCATCATGAACAATGGGTCCCTTTGGCATCCAGATTCCAAGGGCCTGCCCTTTTGACCCACCACCTCCGAAGCCCTTTCAATGGGGCCTGCCTAACCGCTCCCACTTTGCTACCTCAACACATAAATTGCATTAAAATTGCTAACATATCAGAACAACCTACCCAGCTACCCAGAGGTTTAGAAATTGGAGAACTAGAAATGTACTCCGAAGAAGTAACCCCACCTGTTGATCCTTCTCCCCCATTCTCCAACCCTCTTCTTGACATACCCTCTACTATAACCCCCCACCAGCAGACAGACGTCAACAATTTCCTTCTTTCCTTTCATGATATTTTCGCCACTTCCAACCGAGATATGAGTAACACCCAAGTCTTACATCACCCCATTCAGATCGTGGGCCCCTCCATCAAGCAACCTATCAGGAGGAAAAGCCCCATCCAAAGACTCGAAGAAGAAAAACAAGTTCAAGATATGCTCGCAACCGGAATAGTTAAAACCTCCCATAGCCCTTGGTCTTCACCGGTGGTGCTCGTCAGAAAGAAAGACGGATCCACCAGATTCTGTGTCGACTATCGCCAGCTAAACGACGTCACCATTAAATACGCCACTCCCCTTCCCCAGATCGACGACTCTCTCGACTCTCTACTAGGAGCCAAATGGTTCACCACCCTAGACTTGCAAGCTGGTTATTGGCAAGTACCTGTCCTACCCGAACATCAACAAAAAACAGCATTCTCCACTAGCCAAGGAAGACTTTATGAGTTCACTGTACTTCCGTTTGGTCTCTGCAACGGACCAACCACCTTTTCCAGGTTAATGGAGTCAGTGCTACAAGGTTTAACCTGGGAAACATGTTTGGCTTACCTCAACGACATCATTGTGTTCGGCACTACCTGGGCAGAACACCTCTAACGCCTCAAACAAGTATTCCAGAGGATTAGAGAGGCCAACCTCAAACTTAAACCCTCCAAATGCACCCTGGCCCAAAAACAAGTCAACTTTTTGGGTCACGTAGTGTCAGAAGATGATATCGCTCCAGATCCAGCCAAGTTAGAAGCCATAAGTAAAATCCCCCCCCCCCCACCAACGTAAAAGGCGTACGTGCGTTTCTCGGCCTGGCCTCTTACTATAGAAGATTCGTAAAGAACTTTGCAACCATTGCTAAGCCTCTGCACGACCTCACTAAGAAAGAAGAACCTTTTCAATGGACAGAAGCTAGACTGCAAGCTTTTCAGACTCTCAAAGCCAAATTAGTTGCCTCCCCGGTCGTATCCTTCCCTAACTATACCCAGCCTTTCCGACTCTACACTGATGTATCCCAGTTTGGAATAGGCGCAGTTTTAGGCCAAAGCTGTGATGGAAAAGAGCACATCATTGCTTGTGCAAGCCGTACCCTAAGCCCTGCGGAAGTCAATTACCCAGCCACCAAGAGAGAGTGTTTAGGCATAATTTGGGCCTTACAACACTTTAAAGCATGCCTAGCAGGAGTAAAAGTAACAGTCATAACAGATCATCATGCATTACAATGGCTAAGAAAATCAGACACTAAGAACGCCTTAACTGTTCGTTGGAGAGAATCCCTGGAAGAGTTTGACATAGATAATTATAGTCTATCGACCAGGGAAATTACATACAAATGCGGATCCCCTCTCTCGCCTCCCCCTGCAACATCAACAGGCCACAGAAAAAGAAGACCCCCCTCACACCATCCACCATCTAGGACAAGTAGAAGAAAGCCAACAAGAATGATTAAGCAACTACCAACGACAACAAAAACCCGACTGGATCCCTAGAAAACTGTTTAACCAGCTATCCAGATGTGGGGAAAATTTATTCACCCTAGAAGGAAAAATTGCGATCATCCCCACAAACGCATTTCCCACGATACAATCAATACACATGGATAATGGCATCCATTTAGCTCAAAAACGCCTCATTGCCACTTTTCAACAAGTGTACTGGACACCATCTCCCTACCTAATCGCCAAGAAGATAACAGAAGCCTGCAAAGCAAGTGCCCTATGAAAAGACAGAACCCGGACACCTGGCCCCACAGGCAAAATAGTTGCATCTAAACCATGGCAACTCCTTGCAGTCGACGTCATGGGATCCCTCGAGAACAGCCATGGACACAAATATATCATAACCTTCGTTGACACCTACTGCAAGTATGTCATAGCATGCCCAGCCAAAGAACACTCTGCTTTGGCAGTGGCAGAAGCACTAATCCAACATGTGTTCCCTTACTTCGGATTGCCAGAAGCCATTCACTCCGACAACGCCCCAGAATTTACCAGTCATGTGTGGTCACAACTATCACTGATGTGTGGCCTCAAAATCAGTCACTCTTCCTCCCTACTGGCCCCAGGGAAACCCCATCTGTGAAAGGAGCCTAGAACCATTGCCAATCAGATCAGAACCCACCTGCAACAAATGGACTCCAAAGACTGGTCCAGCCAAGTAAGGATTGTGCAATGGGGCATCAACACCTGCCCAAGAGAAGATGGAATTACCCCCCACGAACGAGTGATGGGAGTAACCCCCTCCTCCTCCCATTACATCATCTGGCTGCACCGTATGAACCATCCTCTAATTTCGGCCAAAATCTACTACACCTCAAGAACAGACTTCGACAAATCAAATATGTCCAAGACCTTCAACCTGATGAGACCCCCAGAGCCAGCCCACATCACATTGGCGACCTCATCATGGTTGCACACCTGCCAGTCTCCTCCAAAATGAAACCTAGATTCAAGGGCCCCTTTGAAATCTTATCTGTGCCCAACTGCTATCAAATTACCATTAATTATTTTGGGGAACCTCGCACGTTTCGTAACAGGCATGTACGTAGATTTCAACTGATCAATGACAATGATGTAATGCTCGCTAATCAAGATCAACATGACAGGTTACCAAGTGACAATAATCCCAACTTAGAATCCACCCTTCCTGAGCTGCTTCCTCCTTCCTCTATCCCCCCAACACTATAACCTTACAACATACGCTAGTTCCTACACCTGCTCCCCCTGTTCCTACCCACACTGTCTCTACCCCTCCAATACTCTCTACTAAGACCACTGTCCCTGCTCACACTGCACCTTCCCACTCATCAACTGCCCTACCTTCATTCTCTCAATCATCAGGTACTCAACCAACCACCCCTATCACTATCAATCTGCCTCCAACTTCTCAACCCCAAGTTACTCCTTCCTCCCCTAGTAAAACACCTAACCCCCCCCCATCCCTCAACTCCAAGCTACTCCTTCCCCTCCTCCTGTAGTATCTCCTCAGATTAATTTACCTACCCCTCTTACCCCTGTCATAACTAAACCAACTTATGCCTCCAAACTCAAAACTACTTCACCCCTCATCAACACTAGCCCTCAATCCTCTCCTTTGATCAGACCGACCCCTCGCATACTAAATCGGCCTCCTCTCTCTCACAGCTCAGCTTCTTCCCCCCCCCCCCCTCAACCTAGTGTACCTCAACCCACCCTAAAACCCTTTAAATCCTCAGTTTGTACGAGATCTGGCCGACGCATGACACCACCTCAACGATGGGCCCCCACCTTCAAGCCCACGTACAAAAAAGCCAACCGACCGGCCCAGCCCCCCAAAGTTAGTGCGACTAGGCCCAACCAGCACCACGCACACGACAAGGCCGCCACTACACCTCCAACCTCCACCAAGACCAGACCACCTACCAGTCCTCCTGCAGCCACACCACCACAACCCCTCCTCCACAAATCCAAGAGGCCAACATGAAAGTCATCAAAGTGGTCTCACTACAAGGCCATACGCCTGTCCCCATCCCCACTACAAATACCCTGCTACAACTCGCCCACGCATCCTCCCAGGACTGGCAAGTCAAGGTGACCCTGGACCCCAACCAACCTACTGATGTCCCCTCTGTGTCATGGTCCCTCAACCTAGGCCATGCCCCAACCCTCACCACATCATTGACATCCAAGACCTACCTCATTAGACGCGAGGTCGCGACTTTTTTCATAACGAAGGTGGCAAGATGACGGGCCCCACACCAACGATACACCGAGTGGCCAGCATAACCACTCAGGCAACCTCAAAACCCCAGGACAGACGACGAAGACGTTTACCTGTGTCCCCTCTATGAGTCTGCCAGAATCTACCTGAGTTGACCATGCTCAGCCGTCCATTCCACAGTTCTCTTTCACGCCCACAGCCACCTGAGAAAACGGAGGACTCTCTCAGCCAGTCACAAGCCACCATCCTCAGATAACCACAACCGCCCTGGGACCACCAATTAGAACCCTCCTTTTACGTAGTCTCCACCAGAAGTAACGCTCTCTGTATTGTTCCGCCAGATTTGGGATATGATGAGCACTCCCTTATGCAATCTACTCACCAGCACCCCAGATATTTCAGGAACAAGTGGACCTGATGACGCCTGGCTACTCCAGGCCCCCGAAGATACAACTACAGTCCCCTATGTGTAGGTCTGAGGATAATTAGAAGACCTGCAGGACAGTTGCTCCATTTTTAGCTTTAAGTGTTCTTTATTTTTCACAGCAGCCCTGGACCTTCCAGCCGCCCCATTAAGTATTATAATATTACCTTGGAACCAGGCCCATATGATAATACCTGAGTTCCCAGGCTTGAATGTATATGTACCTCACAACAACCATTTTTCCTCTTTCCTCTACACCCTTTTTTCCCTGAGTTCATTGACCCCTGAAGTAAGAAAATATTTGAATAGGACCTCAGGAAAACCTGAGGAAAGTATGCAAAACCACCCTCACCTACCGACTAGGCGGACTCCATTCAGGATACGGCTCTTTGGGACGGTGTTGCTACGGTGCCCCCCCTTCGCCCCCCTGGCCCTCGAGAGTGCCCCTTGGACGTTGGCCCCCTAACGGATTGCTGAAGGACAACCTGTCTGTTGCCTGGCACCCTGAACCGAGGAACCCTGCTCGAGCTATGGACGTAGCCCTGGACCTAGGAACCCTGCTCGAATTACGTAAGCAGGCCTGGGCCTAGGACCACGGTTCGAATTACGTACCCAGGCCTAGCTCGAGGAGGCAACCAGCTGTGTAAGATTGGCTACTACCCTCTACGCCGGCCAGACCAGTACTCTCATCCTCCTACCCTCCCAAATACTTAAGTGTTTCTGTGTCTTTCTCTGTTGGTTATTGTTGTGAGGTATTGATTATGTAAATATGTGAACCGTGTTGTGCCCTGATTTACTTGCAATCTGTGCCCAAGATCCTATGCTTGCGTAATAAGTTTCATCCTTCTGACCCTGTTATTCTGTGTCCATCTTGCCTTCGGTTCTTGACCCTTGTTCAATCCTTTATTTAATTCATAAATTACGCATACGTTACATATCAGTGTCATTAACGTATATTCAGGCCCTCCACGCTCGCAGATTTACTGACTCCGTGTATGTTGATTTATTATTTGTGAGTTGAAGTCCCAATATATTCCGTGATCAATCCATTTATATAATCGCTTTTTACCTAGAACCTACACCCAATTTTCCAACGAGTGCTCAGTGTAATTCCTAAATTCTCTATTCAGTAATCGCATATGACATATGTCTTATAGACGTGCTTTTATGTTCTTGTAAATCTTGATGTTGTGATATTTCGAATACCATGTTTAGGAATTCTTTCCTCTGTGTTTCGTATCATTTGCATCCACCATACACTAATTGTTACTGTGTATTTTATTCATCTCGCCCTGTTAACCCGTTCAGACCCGAGCCTGGTACTGCCTGTTTTAAGTATCAATGAGTAGGACTTCGTCGCCTACGCCCATGTACTAATTGTGCCTCTACATTGTATTTACCTCGCCCTGTTAACTTGTTCAGAAGCGAATCTGATATTGCGTTAAATATCAATGAGCTAAACTTCGTCATTAGCGCCAATTTAATTACGGTAATAAATACGATCTACCGATCGATATCTATTAATTAATCAGTTCTCTCTTGTTGAGATTAAAACTATAGTGTTCATTTACGTCTGAGTCTTTTGGAACTCAGTTAGTATTTGGCTTATCTTCGTGTGTTACCTTAATAGTGAATATTGAAGATTACATCTTGATCCAATTAATACCAATTAGCAGACCAAATAAATTACCTTTTTGCACTTATTAAATTCACATAATTACTCTGTTTTAACTAAGAAAAATATAGTGACACGAATTCCTAAGTTCGGTTCGTTATCGTAGCATATGTTCAAGTAATATAATTCCGTAATAAGATATAACTTCCTTGAGAGCGATTTTGATACTTCTCATTTATTATAAATAATAATCTCAGCCCTTTCATATAAAATAAAGCAACATCGCACTGTAGCTAAGTTCATAGTTGCATTAACTAGAAAGAGTATTATTTAGATCTCAGTTCACCTAGTGACCATCCCAGTGACCTGACCTGAAGGCAAGCTCACGCGGTCAGTTTTAAAAGGGTCAACTGAGCCCCACACGTGACTCACCTTGCCTCCTGCGACTGTATCTTTGTTACCTCAACTCTTCTCATTATTACCCTAGGATCATTATCTAGGGCATTGAAGTCTCTTTGAAAATGGAAGATATTCAACTCTCATTTATTATTGCATTGAAGGTTAAAATTGATTCTTGTACATTATGCCTCTATGTATGTTTTTCCACATGATTTGATGTTATACTAGATTCTCACTATTGAGTTCTTCTGGTATCAGTAACCTTGTTCTGACATAAGGACAATATATACATTTACTCTTATTGTGGGATTTGCATTACCAATCATTCTTCTCCACCCACCTTCCTATTTATTAAATAAAATATTGATATGTGTTCTTCTCCTTCCTGTTTATTAAATAAAATATTCATATGTGTTCTTCCTTGTGTTGTTATTGAGTATTATATTGAACCTTTGAATACAATTTGTACTGCTTATAGAACCTACTCGGGACATCCCTGTCAAGTATATTTAAGTCCATCAAACCAGAACTGGATTGTTTTAACCCTTCTTTAGCGGCCTATGCGGTTTATTTATATGTACCGCCCAGCGGGGTGTTTTTAGCCAAAATAGGGCTGTTTACGTGATCATTTTCATGCCTAAATAAGACCCAGAACGTAAAACAAGTATCTATCCCTGAAAGGGCATAAACAGAGCTTTCGAATGACACCATAACGATCCTTGTATGATGGCTAGTTTTCTTGCAATAACCGTGCAACGCGAGTGCAAAAAGCAGGTAATTAGCCACTTTCCCCATACAATTCAGTATGTAGCGAGTGAGAGAGGGAGGAGGGAGCGGAGATTCGTGTCAGTAGGTTCGCCGCGGTGGTCTGGAGCAGTCATACGCTCGCTAGTCTCCTGCCACCACTTGTCTCTCTCTCTCAGCAACATTACGTGCTGAAATTGCCACTCGACCTATGTCGAGCGCCGCCATATAGTCCAGCTTTATTAAAAACGACTTATGTGGTGAGCCTCTTTTTAAGGGTTAAGGACTGTATCAAGGGAACTAAACGATCAGAACCCGGCACAACAATATATATATATATATATATTATTTTGGTAACTCTTTTTCATTATGAGTAGAACAGAAAAGATATACGCCTAATGAGATGAAATATGCCTAGTGAGTGAAAGAAAATGAGTAGCCCACGCGTGAGGGGTGTCATATATGCATTCAGCCCGAAGCAGGAGAGTTAAGTAAGTGTGTCAACTTTTACTCTAAATAACTACTTATTAACCAGGTAGATAATCCACAGGTGAAGTTAACTTTAATTCTCGTATACATATTTATTCAGTTCAGACGATATCAATATTGCGGAATATTCTCCCCTTCGTATATGCTTCTCGATTAATGCAATTTAGAATATTGTACAATGTAAAGAAGAGTTACCTGCTGTTCAGTGTGCTAATAAGTTACACATCGTGATCTCAAGGCTATGGTGATTTCAAAGTTTGTATCATCAGGGAAGCCAATGCTCACCAGCGGGGAAGTCTGTGGTGAACACCGCCAGTAGGTGTTCTATTAATTTTCTTGTATCATTCCATTTGAGGTATAATGGTGTTCCATGTGTGTATGTATGAATATCTAATTATGTATTTGTTTGCATATTAATGTGTATTATGTTTATGTTATATTCTGTATTTGTGTGTTCCCAATAATCCTAGATACAAGAAATTATATTATAAGTCATTCACGTGGGATACAATTTGAATTACTTTCATCAATGCCTTCCCGCTCTCCCTAGTTATTAACCCATTAAGCGCGAGCTATTGGTAGTGCACACCCTACCGCCAGGCGACAATATTAGGCCCCATTCCCACCTAAAATCGTCACTTTACGATAAATATCGTTATTACTTATTCATATGCGCCTATTTTATGTAACAACAATAAAACAAGTGGGAATAGTGTTTGAATGTGGTCAAAATAGCGAATTATTGTGAGCCAGTCCATTCATGAATTGTGGAGCAGAGCGGGGCAGACACTCCCCTCACGAGTCCTGAAGCCTGACTGATTTACTCACCCACACTTTTCCTTACGCAACACACTCGCTAGTCACATGACACCACCATAGAACCGGCTTGGAGATGTTGACACAAAATATACCAATGAATTAGGGAATAACAGGGACAATAGGTGATAATGGAAGGGGGAGGGAAGGAGGGGATTTTGACAGATGTGGAGGAGTTATAGAAGGTATGGAGGGGAATTATCTCACTTAATCACCATTTCCCTTGTTTTAAGTGCTACTGGGGCCTTTTAAAAAAAAAATTAGGCCTTACCTCTTAACCTCTCGGCTGCGCATGGGGGGTATGAGACACCACACCCCTGTGCGCACGTATTTGAGCTGTTCCAATCACTAACATCGTTATATTACCATAAATATCGTTAATACTTATTCATATGCGCCTATTTTACCATTGATATGAAGATATTAACCAGTTACAACAATAAAACAAGTGGAAACAGCGTTTGGATGTTCAAAATCGGCGATAGAGGCCGGGAGTTACATAACCAAAGGCTGAGGCAGCCTCCCATTCCTCCACTTCTCCCCATGTCTGGAGAGACACTGTTGCGCAATACTCTCTATCGCTCTTTCCCACACTTGGTATCAATGATGACAACGCCCTGCTTGCAACTCGCTAATGTTAGCACGAAAATAGACCACAGAATAAGGGAATAACAGGGAAAATAGGTGATAACTGAAGGAGGGGGGGGGGGGGAGGGAAGTGGGGAAGGAGGGGATGTGGAGGAGTGATATTTGGCATGGCCCAGGGGCAAAAAAACAAAAAAAACACAAAAAGGGTTCAAGTTTTTTGGGGGTGTTTTAAATGGATTTTTTTAGGCCCAGGATCTTAAGAGTCTTCCCGCAGTCGCCCGGGGAAACTCTTAAGAGTCATCCCTCACTTGCCGGGTTAACCCCTTCAGACTCATATGACGCAGAGGATGCCAAATTAGCAATGAGAAATAGAGTTCTCTCACTCTTATAATTACCTCTCCAAAATTAGTTTTCTGCCCACAGCTAACTCAAAGACAACTGCAGAGGTTGAAGTAACTAAACTAAAGGTTTATAAATACCCCTGATGGTAACAAAGGCTTTAAAGTATCCCTAATCGGCTCAAAATCGCGTCATATGTCGGAGAAGGTTAAGAGGTTCCTCGCCCTTGCCTACCAAAACCTCTTAAGAGTGTTCTCGCCATTCCCGGGTTGATAGATTTCCATTACCATTTTGCCTTCATTAAAAGTAATTTTAGTGTGGTTCTAACATCTTGACACATTTACATCACTTTTGATAAGCTCCTTAAGTTCATTCTCACCTATCCTCTAACAAGGGATTCATCCCTTTGACTGTACCGTTTACTACAACCCTTTCACTTAGCCTCTCTATTGTTCCTTCCATGACTATTTGTGTGCACCTTCTCATACATACATGGTATGTGTGGGAAGATTCCCACAGGTGGTAAAACGAACGGTAGTCGCTAGTCCCATCATTAGAGTCATAGCCAACCCTTTCCCCCACTGACCATAGCTCGTATCTCTGCCAATATATATGTATTTGTGTGTGCCTTAGAATAGGCAATAATATCCTTCAAAGAGTTATATATATATAATATATATATTACTTCTGTATAAATTCACGTAACAATGGGAGATACCTTTGGTCTGCTTCACAGTGTACCATAACGTGTAAGTATTTAAAGCCTATGAACTGTGATTAGTGCTTGTCATTCATATCCTCTCATGTGCATGCCCATCATAATGTACCTGAGTTTGTGCGCTTAAAATAGCCGCACAACAATCTTTAATTCAAAATGTCTTAAACACTCGTTATCCCATAATCTACTTTCAGATTGCCAGTATTGTTTCCTTAAGGGCTGCTCTACTGGTGATCTTCTTTCTTATCTTACTAACTCTTGGTCATCCTCCTATCAGGATTTCGGTGAGACTTTTTCAATTTTGCTAGATTTTTTCTATTTTGCTCTAGGGATCTGCCTCGTGTGGGTCAATCAGTTTTCTGCAGACTCCCATTTTCTTATGTTCTTACATCTAAAGCCGTCGATAGAGTCTGGCACTAATCGCTTCTTTCTAAACTACCATCTTTCGGTCTCTATCCCTCTATCTGTGCCTTTTTCTCCAATTTCCTTTCTGAATGTTATGTAGCTGCAGTTGTGGCCAGCCATCGCTCACATCCTAAACCTATCAACTACGGCATTCCTCAAGGTTCTGTCCTATCTCCAGTTCAATTTATAATATTCATTAACGATCTTTTCAACTGTACCTCTAGTCCTATGCCAATGATTGTACCTTATACTATTAAACTAGCTTTCCACAGAGATCCTTCATGCAGTTACTTCAAAACTCATGCGATGAGGGAATAGCACATCTATCATCTGATCTATCAACTATTTACGAGTAGGGCCCTCGTAGGGCCCTAGAGAACTGGTGATCTTCTTTCATATCTTACTAACTCTTGGTCATCCTCCTTTCGGGACTTCGGTGAGACTTTTTCTATTGCACTAGACATATCGAAAGCCTTCGATAGAGTCTGGCATAAATCTTTAATTTCTAAACTACCCTCCTTCGGTTTCTATCCCTCCATCTGTGCCTTTGTCTCTAATTTCCTTTCTGGCCGTTCCATAGCTGCGGTTGTGGACGGCCATTGTTCACTTCCTCACCCTATAAACTCCGGTGTTCCTCAGGGCTCTGTCCTATCTCCTATTCTCTTTCTAATTTTTATAAATGATCTCCTTAACTGTACCTTAATTCCCATCCATTCATACGCAGACGACTCAACTTTACACTACTCCATTAGTTTTTCAGAACGCCCCAGCCAGCAATCCCTCAACGACAAACGTAATGAAGCCATAGAACTCTTAAATTCTGATCTAAATACTATTTCCAATTGGGGCAGAGAAAACCTTGTTAACTTTAATGCTTCCAAAACCCAATTTCTCCATCTATCTACCCGTCAGGATCTCCCAGCGGACTATCCCTTATTCTTCAACAATACAAAAATCAACCCTTCATCTTCTCTCAATATTCTTGGTGTCTCTTTTTCTTCTGCTCTCATTTGGAAGGACCATATTACCAGTCTTGCTAAGGCAGCCTCCCAGAAGCTGGGTGTGCTCAACCGCCTTAGGGGGTTCTTTTCCCCTGCACAGCTTCTTGCTCTGTACAGGGGCATAGTGCGCCCTTGTATTGAGTATTGTTCACATGTGTGGGGAGGTTCCTCTAACACCGCTCTCCTAGACAAGGTTGAAAGGAAGGCCTTTCGTATCATTAACTCCCGTCCACTCACCAACTCTCTGCAATCTCTCTCTCTCCGCCGCAATGTTGCATCTCTCTCGCTATTCTATCGCTACTATAATAATCAGTGTTCCTCAGAGCTATCCCAGTGCATACCACCTCCTTTACGTAGGGCACGTGGTACCCGTCTTGCAACTCAATCCCACCCCTACTCTGTGCAACTCTCCAACCCAAGAGTGAAACGTTACTCTCAAACTTTCTTCTACTCAACATCTGAGCTCTGGAACTCTCTCCCAGAATCAGTCTTTCCCTCTTCCTATGACTTAAATTGCTTCAAACTCTGTGTGTCCAGGCATTTTGGCTCGAACGTCCCTTGATTTGGGCCCTGTCACTCTTTCAACTATGGGGGAGGCACTCGCTATAGGCAGTTATGCCTTTTGCCTCCCTCAATCACATAGAAAAAAAAAAAAAAAAAAAAAAGGGCAGAGAAAATCTCTTTACTTGCCATGCTTCCAAAACCAATATTCCTCCATCTATCTAACTTTTACAATCTCCCACACAACTATCCCTTACATTACAAGAACACACACCTCCACCCTTCGTCCTCTCTCATTATTCTTGGTGTCTCTTTTTCTTCTGCCCTTTCATTGAGAGACCATATTACCACTCTTGGTAAAACAGCTGCACAGAAGTTAGGTGCGCTCATCCGACTCTCTGGATTCTTCACCTCCACACAGCTTTTTTCTCTGTACAGGGGTACTGAGCGTCCTTGTATCGAGTCCTGTTCGCAAGTGTGAGGAGGTTTCACCGCAATTCTCGAATGGGAAGAGTAAAAAGGTTTTGTCTCAACCACTTACCTCCTCTCACTAATTCTCTGCGATCTCTCTCTACGTGCAGCAATATATTTGTTTTACTACTATCATTACAATCAATGTTCTACAGAGCTTTCTCAGTGTAAATCTACTCCCTTATAGAAAATAGGTGGCACCAGACTTTCAACACATTCTCACCCCTTTTCTGTGTAACTCTCTAACCCAAGAGTGAAACGATTTTCACAGTCTTTCTTCTACTTAATAAATACATTCTGGAACTCTCTCCCACAATCTAATTTTCCCTCATCCTACGAATGAAACTGCTTTAAACTTCGTTGGTCCAAAAATGTTGACTAACGGGCGTGAATTTGGCTCCATCATTTCTTCCATTTTTAGGAGATGCTCAATACAAGCAGCTTTGTCTTTTGTCTCCTTACACACACAAACATACACACACACACAAACACACAGCCCGTAGCCTAGTAGGTAGAGCTCTCGTCTCACACACGAGGGGTCGGGGGTTCAATCCCCGGCCGGGCGGAGACAAATTGGGCTTCTCTCCTTTCATGTGTTAGCCTCAGTTCACCTAGCTGTAAATAGGTACCTGGAATAAGTGGACGACGTTGTGACGTCCCATCTGGGGTTGGCAAAAATGGTACAAGGCGAGATGGGTATCATATGGTTCACCTAAGCTGATGGCTACCTAAGCCTTCGGGCGAGACGGTACCGTCTATAGTGAGAATGGTACCATACAGATCCACCCTAAGCCTTCGTTTCCGATGTCGCCAATTGGCTAAAAATACAGACTACACACACATCCACAGCCATTCCAACGATACATATAACACCTACACATATAGGAGGCGGGAAATAACGAGCATGCTCACTCCCGCAATACAACTAGAGTAAGTACAACTAGAGTAAGTACACGGTCACAGTGGCCGAGCCCAGTAAGTCACTATACTCTAGTCGCTTGACCCAGGTAGTAAGGGTTTGATCCCAGCTACCTGCCGGTGAGGGTTCTATCAAAAACTTTCTGGGCTGTGGAGGTTAGGTGTGGATGCGCCACCTCTGGGTTCTACCTGATTCCCTGCCCACATCCTACCCCTTCTGGGGGTATTTAGGCGCCCTTGTGTCAGCCAGAGTAAAATCTGTTGACAATTAGGATAAGTTAGATTAAGGAGTTGTGTATATTCAGTTTCATTGGTTGCCCGCTCGAAATAAACCAAATATTTGTATTATTATTATTATCATACACAAAAGGCTCCCTTGACTTTAAGTATGATAAAGTACTTTCATCTGCAAGACAAGATAAACAGTATGTTTTATTTAAATGATAATAAAAGGAGTAATAATTACGCAGTTAACAGAAAATATTATTGAATATGTCTGCTAAACAAATAAAGGTAACCATTAATTAATGCATTGTAGTTACTTATAATTTCCTGGAAATAATTTATTTGCATTTTATCTACATATTTAGCAATATAAGGGGACTTCACTCTAACATCAATTCTGTACACCAATTTCTTCAAGCAGAATCCCCTACTCTCCTTTTTTTGACAGAGACTCAAGTAACATCCACATCTGACACGTCTAGATTTAATTTTCCAGGTTATCAACTGCTCCAAAATGTCAGACCTAAAGGAGGTGTATGTTGCTTCGCAAAATCTGAAATTGCCTTGGAGGAGGTTACTAGTTTCAATTGTCCCTATTTTGATTATTCTATATACAAATTAATTTCTGCTGGTAAATTTAAATACATATGTTGCATCTACCGTTCCCCAAATACTCCTCCAGAGCAAAGTCTTTTTGATTCTCTGTCCTCACAACTCAGTGTCCTCAACTTAAATGCTTCTTCTGAAATCACTGTGTTGGGTGATTTTAATGTCCATAATGTTGAATGGCTCACTCATTCAGCCATGATGCTGATCTTGAATGTGAGCTATTTGCAGACTCATTTAATCTCACTCAACTAGTCAACCAACCCACCCGTGTACCAGATAATCCTAATCATAATTCCCACCTACTGGACTTATTTTTAACAACCAATTCAGAAAATTATGATGTTACAGTGAGGTCCCCGCTTGGATCTTCTGATCAATGTCTGATACAGGCCACCTGTCTATCACCTACCACACCTTCCCACTCTGAACCTGTTTTGGTGACTAAATGGCATTACGATAGGGCAGACTGGGAGGGTCTTCAAGGTTTCTTTATTGATATTCCCTGGACCTCTTTCTTTTCTAATGATGCACACTCCACCTTGAGCCATATACAAGATTTTGTAAAAATTGGAATGGAAACTTTTATTCCTCATCAAAGTACAGTAAAAGATCTAATTCACCTAAATGGTTTGACCATAATTGTGCTAGAGTAACTGAACAAAAAGCAATAGCCTACAATGCATACACAAGATCAAAAACACATGAAGCCTTTAATTACTTTAGAAACATCAGAAATCATGCCAAAACTGTATTAAACCTAACTAAATCAAACTTTCTCCACAAGCAGGCAAATAAACTTCTAAATAATCCAAATGATAACAACATATTTTGGTCTACTCTTAACTCATTTAAATCCAACTTCACTAATGCTTCATCCATTCCACCATTAAAATCTCCGACTGGCAATCTTGTAAGTGACCCACGAGGTAAAGCTAACCTTCTTGCAGATATTTTCTCCACCAACTCAACCTTAGATGAAATAAATCAAGATGTCCCTGTACTTAATTTTAATTCGCCTGAAATTCCCTCACTTAAGATCCACACCAGACATGTCAAAACTATTTTGCAGAATCTCTCAGTAGATAAGGCTCCTGGTCCAGATGAAATTCCTCCAATAGTACTTAAGAATTGCTCCTTGGTGCTCGCTCCTGTATTGGCAAACAAATTCCGTCTGTGCACTCATACCTCATGCTTCCCAGTACCCTGGAAAGAAGCAAACATCCATCCAGTTCCTAAAAAAGGTGCCTCTTCAGATCCATCAAACTACAGACCAATAGCTATAACTTCCACTCTTGGTAAAGTCTTTGAAATTATATTAAATAATCACATAATTAAGCATCTTGAGAATAATAAATTAATCAGTGATAGGCAATATGGTTTTAGACGATGTCGATCAACTGCAGACATGCTTTGCCTTCTTACGCATCAAATCAACCAAGCTACAGACCAACATGGTGAAACACATACAATAGCACTGGATATATCAAAGTCATTTGATAGAGTCTGGCATCAATCCTTATTGTCGAAGATGTCACACTACGGCCTTGCATCATTAGTTCCACTAATTTCTTCTTATCTTCATAACAGAAAAATATGTGTAATGGTAGATGGCCTTTATTCTCAATTTCACTCAATAAATGCTGGTGTTCCCCAGCGATCAGTTTTGGCCCCAATTCTGTTCCTCATTCATATCAATGATCTCATATCTACCACTCTTATTCCAATACATTCCTACGCAGATGACTCAACACTCCACAGTTCCTTCACATTTACCAATTCTTTCACCCAACCCGATCTTATAAATTCAAAAATAAACACTGCAATTTCTCTGAACCAGGACCTTTCTAGAATTAATGGATGGGGACAAAAGAATCTAGTTTCCTTTAATGCACAGAAAACCAAGTACATTCAAGTTTCTAACCGACAGAATCTCACTGACTCCCATATATTTTTTAATGATGTAAATATTCCCACTTCCCCTAGTATTGACATTCTCGGTGTAACATTAACTACTAACTTGAGCTGGACACATTATGATAGAAGCATTGCTAAGAATGCCTCTAAAAAACTGGGACTCCTGTACAGAGTTCGAGAATTCTTCAATGGCGAGCAGTTGGCCGTGATATATAAAAGTCATGTGCATTCTCAGATGGATTACTGTTCACCTCTGTGGGGTGGAAGTGGGAGTGGTTGCATTGAGGCAGTTGGACAAAATTCAAAATAAAGCTATTAGATTAATCAATAACCCTGCAATCACACAGGACCTTCCTACATTATCCATACGAAGAAACGTTGCATCCCGTGCATTATTCTACAGATATTTTCACAGCAATTGTTCCGAGGAACTTGCTTCAATTGTGCCGCCTCTCCACATCTTTCCCCGTAGAACTAGGGCAGCTGAGAGCGCCCATGAATTTACACTTTCTCCTCCACAATGCAGAACTTCTGCTTATCAGAATTAATTTATCCCCAGAGCTACTACTCTTTGGAATTCACTTCCCTCGAATTGCTTTCCACAAACTTACAATCTACAAATGTTTAAATCCAGTTGTTACAAACATTTTATGAATGGAGGATGCCTTTAGGCACATGGACCTTTTTGTGTTATCTGTGTTTTTCCTTCCTCCGTTCATTGTCTCTTTAAAAAAATAAAATAAAAAAATAAATATATATAAAGTTATGCTGAAATTGTTAATGAATTATGAAAACAAACATCTGTTTTTGTTTCTCTCTCTGTTTGTCTCTCTCTCTCTCTCTCTCTCTCTCTATATATATATATATATATATATATATATATATATATGTGTTATGCCAGGTTTTTTACTGGGATTTAATTGGACAAGGGTAGGTTCTTAGTTAACTGGAGAAACTAAAGCCAAACTACACATGCACAAAAGTTGTAAGAGTAAATATAATACTGAATACACACATGAATTTACTTTTAATAATCACTTAATACACAAAACGTAAGCACCGCCTTCGTTCACATACTTCCTCACTCCATCCTTACACCTCTCCTTCGGTCTACCTCTCCCTCTCTGTCCTTCCACCTCGCTCTCGTACACCCTCTTAGTCATTCTCTCGCTTTCTATACGTTCCATATGGCCGAACCATCTCAAGTTGTTCCTTTTCACACTTTCCAGCACATCTACCTCCACACCACACCTCCTTCTTACTTCTTCATTAGTCTGTCTATCCCTCCATGTAACTCCGCACGCACTTCTCAAATAATTCATTTCCACTGCTCTCACTCTTGTCTGAGTCTCTCAACCAACGTCCATGCTTCGCTTCCGTAAGTCAGTGTCGGGATTACCACACTGTCATGCAAGGACTCTTCACTTCCATACTGACCACCCTATTTCGTGTTACTGCTTTCAGCGTTCCTACAACCCTCTTCCCCTGTTGTACCCTCTCCCGCACTTTTTCATCCATAGTCCCATCTTTACTCAACACACTGCCCAGATACTTAAAAGAGTTGACGATCTCCATAGCCTGACCGTTCAACTTCACCTCACACTCTGTGACTTCACCCCTTTCGAAGACCATAACCTTGCTCTTCCCCGCATTTACCTTCATATTCCAATTTTCACACACTGTTCCAAACTCATTTACCAAACCCTGCAGCTCCCATTCATTATCGCTCATCAGAACTGTATCATCCGCAAACAGCAGTATATGCAGCTTCCACTCATTTCCCTCCCTTTTCAGCGATACACCAACATCCACTGCTCTTGATAGTATTTCTTTCATGACTCCACCCATATATACAATAAATAACCACTGGGACATCACACACCCCTGTTTCAAACCAACATTCAGGTAAAAAAAACTCGCTCTGCTCACTATCCACACGTACTGCCGCCTCTGCACCCTCATTATAGGTTTGAGTCCCAAAGGGAAGAAGGAAAACCTAATATTTAGTAGTGGCCCCGGAATCATTGACGATGCGCCTTACGTAGGTAATGGCCAATCTTTAAACTCTAGCTTGCTGTTCAAACTTCCCGCCCGGGGAGAACTCAAAATACGACTGCATTACATCGTGAGCGAAACGCTCTTAATAACCACTCACGGACTCGTCCTTATGATGTGGGTACCACTACTAGAAAAACTAGTAAAATAAATAAAGGATAAAAATATAAATAAAACTTGACCTAGCTTTGCACTTTCCATGCGTCTGCTTTTGGGTACAGCTCGCCATCTTGTTCACAGCGAGTGTTCACTTTTAATCTGACATATCGAGACTCTCAAAAATGTAGCAGATGAATGGGAAGGGGTCGGAAGGAAAGGCCAAAATCGTCAATGATTCCGGGGCCACTACTAAATATTAGGTTTTCCTTCTTCCCTTCGGGACTCAAACTTATAATTTATTTGTGGCCCCTTCATCATTGACAATGCGCCTGAATTCTCAAGACTGGAGGGGGGACATTCATCATAAACATCGCATACCACTAATAAACCAGGTAAGGTCCAAGTAAACATGTACTAATCAGGTCAGTTTAATATCAAAGAAAATATAAAAGTGGGTTACAGGCGGCGTTTCTTAAAGGAAGCCTGTGGTGTTAGCACCTTTAAGTTTGATAGAACAGTTGGTGTAACACAAGAATAAACTATTCATTTAGCTTATATATCCCAGGGTAAATGAAACATTCATTATCACCCAAATTTGTTAATATGTAGGCCTACATATTTATGGCCTTAGGTACTGTATTACCAAAATATTTGCACTCTTACTCTAAATCTAATCCCTGATATTATTGAGTATATTGGAAACCCTATTGCATCCAAAGTGTTTAACCTAAAAAATAAGAAATATTCCTGAGTAGGCTTACTTTAGCCTAAGGAACGGATTATCACATGACCATAATACTCGTTACATTTTGTCTCACTTCAGAGGCAGTTAGAGTCCTTAGCTAGGATACCCCCCCCCCCTTTTTACGTCACAAAATTAGCTTAAAACTAGACTTTCTGCCTTAATGCTACACATGTAGCTCGAACGTCCCTTGATTTTGGCCCTGTCACTCTTTCAACTATGGGGAAGGCACTCGCTATAGGCAGTTATGCCTTTTGCCTCCCTCAATCACATAGAAAAAAAAAAAAAAAAAAAAAAAAATGTATGAGAAGGTTTCATGAGATTGACGGACAGGTAATGTGTGAGGAAGGTATGATTTGATGACCACAATTGGGTCTGTTGAATATCTTCTAGGGAGTAATTATGGAGGAATCGAAGTGATGCCGCCCATTTATGGATATCGTGTGATCTCGCCAACATGCCCAGATTACTCTCTCGAATGACTTCCAATAATAACGCAGCTAGCCGGCGTTTTTGTAACCGAATACCTGTCCGTGAAACCCAGAGAGCTCCCGCCTGTGAGGGTCGGGAAGCCCGCATAAATAGTATGGGTGACTGCACTGGACACAGTAAATGGTGCCTGTCACCCTGTTTCAGAGCCGGAAATTCGAACTCTGTAAATACATGATTATAATGTTCATTCTTAGCAATGAGGTTAGGAGCAGGAGCAATATGTACACCCACGTTATGCCTTGAAAGTCTTAGACAGTTTGGCTCCGAACTCATCGCCGTCAACTCAGACCCCCTGTCACCCGTAGCCAGTGCCATCAGAAAAAATTGCCTTTTTAAGTATTAGTTCGCAGGGAGGATCCTTGCAATATTTACGGAACTGCAGCATCTCAAAGGCCAGATCAAGAGACCAGGTAAGGTGGGTGTGAGTTGACGAGGAGGAGGGCGAAGCTTGAAGCAAGACCTCATGAAACCCTTTTCCTCCGCCTCCGGTACAGACAAACCAGTTAAATCTAAAAATGGTGTCCTAATTGCTGTGAGGTGATTCCTTAATGTGACAACTGACAACTTTTGAACATCTAATAGATAATTTAAATAATTAAACACCAGAGCCACCGAGGACTGTTGTTGACCAGTTTCTACAACCCAGGTAGTAAATGACTTCCAGTGTGATTGGTACTGTCGTCGTGTTGATGGAGCATCCTGATTAAACAACTCGTGAGTCACTGTTTCCCCAAACTGGCCTAGCCACTTGGCCTTCTGAATATGCACAAGGCAAAAGTCAGCGAGGTCTTGAGGTTTCCAATTGTCTCTAAGTGAAAGTATGAGATCGGGAGCGACACCGGGTTCTCGTACCACATCTTTAATTGGTTGTCCACACTTGAGCCGGCCACAAGGGCGCTATCATCGAGACCATGCCCCGATAATCCCGTAGTTTGTGAACTACTTTGCACATTAAGGATGCGTCTGGAGGTGGAAACAGAAAAATGGAGTTCCATTTGTTCCACTTTACCAGAAATGCGTCCGGACCCCCCGCCAGAGTGAGATTCCAGCGTGTGAGGTAATGGGGCAGCCTGTGGCATGCTTCTGACACGAACAAGTCTACTTGTGGATGGTAGGGCTCTGCATTCAGCTTTTGAAAGATGTTTTGTCTGAGAGCCCATTCTACTTGAGTGCTTTGTCTCAGGAACAGAGCATCCGCCCATACATTCGCCACGCCGGGCAGATACGTTGCGTGAAGAAAAATCCCGAGCCTCGCGGCTAGACGAAATATCTTTTCCGACAACCCTTGTAACACTCTTGATCTTACTGACCCTTGCTTTTGAATGCATGTCACTGCAGTCAAATTGTCCATTCTGAAGGCTATGGACTTTCCCGCCTGGCTCATGCCGTGCTCCTGTAAAAAGAATAGTGGGACTAGCAACTCCTTGGCATTGATATGAAGATGATTTAAAGTTGACCATCGACCCTGACCCTGATGGCCAAAGTTTGATTGGTAACCCCATCCCAGGGTTCCTGACGCGTCTGTATCTACCCCAACCGTCGGAGGTGGAGCTGTCCAAGCCAAGGAGGAGTGAATTACTTCTGGCTTCGCCCAAGCCGCCAGGAGGTTGTGGATTAATGTTGGAATTGTCCTCAGTGTTTCCGCCGGTGAAAGTGGAAAACACTTGTTTCCTTCCAAGATAATTCTTTCACTTTCAGACGACCTAACGGTACCGTCAGCTGTATATCCAATTGAGTGAGCCCGCCCGAGATTCCCAGAACTTCCTCGTTGTCGTCCGCGAATGTAGAAACCGGAAGAGTTTCCTGCGAAATCTCTGACGGTTGTCCACACTCTGACTCAGAGTTAGTAACTCGGTATCCCAGATAAGGCCCATCCACTAGATTTGCTTGGCGGGGAAGAGAGATGACTTTCCTAAGTTTACCCTGAACCCGAAGGTCTTTACATGGTTTAATACTAGTTGAACATGATGAAGGCGCATTATCTTGGATTGGGCTACCACTTGCCAATCGTCTAGGTACCATAAAATCATGATTCCCTGTTTGAGCAATGGTAGCAATGCCTGTCGAACTAGTTGTGTGAAAAACTCGGGGTGCTAGATATATATAATCCAAAGGGCATTCTTTGAAAGACAAACGTTTGATTCCCTTTGTGTAAGGCTAGAAACCTCTGTGAACGTTTGTTGATTGGGACACGCCAATAGGCATCTTTCAGATCTATTGAGCACATCCAGCCCTGCGGCGGGAGTGACTACCTGATCTGATTCACTGTCAGCATCCTGAATGACTGATTGTGAATGTGGGTGTTGAGATATGAGAGGTCGATCACTGGCCTCATCTGAACACTGTCCCTCTTTGGCACCAAAAACAACTGGGATATGAACACTGGCATTGACGTCGGACTGGGGATTATAATCTGCTTTTGTGCCATCTCTTTTGATAATGGATCCCACCTTCAATGAAACATGATTGAATTCTGTGGGGACACGTAAACGGGGTCGCCGGGACCACCGCCATGAGAGACCTTTGTGGACCACTGTCCATGCCTATGTTCGCCGGGGCCATGCCCGGAAATAATCTCGGAAGTTGCCAGTCACATGACTGGTCTTGTCCGGCAGTACTACTCTCGGATCCATCTCGCCTTGCCTTGGCACTGGGAGTGAGAGAGCCCTGTGGTGTGTCTCAGATCTTGGAGGAGGAATGTGACTCTGACTTTGGCACGGGGGGATGAGAGGCCTTGCTACCATCGCTACTGGGTTTACCCCTTTGTTGGCCCATAAACCACCTCACTCTACCTCTGAGGTTACCGCGCCCTTTAGGTGCCCCTGTATGAGCAGGGGTTGTGAAAGTCTTGGCTGACTGATTGAACTGTGGCTGACCACGAAAGGAACTTTAGTTCTGAAGTTTTGTTTAGCTGCCTGCTCACCCTTGAATTTAGTAGGGGTGGAAGGTCGTTGGTCTAGGAGGAAATTAACTGTTCTCCATGCTTCGTTAGAGACTAAGGTAGCTGTAAAGATATTGGATAAGAGTAATCTTCTACCGATCTCCACCGGAAGTCTCCTCACCAAATACACTCTTATATCTTGGCGCACCCGTACAGCTTTAAAGATAGCTGTCCGGACGTCGCCGAAAGATTGAATCGAGTTTTGAAGGAGGAGGCGTCTGGTCAGAAAAAGAGCCCTCTGGGTTCAGGCGTCCCTTACCGACTCAGTCGTCCGAGCCAGAGAGGCTCCAAGTTGGTGGCTGAGAAGGTATTGAGATGCCAGTCTCCAGGCTTTCTGTCTCATTTTGTAATCTTTGTCGATCTAAGCCTGTGTGGGGGGACAAACTGGTTCAGGTAACTGGCACAAAGATAATTTCGGGGCTCCAATAAAATCAAACATATGTTTGGGAATCCTGTCCGCATTGCCTACTGGCATAGAAAACCAATGATTGTCTTCTGACGGAATTTGAGGACTACTTTTGTTGTTAATGGTGCTGGCAAACAGCTGGGCCTCATGTACCCAAGCAACCCACTGCCCATACTCCCCTCCCTTAACATGAACTAATGAGGCCCCATGAGAGTCCCTGAGAGGAATGTAATTTAGCTCCGGGGTAAAACCCTGCAACACTTTTAAATCATTCATCCCATCAGTTTTAGTCCAATCCGAAAACAGTTTTCCGGCGGAAGTAGGAGGCAAGGCGGGGGATTGTGAGTACACAAAATATTCAGGATTGAATTTTTTTTGGGATGGCCTTAATAACAATATCAAGTACCTCTCCCGACTGGTTCTTGGCCCTTAATTTCTTCTTTTCACTTACCTCTATAACCCAGTTACTCGGGACAGGCGACTCACCTGTAACCGTGGGTTTTGCGAGCTCGGGGCGCAGAGGGTGACTTACTGACCAAGAAGTATCCGGTCCATACAAGGGTGGCATACAGCCTTTTTTGCTAGGGATGGACTTGTCTACTGGGGGGGGGTAACAATTCCGAAAACAATTTCGAGTTAGATTGCAAGAGAGCCGAGGTACCTGGAGTCGGAACCACGGGGTTGACAGTGAGGGCAGGGGGAGGAGAGGTTACGGTAACTTGAGGATGCACTAACACTTGCCCAAGAGGTCGCACCACCGGGGCTACTGGTGTTGGGGTAACAGTCTGTCGCTCACTCTTAATCTGCCTCATAAAATCAAACAGTTCGTGCAACTGATCTTTTACTAAAAAAATCCCACTATCCTTATCATCCTGGGACGCGGACTGTGACATCTCCGAGCCCTGCGTTCCAGATAGTTGAGAGACTGGTCGTTGGCTATGCGCCAGTTCCTCAGTATATACCCCTTGTTGGTATATATGTGACCCCGTTGGCCGGGCTGAGGGGGCTGGTACAGTCTCCGACCGAGACTCATCAACCCGGGCAGCGGTTTCATATGTATCTGTTTGTGATTGGTCGGAATCGCCGGACCCAGACATATCAGTAAAATTTTAAATCTGGGATCTCAAACATGGTAGATTCCTGAACAGGTGAACGCCGGAGCTTTCATGTCTCCGCCGGTGAGAAACTACACTGCCACTTCTTTCCCTCCCTAACACAGGTAAAATAATAGGTTCTGGTGCAGGATTAAGGGGAATAGCCTTAGACAAAACTAGATGTGTCTCTTGATGCCTCTCTTCTTGAGGAAGATTTCTTTCTCAATTTTGACGGATCCTCAGCCGTCTTCTTTCTTGATGAGGATGACTTCCTATGCTGGCTCGACTTTGGTTTGTCCCCGGCGGATAATGCGGAGTCAAAGTTCGAGCGGGACCTCCTAGCCTCCTGGTCATCTGACCAAAGGTGATCTTGACCTATCTCGCCGGCTGGCTGAAGCTAGTTTCTCCGGCGGATCTTTGGTCCGAGGTCTCTTTTGGTGGCGGGGGGAAGTGTCATCCGAAGAAGATCCCGGAGGGGGTGAATTAACAACTAAACTCTTTAATGAATCCTCATGAATTTGGTCATCCAATTGAAGGGATTTATGAGCACTGTCTTACAGTATTTTACAACTTCAGATTTAATGTGTAGGAGGATAGTCTTGGGACAAGATTTTGATAACTAATGACCTCTCGAATCGGTCTAGGCAAGGGGCACATTTTACACAGAGTAATTGACCAATAATTGCTAATCTTTAATAACCCAGAGCCGAACAGAAAGAATAAATACTCTTATCCATGATTACACTCCCCACTGCCACTGAGATATTAACCTTCCTAGGTGTCCCACTTTCGAACCTGTGTGAGAAAAAATTCCAAGAATCAATGCTCATAAGGACACGCTAGGTTGGAAAAATAAATATAAATATATATCTCCACGTAAAAAAGAATAAAGTTTGAATAACACTTAAACAACCTTAAGTCCCCTTACGTTAAACATTCCTCAGAAATGTTGTTGTTGTTGTTGTTGTTGTTCCCCAGGCTGTCTGGCCGAACAGCCCCAAGGTATCGAGCAAGGCCAAGGCCATAAACGAGCACCCCCACAAAATCCTCCCTGCTTACCACTAACAAAGCCCGGGTGACTGAAGCCACTCCAAGGTAGGGAGCTGAGGAAGGTGCGGAAACGCCCGGGAAACCAAAGCCCCACCCAAGGCCCTGTGCCGCTCAGCAATTATGAAGGGAAAGTTGAGGGGTAAGGGAAAAATGTGATGCTTTGGCTCCCAATCTGCCAACTTCTAGGTTGGCAGTAGGGAGGTCAATCCACGGAAAAGATGCCGCCACTTGAGATCTAGAAGATATATAAGTAAAAGGAACAGTCAGAGTAAGCTATGGGTATGGCAGAGATTGCTCAGCTCTCACTCTGATAGACCAGACCTCAGAAATGTAATTGAGTATTGTGTATCTTAAGTGCTACTAATTTGTAAGCTTCTTACCCAAGTGAATAACACTGACCTCATTCGTCTCGTGATACATGAATCAACCCCGGCGATCATCGCTAACACGGAATTTTGATTCTAAATCCGGCGGACAAGTCGCCAATGAAAAAGCATAACAGTCTAACTGGGAGCTACAAGATCGAAAAGGGTGAGTTTATATCCCGGCTCAGCCGTGTTCGCGCGGCGATTGTGGCTCCCCACTTTTTAATATCGGCCTGCGTAATGTTCGTCTGTTTCAAGCCAAAAGAACGTTTGTTTTGTGTTATTTGTTAGCGGCGTAAAAACGTGATTACGAGGGAAGGCTTCGCCGAAACTCGAATTATTTTTAGTAACATGCCGGTGTATCCGGAATCATACTATATGCCTTAAATAACCCAAACCAAATTCATTGCAAACCGTACCAGTCGGGGAATATTGAATTTGTCTGTCTTAGGCCAGAAGAACATTTTTTTTTTTTTTTTTTTTTTTTTTTTTTAAGAGACAATGAACGGAGGAAGGAAAAACACAGATAAAACAAAAGGGTCCATGTGCCTAAAGGCATCCTCCATTCATAAAATGTTTGTAACAACTGGATTTAAACATTTGTAGATTGTAAGTTTGTGGAAAGCAATTCGAGGGAAGTGAATTCCAAAGAGTAGTAGCTCTGGGGATAAATGAATTCTGATAAGCAGAAGTTCTGCATTGTGGAGGAGAAAGTGTAAATTCATAGGCGCTCTCAGCTGCCCTAGTTCTACGGGGAAAGATGTGGAGAGGCGGCACAATTGAAGCAAGTTCCTCGGAACAATTACTGTGAAAATATCTGTAGAATAATGCAAGGGATGCAACGTTTCTTCGTATGGATAATGTAGGAAGGTCCTGTGTGATTGCAGGGTTATTGATTAATCTAATAGCTTTATTTTGAATTTTGTCCAACTACCTCAATGCAACCACTCCACTTCCACCCCACAGAGGTGAACAGTAATCTATCTGAGAACGCACATGACTTTTATATATCCCGGCCAACTGCTCGTCAGTGAAGAATTCTCGAACTCTGTACAGGAGTCCCAGTTTTTTAGAGGCATTCTTAGCAATGCTTCTAACATAATGTGTCCAGCTCAAGTTAGTAGTTAATGTTACACCGAGAATGTCAATACTAGGGGAAGTGGGAATATTTACATCATTAAAAAATATATGGGAGTCAGTGAGATTCTGTCGGTTAGAAAATTGAATGTATTTGGTTTTCTGTGCATTAAAGGAAACTAGATTCTTTTGTCCCCATCCATTAATTCTAGAAAGGTCCTGGTTCAGAGAAATTGCAGTGTTTATTTTTGAATTTATAAGATCGGGTTGGGTGAAAGAATTGGTAAATGTGAAGGAACTGTGGAGTGTTGAGTCATCTGCGTAGGAATGTATTGGATTATGAGTGGTAGATATGAGATCATTGATATGAATGAGGAACAGAATTGGGGCCAAAACTGATCCCTGGGGAACACCAGCATTTATTGAGTGAAATTGAGAATAAAGGCCATCTACCATTACACATATTTTTCTGTTATGAAGATAAGAAGAAATTAGTGGAACTAATGATGCAAGGCCGTAGTGTGACATCTTCGACAATAAGGATTGATGCCAGACTCTATCAAATGCCTTTGATATATCCAGTGCTATTGTATGTGTTTCACCATGTTGGTCTGTAGCTTGGCTGATTTGATGCGTAAGAAGGCAAAGCATGTCTGCAGTTGATCGACATCGTCTAAAACCATATTGCCTATCACTGATTAATTTATTATTCTCAAGATGCTTAAGTATGTGATTATTTAATATTATTTCAAAGACTTTACCAAGAGTGGAAGTTATAGCTATTGGTCTGTAGTTTGATGGATCTGAAGAGGCACCTTTTTAGGAACTGGATGGATGTTTGCTTCTTTCCAGGGTACTGGGAAGCATGAGGTATGAGTACACAGACGGAAAAAATTTGCCAATACAGGAGCGAGCACCAAGGAGCAATTCTTAAGTACTATTGGAGGAATTTCATCTGGACCAGGAGCCTTATCTACTGAGAGATTCTGCAAAATAGTTTTGACATGTCTGGTGTGGATCTTAAGTGAGGGAATTTCAGGCGAATTAAAATTAAGTACAGGGACATCTTGATTTATTTCATCTAAGGTTGAGTTGGTGGAGAAAATATCCGCAAGAAGGTTAGCTTTACCTCGTGGGTCACTTACAAGATTGCCAGTCGGAGATTTTAATGGTGGAATGGATGAAGCAGTAGTGAAGTTGGATTTAAATGAGTTAAGAGTAGACCAAAATATTTTGTTATCATTTGGATTATTTAGAAGTTTATTTGCCTGCTTGTGGAGAAAGTTTGATTTAGTTAGGTTTAATACAGTTTTGGCATGATTTCTGATGTTTCTAAAGTAATTAAAGGCTTCATGAGTTTTTGATCTTGTGTATGCATTGTAGGCTATTGCTTTTTGTTCAGTTACTCTAGCACAATTATGGTCAAACCATTTAGGTGAATTAGATTTTTTACTGTACTTTTGATGAGGAATAAAAGTTTCCATTCCAATTTTTACAAAATCTTGTATGTGGCTCAAGGTGGAGTGTGCATCATTAGAAAAGAAAGAGGTCCAGGAATATCAATAAAGAAACCTTGAAGACCCTCCCAGTCTGCCCTATCGTAATGCCATTTAGTCACCAAAACAGGTTCAGAGTGGGAAGGTGTGGTAGGTGATAGACAGGTGGCCTGTATCAGACAGTGATCAGAAGATCCAAGCGGGGACCTCACTGTAACATCATAATTTTCTGAATTGGTTGTTAAAAATAAGTCCAGTAGGTGGGAATTATGATTAGGATTATCTGGTACACGGGTGGGTTGGTTGACTAGTTGAGTGAGCTTAAATGAGTCTGCAAATAGCTCACATTCAAGACCAGCATCATCAGTCCTGGCTGAATGAGTGAGCCATTCAACATTATGGACATTAAAATCACCCAACACAGTGATTTCAGAAGAAGCATTTAAGTTGAGGACACTGAGTTGTGAGGACAGAGAATCAAAAAAACTTTGCTCTGGAGGAGTATTTGGGGAACGGTAGATGCAACATATGTATTTAAATTTACCAGCAGAAATTAATTTGTATATAGAATAACCCAAATTGGGACAATTGAAACTAGTAACCTCCTCCAGGGCAATTTCAGATTTGTTTGCGTTATATTGTTGGCGGCGGAAGACGTGATTACGAGGGGAGGCTTCGCCATTACCCTTTGAAACTTGAATTATTTTTAGTAACATGCCGGAACATCCGGAATCATACTATATGCCTTAAATAACTCAAACCGAATTCATTGCAAACCCGTACCAGTCGGAGAATACTGAATTTTAATATAGCTCAGAGTGTTTTCTGGCAGGAGAACCCTAAGGAACACCCTGAGACACATTGTTATTTAATGTTAAGTCTTACTTGAACCATAAAAAATCCCGCCAGAAGGGCCGACCCTTCAGTGTATATATAGGGATGAACGTGTACATACATGGCATGGTTATACATCATGAACAATCAATAATCAATGATAACACTCCCTAACCATATATATCTGCAACCTAATGAGGCCTACTAGGTGGGAGCCCTTGGTGATGAGTTCGTCAATGGCTCAAACCTGCGATCCAGCGTCGACCCCGCTACCTGTAGAACACATGATGATTCGATTGCAGAGTAGTATGGCTCCGTGCCGGATCCCTCAACTAAGTGAGAAAATCCAATGGTACTAGCCCCGAAGCATACTTGTTGCACAGTGCACACCCTGAAGGGACCGAGCAACAGGCTCCAGTTCACCCTATAAGAAGCCTCATGACTAATCAGTGAACTATTAGTGGGCTAGGATAATAAAACAACACACGAGGGGCGACTTGGCTTATCACAACAAGAACACCCCTTAACACGAGTGCTTAGACCCAGAAAAACAATCTCCAGGGCCCGTATTTAACACTTCAGCCTACATCTAGTCGATAATCTAACCTAACTTCAGCACTGTCATGGACAAATGAGCAAGGACTCACTAGGGCCAAGTAAGGTGACGAACGAGATTAAGAGCGTTTCGCTCACGATGTAAGGCAATCGTGTTTTCAGTTCTCCCCGGGCGGGAAATTTGAACAGCAAGCTAGAGTTCAAAGATTGGCCATTACCTACGTAAGGCGCATCGTCAATGATGAAGGGGCCACTAATAAATACATACTCTTCACTGCTTTCAGCAACTTGTCATCTACTCCGTATATTCTAAGTATTTTCCTCAAACCTTCTCTATCCACTCTGTCCTAGGCCTTCTCCAAGTCCATAAAGGCAACATACACCTTTTGTTTCTTCTCCAGATATTTTTCCACAACACAATTCAGGGTAAAAATCTGATCTACACATCCTTTTCCCTTCCTAAAAGCTCCCTGCTCGTCGCCTATCCATTTCTCCGTTCTCACTCTCACTCTCTAAATCACTACCCTACTGTATATCTTCCCTACTACGCTTAGAAGACATAATCCTCGGTGGTCACAATATAAATATGCCTAGCACAGACGAGGATCCATGACGGACCTATAGAATTTACTTCTATTTCATCACTTGCATAGTTTCGGATTAACACTTTGTTTGCACTGGTAATAAAAGTAATATCTCTTTATCACACTCCTATTCTATCACTGGGTAGATCTGGAGATACGGGCACTGGTAACTGAAATGTTGATAGCTGAGTCCATTCTCTTGGTCCCGTTGAGCCGTTTAGGTGGTCTTGCCATGTGGTAAGTGGGTAGGGATTCAGATGGACTAGTTGGTTTTGGGTCTTAAATAGTAGTTCCGTATGTCATGACATAGGGGGATATACTATCGGATGAATGCGAGCATTAACTGAGACATGTTTTGAGTTATGGCTGCTTGACTATCCTGACCGTTATACTAATCGTTGGTGAAGTTCTGTTTCGGTACTCTTGAGGTAGGGTCTTTAATATGAAGTCACTCGTGTCATGACAGAGTAACTAGGTATCGGGGTAACGTGGGGAATAAGTAAGATCACGATCATCTTATTCTCCCAATCTGCCTCTGACCTTTGTAAGAGTGTTCAAAGAACCCAGGGGTCGATTATTAAACCTATTTACAGCATATGTCCTTGGCTATGGTGTTCGACAGATGCAGTATGGACTTCTGTGTGCAAAGTGCCGTTACTTATACGGTATCTCGCAAAGCCCGAACTGCTTATAGATATCTTGCCATGGCAAAGACTTCTTTAAGAGTTTTTGGAGAGTACTGGATTGATCCTAAAAGTCAGTTTGTGGCATGCCCTCGGTGCTACTTTCAGTGTCAAATCTTGCAGCCTAATAGAGATCCCAATGTTATCACTACACCATGATGTGTAAGAACAAAAGTTCACTAATAGGGTAAAGAACTCTCAGACAATAAGGTAGACAACCATGGCATGAATACTTGGATGACTGAGAGGTTAATTTTTAGGCTCAAATCTTGCATGCAAGTAAAGTGAGCCATCAAATTGCTGACTCTACCTTGTTCTTGTCGAGATGGTCATGACGATCTGTTTTATTATTAACTCTTGTAGATATTGTATTTAGTATCCTACTGTAGCTATATATATTTGTAATTTTAGTTGTTGCTTGCACGATCTTGTAATAACCTTTGACTGATACACTTTTTTATCTAAAAAGAGTAGGCTACTGCTTTACTAGGGTACAGTGACACCAGGGTCATCTGTTGACACAGTATATTAACCCCTTGTGTGCAGTCACACTTTATTTTTATATAATCTCTATTTGGTGAATTGTATATTTAGTTACATATTCTGTTATACATATATTTGTTTAAGGTTAGGTTATCACACCTGGTAGCCTATTTCTGCGAATTTCAATTTTATTATATTCGGTTAGGCTATTCAACGCTGGTAGCCTATTATTGCGTATTTCAATTTAAAAAAAAAACTTTTGGTTAGGCTATCGCCCCTGGAAGCCTAATTCTGCGTATCTCAACATTTTTGTTTTCGGTTAGGCTATCACCCCTGATAACCTATTTCTGCGTATTTCAGCATATTTGTTTTCGGTTGAAGTGATTGAAGTGTTTTTTAAAGTGAGTGAAGTGTTGTAAAGGGAGTGAATTGTTTTTTAAGTGAGTGAAGTGATCTGAAGAAAGTGACTGTCACCATGCCTCGCGCTTGTGCGAACTGCGCCGGTAGGTTTGGTGAGTCCATGTTTGCTACTATCGATCTTCAAGTCTGCCGGCTCTGCCAGCAACGAGAGAATTTTACAGTGAAATTAGATGAAGCCTACAACAAGATCAACGTCCTCACCATTAAGCTGGAATCACTCCAAGAGTTGTAACACTCAACGTTGGAGTGCCACAAACTTCAATTGTCACCGCAACTCCAGCAGCCACCAACGCCCCAACGTCAACTGCCAACAATTCAACGCCTACAGTAGCCATTTCAGCTGATGTTTCCGATACTCAAGATACAAATAGCGACTCTCTTCCCCCTCAAGACAACTTCCGTGTCGTGAGGAACAACGTTTGCCCCAAGACCAGGAAACACATACCGATTACCGAGTGTCAAAACCGTTTCCAGATACTCGCAGACTCAGATGACGAAGAGGAAATAGAAGAAGTCCGGCTCGTGGGAGACTCGATGATACGTGGTCAGCTCACAGAGTTTTGCGCCAGGGCACCTAAGACCAGGAAGCGTTTTTGTATCCCTGGTGGTGGTGTGGATGACGTAGTTGCAGCAGTTGACGAAGTATCAAAGTTGGCCCCTGCTAATACAATGTACGTCATCCACGTTGGATCCAACGATGTACAGCGAACCCGGTCGGAAGATTTGCTTTTAAAGTACCAGCAGCTGATCAAGTCGTTTAAGGAGAAGTCATCAAGGATCATCGTCTCAGGAATCGTCCCCCGGCTCGGTGTAGAGAGCCGATTTTACAACATAGCCACCAGCACAAATCGTTGTCTAGCAAACCTCTGCAGGAAGGAGAACGTGGGATTCGTCGACACCTGGGACAATTTCTACTACGATGACTATTTGTTTTCGGACGATGGAGTTCACCTGAACCAGGTGGGAGCAGCGCGTTTTGGGCGTCTTCTCAACGATGCAGTGAAGGATTTTCGGAGAAGAAATCGACTCAGCACAGGACAACCAGGAAGGAGGACCGAAGACAGCGAGGACGGCAATCTACAAAGGAATTAAATACTAATCCGTTAAGAACCGCGAATTTGGATAAAGCTCCACCAACACGACCCAAATTCAAAACCGTCAGGGATAACGACCGAGGACCGAGGACAGCTATGAATGTAAATGTAGATCCGACCAGAACCAAAAATTCGATGAAAGAACGATCTGCGAGTTCTAAAACCGCAACTTTAAAGGTTTTCTATGCAAACGCTCGTAGCATACGCAATAAATTTTCAGATTTAGAGGAACTAGTGTTTACAGAAAATTATGATGTGATTGGCATAACAGAATCTTGGCTCAATACACAAGATAGAGACTTTTTAGCAGAGTATTCACTTCCCGGTTATGTAATGTTTGAGAACAGCCGAATAAATAAAAATGGAGGTGGCGTTTTATTTTATATCAAAGAAAGTCTTAACCCGACCCTCGTGTCAAAACCTCAAATTGTGAACGTCGACACATCTTTTGTGCTAATAAAGAATAATAAAGGTACAAAAATAATACTTGCGTTAATATACAGACCTCCAGCTCAATCAGTGCAAACTGACCGAGAAATTTACGAACAAATTGCAGATGTAAGTAACTCACAAGATACCGTAATTTTTGGCGACTTTAATTTACCTGTGACCAAGTGGGGCGATACTCTTACTTCACACTCCGGACATGACTTGTATACGAACTTGCAAGAGAGTTCGCTTTATCAATTTGTTCGAATGCCGACCCGTGGTAATAACGTTCTTGACATTGTACTTGCAACAAAAGAAGAATTGATAGAGAATTTGAATGTTGGTGATGAATTCAGTAACAGCGACCATCGTACGATAACTTTCACTTTAAAGTTTACTAGTAACGAACCAAATAGTAGCATCGAAAAAGTCCCTAATTTCAAGAAAGCAAACTTCCATAAACTTAGAGCTATGTTTAAAGAAACTGACTGGAGCTTTTTAATTAACAATAACGACATAAATACATCTTGGAAGTTATTCGAAACCACTTACCTAAAAGCAGTGCAAGACTGCATACCATCGAAAATACGGCGTCCAGGCCATAATAATAAGCCCAAATGGTGGAATAAAGATATTTCAAACTGCCTGCTTGCTAAAAAATTTGCTAATGATAGATTAAAATCCTCACAAAATGACGAAGAACGGGTGAAATTTGTAGAGCTACGACGCAAAGCCAAAAAGTTAATTAAGCAAAGTAAAAAGACCTTAGAGTTACATATTGCGAATCAAAGTAAAACAAACCCGAAAGAATTCTATAGTTATATCAGAAAGAAAAAAGTAGTTACTTCAACTGTTGGACCGTTAGTCGATGAAAAAGGAGAATACACCAAAGACGAAGTACAAATGAGTAATGCCCTCAATACCTTCTTTGCATCAGTTTTTACAACAGAAGACCTCAGTGATATCCCTACACCATCGCCGATTCAGATTGATAATTCAGATGTTCTAAGCAATATCACCGTTACAGAGAGAGAAGTATTGAATTGTTTAGATAAACTCAAGGTAAATAAAACGCCAGGACCTGATACAATCTCGCCTAGAGTTCTAAAGGAAGCTAAGAATGAGCTCTCCAAACCACTGACATTACTATTCAATAAATCCTTGCAGTCTGGAACTATGCCTGATCAGTGGAAGCTAGCCAACGTAACACCGATATTCAAAAAAGGCAGCAAATCCCTACCCAGTAACTATCGTCCAATTAGCTTAACCTCAGTTGTATGTAAAATGCTAGAAACGGTCATACGAGACAGACTCGTAAATCACTTAGAGGAAAATAACATACTTAAAGATACTCAACACGGCTTTCGTAAAAAAACGTTCCTGTTTAACAAACCTCTTAGACTTCTTCCACGATATCCTCAACCTCTACGATGAGAGTAAAGCTGTAGATATTATATACCTTGATTTTCAAAAGTCCTTTGACAAAGTTCCCCACAAACGTTACTGCTAAAACTAAAAGCGCATGGAATACAAGACGGTGTGTTGAAATGGATAGAAAATTGGCTCAGCAACAGAAAGCAAAGGGTAGTCATAAACGGTAAGGCATCTAAATGGACCAATGTAAGTAGCGGGGTACCCCAGGGATCGGTACTAGGACCAATTCTCTTTCTAATTTACATCAACGACATAGATGAGAGTCTCACCTGCACAATCTCAAAATTTGCTGACGATACAAAAATTGCAAATAGCGTACTCTCAAAAGAACAAGTTGACAATATGCAACACAATCTAGATAAATTGTCATGTTGGGCCCAAATTTGGCAAATGAGTTTCAATGCGGATAAATGTAAAGTACTACATGTCGGATACCTAAATGAGAAAGCAAACTATTCGATGAATGGCACTCAGCTTAAGAATGTAAACAGAGAAACTGATCTGGGAGTAACAATATCGAGTAACCTAAAACCGAGTCAACAATGTTCAGAAGTTGTTAAGAAGGCAAACAAAATAATTGGCTTTATAGGCAGGTCATTTGAGCATAAATCCAAAAAAGTTATCCTAACCCTTTACAATTCCTTAGTCCGCCCTCTTCTGGAATACTGCGTTCAATCCTGGTGCCCTTATTACCAAAAAGATATAAACAAGCTAGAACGAGTTCAACGTAGAGTTACCAAAATGATACCTAGCCTAAAGAACAAACCATACGAAGAGCGTCTTAGAGAATTAAATCTATTTCCTTTAACCCAGCGCAGATTAAGAGGCGACTTAATTCAAGTGTTCAAAATCATCAAAGGCATCGACAATATGAACTGTAGTAAGTACTTCACTATCGACCAATCTAATTACACGCGGGGAAACGGTTGCAAAATTATTGGTAAATCTTTTAACTCGCACGAATCTAAGAATTTCTTCTTCAATCGAGTTGTCAACTTGTGGAATGGGCTTCCCCGAGACGTTATAGACTGCAGCACCGTTGATTCATTTAAATTCCGCCTAGACAAATATCTCGCATCAAACCCGCGACTGACTGCGTTTGTAAATGAATAACTTTATCCTCCCCTCAGTTACTAACCCATGTCCCCTACTAACTTCCTAGTCCTGCCACGTTAGTGGCAGGGCAGTAGTTCCCTTTCCAATGTTCCCTTACCCACTCTAAACCACTGTTTGGAGACTTGATCCTCAGTGTTTTGGAGGACAAGCAACCTAGAAGGGTCACTAGACCTGTTGTTGCTTGATTTCCTTTGTACTCCTTTGTACGATTGCTGATATGTCCCAGGGCTGGTACTTGAAGTTCAGAAGGTCATAGGTGCAGGGGGGGATTAGGGGGTTGAGGTAGCCACCTTAGAAATTCCCACGCTGGTGGTAGGAAAACTGCGCGGAAGTGCGGCGCATATGGAGGGGAGAGATTTGGGTATGTTGTTCCTCGTTGATTTGGCGGTATTGTAGTTTCTTCTGTCCTCCTGCATGGTTAATTGTGATGCTGATTGATTTTCCTGGGGTGGGTGGTAGATTGTGGTTGATGGTGGCAATTCTGACTTCCCTAGTATCGGTGTGAGTCGGGGCTAATCTTGGTCTTGGTCGGCCATGTTGTTTGCCTGCTTCCTTCGTCTTTCTATTTATTTCGGGTTGCGGGGTTTGTTTGGTGTTTATGTGTTGGGGCGAGTTTTTTCTCCTTCTGCTGTTTCCCTTTCTGATTCTTCTTTGCTTCTATGTTTATTCGGTGTGTGGTGGGTCTTTTGGGTTTTCATATCTCTTTTTGTCTGGCTGGTATTCTTCTTCGTTCTTGTCGTTTACTTTGATGGTGTATGTTCTCTTCTGTTTTCTTTACTCGTAGTTTCCCCTTCTCTCTCCAGGCTTCGTTTTTAGTTCCGGCTGGTCTGTTGTGGCATGGTGGTTATTTTTATTTTGGGTATTTTAATATATACAGTATATATATTGTTACGTATCTTGATCCTCAAGTGGTTAACTTGATGAATCTAGATAGCACAGAGATATATATTAAGGTATCAGTCAGCTGAAGGCAAAACAAAAGTAAAATCTAATAAACTAATTTCCTGTTGTTGCTTCCTTTCCTTTTGGATCTTAGGACTTAGTATCCTTTATTGACTGATACTCTTTAATTATGAAAAATACTGAAACTAATTAAAGTCATGTAGTATTTATAAAGAATTATTATTTAACCGAAGCTTAGTAGGCTATGGTTATGAACCGAATAAGTTATACCTAAAGAAGGACTATTAATTCTATAAAAAGTCTTGAAAGATAAATATTAAAGTAAGAATATTTCTGTCTCTTACATTTTTTGAAATGAATAGATAGTTTTCTTATCTGTCCTTTTATTTATATTTAATGTAATTATTCTTGGTTCTTGTCTTACGTTAATAGTATTATAGTATTATTATCATCAGGAGTAATATCAAAGTCACATAAAAAGTTATATATTTAATAATTAGTTAAATGTATTTCTTAACCACGTAACATTGAGGTTTGATTATGAGTAAATAAAGTTACAGGATCGCTTCATAGATTCGATTCAGGTCTCACTCAAATAATATGAAAAGCAAAATATAATATTTTGAAGCAAAATAATTGTCTTCAGCTTAGGAAATCACAAGAAGTAATATTAACACAGGCATGTTAGTCTAAGGCGATATTACTAATACGAGACAATAGCATCACCGTACTAAGCACCGTCAAGCAATGTAAGCTTAATTCAAAGAAAATTATAGAACTCGTAAGTATTAATATAAAACAATAGTATTACTTTCATCATAACCCAATTACTTAAAGAGTTGCTTTAGTCCACAAGTTAGGCAACTAAAATAATTAAGCACATAATAGTAGCGTTAACGTTAATTCGCAATCAAATAGTTAAACACATAATAGTAGCGTTAACGTTAATTCGCAATCAAATAGTTAAACACATAATAGTAGCGTTCACGTTAATTCCCAATCACATATCTCACTAACCAAGATAACGTAAGTGTTTACACCGAACACACTTAACACACATTTATATAATCTGACTGACAGTCACAATCCCATTATAATACTTCACCCCGTCTTCCTCCAGCTGCAAGTTCACCTTCCCCAACTCCAAATGAGACTGATTTGAATGCCCACAACTCGGGTCTTATATACCAAACAATGATGGTGTAGGAACGAATCAGGAGGCGGGGGGTGATGCCTGCTCCAATCATAGCTCCTTGAGTCGCATAACAGGTGCCTGGTCCACTCACAGCTCCTGGCGTCGATCATACGTCATAGCATCGGTCATCGAGGTAGTTTGCAGGGTCCCCTATGACGCACGCAGGTGTGCAGGTATGCGGGCGAGCTGATTTACCCTCTCGCTTGGTCGCTCGCTAGTCTGCTTCACCGTTTGGGTAGTTTGGCTCCTTCAACTCTAATTCTAACTCTTAAATTAACATACAGGACTCCGTATGTCAGACCTCCCCCCTAGAAAAGAGTTTAAGGAGTATAGTACATAATATTAAACAAAATACATAAATAGATTCACCACCAGATTGGCAACAGCAAGATTATAATGAGGATATAATAAGGATATCACCCAAAGTAGGCAACGTCTCCAGGTACCACATCAGAACATAGCCGGAACGTAGCTGGAGCGTTATTCGAACTGCAAGGCATTATCTCACAGCTGAAGGCTTGAAAGCGCACTACAAAAGCATAATATTTACCTCGCTACAAGGGAGAGCTAATTGCCAAAATCCTCTCATTAAATTAAACTTACTGCTGCAAGAGGCCAAACTGGTAAATGCAATCTTTGATCCGTGGCAGTGGGTAGGAATCGTTCTTTGTGACAGCATTAACTTGCCTATAGTCCCTACAAAACCTATGGCTCCCGTCTGGCTTCGGCACAAGTATGACCGGACTACTCCACTGGCTGAAGGCCCTTGTGATCAGCTGGTTTGAAAAAAATAAGTCAAGCTCGACCTGCAGTATACTCCTGCGTTGTGGTGAGACACGGTAGGGGGATAGTTTAATGGGAGTTGCATCCCCTACGTCGATGTCGTGCACGGCCAAAGAAGTGAGCCCTGGAGTATCACGGAACACACTGGGAGACTGAGATAAAACAGAGATTAGTTGGTTCACTTGATCAGAGGGAAGATGACATAGTTTAGATGGTAATTCCCTCCAAGCCACTGAATTATACTGAAAGTTGGATAGGCTACATGACAAGTCAAAGTCTGCATGGATACCTTCAGGCTCTGGAACAGTCTGTTGCGGGTCAGTAAGAGAACTGAAGACTTCGTCCGCACCAGGCTGTTCACAGGTCCTGACATTCACTGCCACAGTGGGAGAATCTGGAGGAGAGGAATCAGGGGACCTATGGTAGGGTTTCAACATATTTATATGGAATACTTGCGTGGGCTTTCTCCTGTCTGGGGTAGTTACTAGATAATCGGTAATGCTCACCCTCCGAATGATCTTATATGGGCCCCTGAACTTGGCAGATAAAGGTTGGCCAAAAAGGGGGAGCAGGACCAAAACCTCATCACCGGGCTTAAACTCCCTCTCACGGCGGGCTTTTCTGTCATACCATTTCTTCATGGAGCTTTTAGCCACTGTCAAGTTTTGAGCGGAAAACTCACATGAGGATCCCAGCCGGGTTTTGAAATCTGAAACATACTTGAGGAGGTTTTGGTTCCCCTCCTGGCCAACTAGGCTATCCTGCAATAGTTGCAAAGGACCTCTTACCTGGTGACCGAAAACTAGCTCATTAGGGGAAAAACCCAGGGATTCAGTTGGAACCTCACGAGTAGCAAATAAAAGAAAAGGTACCCCCTTATCCCACTCAACTCTGGTCTCTGTACAATACTTACGTAACATTCCCTTTAATGTCTGATGATATCGTTCGAGAACCCCTTGACTCTCTGGGTGGTAGGTGCTAGACTTTACATGCTCGATACTCAACTCCTTCAGGGACTGCTGGAAAATGTTAGAGGTAAAATTAGTTCCTTGATCACTTTGCACCTCATGGGGGAAACCCATTCTGGTGAAGAATTTGAGCAGTTCCTTGATAACAGTTGGAGCAGAGGTAGTCCTTAAGGGTATAGCCTCTGGGTAGCGAGTTGCCATGTCCATGATAGTTAATAAATAAATGTTACCTTGGGAAGTCTTAGGCAATGGGCCTACAATGTCCACTACCACCCGAGTAAAAGGATTCTCGGAAACGGGCAAGGGCACCAGAGGATGTACAGGCACCTTCTGATTGGGTTTTCCTGTCATCTGGCAAGTGTGACACACTCTACAACACTCTACTACATCTGCACGCATTCCTGGCCAGTAAAAGTGGGCTCTGATTCTGTCTAGAGTTTTTCTCACACCTAGGTGTCCTGCCAATGGTATACAATGTGCCATTTCCATGATATCTCTACGACAAGGTTTGGGGACTACTACTTGATGGACGTCCCAAGCCCCGTCATCGATTGGTCTGTGTGGTGGTCTCCATCTTCGCCACAATACTCCTCCTTTGAGGTAGAAACATTCACCACCCTCCTTCTCACATTCCTCTTCACTCACGGACCTGGCAGCTAACTCCTTGCATTCACTATCATCTCTCTGTAGCTCTACCAGGCCACTAGGACAATTTGGAGGTGTTTCATAGTAATCGTTAGGGTCAAGATGAGCCATAAAGGTGTCAGATAAATCCACCTCAGTCACATCATCAGGCACAGTTGGAGCATCATTCACACTCTCATCATCCCTTTCATCAACTCTTACATTCGGTACATTTCTGTCTGAGGGAACTGCTACTTGAGACATTGAACGTGTGACAGCACACACAGGGAAAACAGTTGGCAACTCCTTGTCGAGCTCACCGGTTAGTGGCTCGTTAACAGGGGAAAGTGACAAAATGGGGTCTGGTCGGACCTTCTCACCTGCTACATCATTCCCCAAAAGGAGTGTTACCCCAGGCACAGGGATATCTTGGGACCTACACAAAGCTATGGTGGCCTCACCCTGTAGTAACTCACATTCAATTTCGCCTTTTACCAAGTATGCATAAAACTGGCCTCCAGCACCTCTCATTATAACTGGTTTGCCAGGTGGGCACTCAGTGTAAGGATTCACCATGAGGGTGCTAGTAGAACCTGTGTCTCTCAGAATTTTTACCTCATGCATGCAACCATTTAATCTCACGTTGCCAGATGAAATAAAGGGACGGTAACTGTCCTGCACTGATGGTGAAATTATTATTGGCTTAACCCTAGTGGGTTGCACCACACATGCTACTACACCCCTGTCTAGATGATTTACGTTAGCTGCTAGGTACTCCTTCTGTCGGGAGTCCTGCATTAAAGGAACTTTTGGTGCTAGGTACTCCTTTTGTCGGGAGTCCTGCATTACAGGCACATATGGAGTTTGAGATACGGCGGCAACTGTCTGCCCCGATCTCTCGGTTCTCTCCTTGGCCCAGCACTGATAAGCTAGGTGGCCTCTCTTGCCACAAAAAGTACATACTTTAGGGGATACGGGAACGTTCCCTCTTTGAGCATTACTATTACTTTGGGGCCCACCTCTGTTACCATTGCCCTGAGTCGCATTTTTAGTTGGGGGAACAATTCTATTTTGGCTAGCTGGGGAAGACGTTATAGGCTTGTGACTGGGTCTGTCAGATTTGTGATTGGGATACTTAAAATTAGAGCTAGAATTATCGTAGGGCTTCTTTCCACGAAATTTGTTGTTGAGCACGTATGTGTCAGCCATGTCAGCGGCGTCGGCAAGACAATCTACCTTTTTCCCCTTTAAATGATAGGATACAGAAGAATCAATTTTCCATAGGAAATTTTCTAACAGGACCAACTCCTTCAGATCGTTGTAGCTTGTGACTTTCTTACTCTTGACCCAATGATTGAAAGTTTTAGTCATGGTCCTGGCAAATACCTTATGGGTTTCTTCTACTTTCTTCTGGTTTTTACGGAAAGATTGCCTGTAAGCCTCAGGCTGCAATTGATAGGTTTTTAGGATAGCTTCTTTGAGATTGTCATAATCCTGCCTAACTTCTGCTACTTCTGACAAATACGTGGCTCGAGCCTGCCCTGTCAAAACGGTTTGTAACATAAAAGGCCATTGATCTCTTGTCCACTTCATACCTCCAGCAACTTCCTCAAACAAAACAAAGAAATCCTGCACATTATCCTCAGTGAAAGGTGGAATGACACTAGTCATAGTTAATCCCAGAGGGGGAGCAATTACGGGAGCATTCGTATCGACATTTAGTTGAGCCGTACGATATTGATATTCACATTGTTCCGTCGTTGCTCTGGCTTTTATGCTGGCTTCTTCGGTATTTGCTCTGGCTTGTTCGGCATTTATTCTGGCTAGTTCTATATTTAGTCCGGCTTGTTCGGTGGTTGCTTTTATTCTGGCTAATTCTAGTTCGACATTTAGTCTGGCTTGTTCGGCATTTGCTTCGGTATTTATTCTGGCTAGTTCCAGTACTTGATCACCGGTCAAACCAGGTGGCAATTGTTCATCAAGTTGGCTAGGTTTACTCGGGATCCCACCAACTGCTCCGTCACCCTCCCCGCCTTCTACAGTGAACAGGTGGGTTTTTATAGTCTGAGCCACCTCTACTTTGGACATGTTTGAGACAGTTAATTGGAGATGTGAGGCAAGCACTTTCAGTTCGGATTTTAACAGACAGTCAATATCAGGGGATGTGGGTTCTGATTCTATGAAAACTCTAGCATCTTCGTCATTAATTAGTTGAGGCATGATTAATATTTAGTTTTTAAGTAGTGAAACGTTAATGAAACTGAGAGAAACTGTATGAAACGAATCCTGGCAAGGTCGCCACTCTTCTGTTACGTATCTTGATCCTCAAGTGGTTAACTTGATGAATCTAGATAGCACAGAGATATATATTAAGGTATCAGTCAGCTGAAGGCAAAACAAAAGTAAAATCTAATAAAATAATTTCCTGTTGTTGCTTCCTTTCCTTTTGGATCTTAGGACTTAGTATCCTTTATTGACTGATACTCTTTAATTATGAAAAATACTGAAACTAATTAAAGTCATGTAGTATTTATAAAGAATTATTATTTAACCGAAGCTTAGTAGGCTATGGTTATGAACCGAATAAGTTATATCTAAAGAAGGACTATTAATTCTATAAAAAGTCTTGAAAAATAAATATTAAAGTAAGAATATTTCTGTCTCTTACCCTTTTTGAAATGAATAGATAGTTTTCTTATCTGTCCTTTTATTTATATTTAATGTAATTATTCTTGGTTCTTGTCTTACGTTAATAGTATTATAGTATTATTATCATCAGGAGTAATATCAAAGTCACATAAAAAGTTAGATATATATATAATAATTAGTTAAATGTATTTCTTAACCACGTAGCATTGAGGTTTGATTATGAGTAAATAAAGTTACAGGATCGCTTCATAGATTCGATTCAGGTCTCACTCAAATAATATGAAAAGCAAAATATAATATTTTGAAGCAAAATAATTTTCTTCAGCTTAGGAAATCACTAGAAGTAATATTAACACAGCCATGTTAGTCTAAGGCGATATTACTAATACGAGACAATAGCATCACCGTACTAAGCACCGTCAAGCAATGTAAGCTTAATTCAAAGAAAATTAAAGAACTCGTAAGTATTAATATAAAACAATAGTATTACTTTCATCATAACCCAATTACTTAAAGAGTTGCTTTAGTCCACAAGTTAGGCAACTAAAATAGTTAAGCACATAATAGTAGCGTTAACGTTAATTCGCAATCAAATAGTTAAACACATAATAGTAGCGTTAACGTTAATTCGCAATCAAATAGTTAAACACATAATAGTAGCGTTCACGTTAATTCCCAATCACATATCTCACTAACCAACATAACGTAAGTGTTTACACCGAACACACTTAACACACATTTATATAATCTGACTGACAGTCACAATCCCATTATAATAGTTCACCCCGTCTTTCTCCAGCTGCAAGTTCACCTTCCCCAACTCCAAATGAGACTGATTTGAATGCCCACAACTCGGGTCTTATATACCAAACAATGATGGTGTAGGAATGAATCAGGAGGCGGGGGGTGATGCCTGCTCCAATCATAGCTCCTCGAGTCGCATAACAGGTGCCTGGTCCACTCACAGCTCCTGGCGTCGATCATACGTCATAGTATCGGTCATCGAGGTAGTTTGCAGGGTCCCCTATGACGCACGCAGGTGTGCAGGTATGCGGGCGAGCTGATTTACCCTCTCGCTTGGTCGCTCGCTAGTCTGCTTCACCGTTTGGGTAGTTTGGCTCCTTCAACTCTAATTCTAACTCTTAAATTAACATACAGGGCTCCGTATGTCAGAATATATATATATATATATATATATATATATATATATATATATATGTTAGTAAAGCCAGGTAATACATTTTCTTTAATACATACGAGGTTGAAAGAAATGGCAATTTCTGCGTTGGAAATTATATAAGCCTTTCATCTTCCATTCGTTCAACAT
>CM064571.1:7467309-7587309 GCA_032716605.1 Paralithodes platypus | reverse complement strand
ACACTGCCGGACACCACACACACATAATCACACTTATGTATCTGTTTTGTCTAGTCATTATATTATCCACCTATCTATATATCTAACTATCTGTTTACTTATGTATCTATCTACTAAGCAATGCTATATTTATCTACATAATGCATGTCCGAATAATGCATTATATATCTAGTTATGTATTCATTAGTACATCAATCTGGCTATCACTATTTTCTATTTCTCATTCTGTTCATCAGTCACACAGTCTGCCTTTATCTGATTTTTGTGTTATCAAACTCTCTCTCTCTCTCTCTCTCTCTTTCTCTGTCCTCAATCATTCATCCTAAATATAGAATCTTCTTGTCTCTATTGGGAACCCGACTTGAGGCTAATTATTGCTCGTCTCATTCTTCTTCTTGTTGCCTTCTTGTGAATTCACGAGAGGCTTATGACTGCTCGTTTAACTCTTCTTCTTCTTCTGCTTGTTACACTGGATATGCCGAAAGATTTGTCCGAGAGGAGAGAGAGACAAGGAAAGGAGAAGGGGTTTAATGAAGGCCATCAGTGTTATGCAACACTTGTTGTTGTTCCTCTTCTGCTTGTTGATCTGGATCAGCCGAAAGATTTGTCTCAGAAAAAGAGACAGAGAACAAACAGGGAGGTAGGAAGCAGAAGGGTTCGGAATGGCTGGGTGGTTTGCAATGTTCAACGGAGGCCCTCGGTGCTTTGCAATGTTTATTTATATTTGTATTCCCAACCTAATAATAAAACATCAACAGAGAGAGGTATTTTTAAAGGAGAGTATAATAGCTGAGGTGGGAAGCCAATTATAATTGCTATGCCAATTCTGGAGTAAAACCAACGAGAGAAATAAAATAGTCTCCCCCTCCAAACCACGATACTCTACAATCTTGCCAACAGCCAGAAAATGGGAATCCACCACTAGTGACGTCAGAGCTCGGCCCCCACACCTGGATCATCATACAGCTGGCAGACTACCTGGAAGCTTGCCTGTCCAATACTCCAGGGTTTCCCCTGTCACCACTGGACCCCAGCTAAAAGGACATAAGGACAGCCCAGGACAAAGGAGCAAGGCCCTTTCTACCCTCAAGAATACCACCACCGAGAGGCACAAGAACTTCACCAAAGAACCGGCTGCAGCAGTTGTTTGACAGGTTATTGGGATTCAGTTATACTTACCCTACCTCCAGAAAGTTCAGCATCCCTTGCTTTCCACCCACCTCATTCAGCAATCCTTGCAACGCTATTACGGGATTGGCCCTAAGAGAGTTCAGCAACCCTTGCTTTCCACCCACCTCATTCTGCAACCTTTGCGACACTATTATAATGTAAAACTTGCAAAATAAACATACCAAAACTGGGATGACACAAGATAAACGCAAAAGAACTAATCAAAATCGCTATGTGGAAATAACGCTTAATAAAATAAAATTTGAAATAAAAGAACACAAACCACCACATAGGGTGTACATCACTACATGAGCAAGTTAATCTGGTTCCCAAGCAAACTAATCTCACATATAACAATGCATTATCGTCATGTTCAAGGAATTAATCAGTTTGGAAAGTACGGGACATTCTGGTAAATTTTACTAAATTCTGTATGAATAAAGAAACTACAATTTGTATAATAAGGTAATTTGCAATTTGACAGGATATCTAGAGTAGTACAAAAACATATAGCACTCAGTAACGATAGTGCTATCAGATAGGTACAGTCAGAAACCGCAATCTGAGACACTTTGATAGGGCCCAGACATGTGGAGCGCATCGTTTCTGGATTAGTTAGTTAAAATAGGACTTCAGAGGCTATCAACCCTATTGGATTATTAAGCCAGCACACTAAGTCAAGAATAGCGTCAGGACTGGAGCCTCTCTGCGAGAACTCCGGTCCCTTGCGTTTCTGGACGACATCCCACTTTAACTATCACAAGGCCGCATAGCTATGAACACACGTTTCGAACCAATAAGACGCTTCACTCAGTCTGCCATGTAAAATAATAATGCAGCTGTTATGCTATGATCTGCCTTCATATATTTATAGATATACACATGACAAAAATACCTTTATTACATTCCCTTACGTATCTACAGTAAATATTGACACGAATATTACCATAGATTTTAATAAATTAAGTATGAAAGAAATACTTCCAACTTGCTGGTCCACGAGAATGGCTCGGGTTCCACCCTTAAACGTTGCATTGGCTGATATGAAATTTGGTAGTTAAGTTCGCTCACTCGTCCCCCACCCCCCAGAGAGCTGTCTTCATATCCATGTTCCCAGTAACCACCTTGTGCATACTCGTATTAATTTCGAATAGGAGGATGTTCAGTATTACAGTGTAAATGTTTACCTTGCATTGGTGTGTAACAAACAGTTGTTGTGTAAAGTAACGATGACAATAATGACGAGAATTGCTAGTTATGATCAGTCGAGTGTGTGTGTGTGTGTGTACTTACTCTAGTTGTACTTACTCTAGTTGTATTGCGGGAGTGAGCATGTTCGTTATTTCCCGCCTCCTATATGTGTAGGTGTTATATGTATCGTTGGAATGGCTGTGGATGTGTGTGTAGTCTGTATTTTTAGCCAATTGGCGACATCTGGAAACGAAGGCTTAGGGTGGATCTGTATGGTACCATTCTCACTATAGACGGTACCGTCTCGCCCGAAGGCTTAGGTAGCCATCAGCTTAGGTGAACCATATGATACCCATCTCGCCTTGTACCATTTTTGCCAACCCCAGAAGGGACGTCACAACGTCGTCCACTTATTCCAGGTACCTATTTACAGCTAGGTGAACTGAGGCTAACACATGAAAGGAGACAAGCCCAATTTGTCTCCGCCCGGCCGGGGATTGAACCCCCGACCCCTCGTGTGTGAGACGAGAGCTCTACCTACTAGGCTACGGGCTGTGTGTATGTGGGTGTGTGTTTGTGAACCGATGTGTGTTGTAATAGACATAATGCTATACAGTAGCAGTATGTGACAAATACAGAAGTGTTACCTTCATGACATACAACACAACAAACCATGCAGTGTAATATTACAGGTTATCATCTGGTTATGATATTCAGGTGTGAAACGGCAATGAGTTATCAGTAGTGATATGTGGGGGGTATTATGTAATTCCACACAAAGTTAAACTTCGGACATTGATAAGCTTATATATTCGGTATTAATTTAGTAAAACATGTATATAACACTCTAAACTTCTAAAGGGTAAAGGCTATAATGTATATAAGCATCGCATCGTGATATTACGTTCAGCAATGGCTATAGATACCTTTTCGATGTTAGTATTATAGTACCTGATATATTGCAATGTTTACACAGTGCAACAAGGTTAATAGCATGATATAAAAAGGATGAATTATATGTGAGTACCGGTATGTGTTTAATAGTAACTACTATGGATGACGTCTGATGAATCTCACACACACACAATGAAAGCCTGTCCATTCACTGCGGTTTGGTAGTGTTTCTTTACATTCTTAATTCATTAATACCTATCCAGGTTTAATGTAGATACGGGAGGGAATAACAAACAATAGGATTTTTGTAATTTTAATATCACATTCTGTAGTAGGAATCGTATGTAGCATGACAACAGTACACACATTTTACATGACAGACTGAGTGAAGCATCTATTGGTTCGAAACGTGTGTTCGTACGTGTGCGGTCTTTCGATAGTTAAAGTGGGCTGTCGTCCAGAAACAAAACGCTCCCAATGTCCGGGCCCTATCCAGGTGTCTCAGAAACTGCGGTTTCTGACTGTACCTGTAAGCATAGCATGCCTCAAGTGACCCCTACCAATTACTACCCTACACACATAGAGTACAGAAGGATAGATCTCAAAGCGTGACGTCACAGGGTTATTTTGCCGCGCGTCCTAGGGATTTGGTGGCAGCACTGTTGTAAGGCATACAACCAAAACACCTCAGTCGTTTTTCCTTATTAGATACTCCTTGATATCTGTGCACCTGGCTTGTCTGCAGGGTTACCAAAGTTAAGGGTAATTCCGCAAAATGAGGGGGGGCAATAGATTAAAGAGGGAACGTCTTTAAGAGTGATTTAATGTTGGTAAAAACACTTGTAAATTATTTTAAATAAATTAGTTATAAAAAAACAAGAGGAAAGTAATAGGAATACATATACATTATAAAAAATACTTATATATGATGTAAGCTGTATAACTACAAGCAACACAACAAGAATTAATATGTAATTTTGATTATATATTATTAGTTACATGTTATGTAGATGTAAATTTATAAAGTTGCACTAAAACAGGACATTTCACGAAATACGTTCATAGGTTATACTTATGACATCTAGGGATATTTTGGCCCAGCATGTTTGACGTTGGCAACTCCCCACTCTCACAACAACAATGGTGGGGGTAGAAGAGACGTGGCTGTGAACCTCCTCATAATAACGATAATTTCACGATGATCTGGCCTTTACAGTAGCCTCTACTTATGTATATTTAACTCTGCCATGTCTATAGAGTCTCTGGATAGCGTAGAATTGATTATTAATAGCGTTATTAGTACAAGGTAGAGATTATTAAGAATGAATGGGGACCTCCCATTTTCCTTTGCGATCGTGCTGCCATCTCTCGAACGCGTGGCACGCTATTTTCAGATTGGTAGCAACTCTCTTTCCTCTCTATCCTTCTGTTCTCTATGCCTTCACATAGCCTACATTTATCGTACAAATAAACTAAGGAAATTGCAAAACAAGCAATTGTTACTATCGACAATGAACAGATACAATATAATAAAGAAAAATAATAAAATAATTGCAAAATATGAAGAAGCAACAACAAATTTAAGCAAAGAGTACTCCTGTAACAAGAACAATTTATTTAAAAACTCAATAATAACAATAGAAGAATATAAACAATTAATACATACATACAAAAAGTAAACAGATGCTATACAAGAAACTTCAAGTTAAAAATGCTGGATTACAATTATTGTTGTCATATTTTAGAATACAGTCACAATAATTGACCTTAAAAACATTAAATGCAAATTTTACAAAAATCATATCAGCTGGGAATAAAAACAATTATAAGTTATAATATTATCGATATTACTACTAGGGTGGTGGTGTGTAGTAGGGGTGATCGTGGGGTGAATCTGGATGTGAGGCTGGATGGGGAGATGTTGGAACAAGTGGAGTGTTTTGAATGTCTGGGAGGATCGATAAGCAGGAGTGGAGGTGTGGAAATGGAGGTGAGGCAGAGAGTGTGTGAGGGAGGGAGGGGTTTCGGAGCAGTGGGAGGTGTGTGGAAGACGAGAAGTCTAGGAATGAAAGTGGAAGGTGCAATGTATCAGGGAATTGTTGTGCCAACAGTGATGTGTGGGGCTAAGACATGGGCTCTGGGGAAGGGCGAGAGAAGAGGGCTGGATGTGATGGAGATAAGCTGCTTTGGGAGTGTGTGTGGAGTTGCCCGTGGGCACGGATTGAGGAGTGGGGAGATGCGTAGGAGAGTGGGGCAGCGGGAGTATTTGTCAGCCAGAGTGGACAGAGGGGTGCTGGGCTGGTGTGGTCGTGTTGAACGAGTGGGAGATGAGAGGCTTACGGAGAGAGTATATGAGTCAGATACAGGGGGAGATGGAAGGGCGGGAGGACCCCCATTGAGGTGGACTGTGTGAGATGGGGTTTGGATGATGGAGGAATGACTGTGGATCAGGCAAATGAGGTGGTAGTAAACAGGAGTGAATGGAGAGTGCTTGTGAATAGTTGAGCGAACACGTGGTCATTTGGGGGAGGGGGTCGGGCGCAAGTTGGACTAGATAATAGTCCATCAGGCGCCTGGCCCGGGGAGACGATTAATATGAAGGGTGCGCCTGGAAGTGTGGTGGGTGGGCTTGTGGCTTTGGCTCCGCTGCATGTTTGCCTGCCGAGATCGGAGCCTCTCCGGGAGGTCGGGGGCCCGGGGAGTGCTGGAGCGACCTTGGTGACCCTGGTTTCTGGGTATTCTCCTGGATGACCTAGATGTGTGTGAATTTTGTGTTTTGTCTGTGTTTGTTCGTTGTTTTGTGTTGTGTTTTGTGTTTTCTTGTTCTTGCTCTGTCTTGAGTCGGCCACCCCCAAGAAAATACCAAAACAAGAAAAAATAATTAAATAGAGGAAAATACAAATAACAAAAATAGGAAAAGTGGGGATTGGGCCTGAGCATATAGATAGATAGACTACTAGGGTAAGTACAGTTTATTACGTTAAAATTAAAATCGTTACTTTTGTGGTATATTTTAAGTATGCACTGTTCATTCATTAACAATCTGTATATTTATGTCAAGAACATTTTCAACTTAATCATTAACGTTACATTGTGTGAAGGGGATGGAATTTGGATAAATTAATTTAGCGATTTGATTAAAATTTAACATATTGCAAACACGAATATAATCAATATATCTACTATTATTACTTAACAATCTAGCAAGTGCTAATTTTTCTGGGAGGTTATTTTTCTTGCTACTATCAACTATGTTTTTCATAAATGTAAATTATAAAGCAAGCAAGAATAAATCTGCAATTAAAGGGCTAGCATTTCCACCCATAGGAATTCCTAATATTTGTTTGAAACTGTAGGGCCCGAATCTAACATAAGTATTGAAAAGGAGGAGTTAATGGGCATCTTTAAGTTTAGTTATATTAAAATATACTGAACTAGTGGGATTAACCCGTACAGCCCCAGCGACGCGCCTGACGCGTCGGCGATGTATGTAACGCACAGCCCCAGAGACGCGCCTGGCGCGTCGCCCCAATTGCGCCGACCGTGACCTCAGGTGTAGCCACTCAAGAGGGCTCAGATTTGTATGGGAACTGTGTACGTATCCCACGCACCCGTGCCGATGGTTGAAAACTCTCAAAGTCCACGTGCGTGCGCGCGAGCGCGCAATAACCTGTTTTTTTGGGATAATTGCCTTCAATTTTTTACTCTTATAAAATCCGTTTTCGGGGGCTCTGTAGGACCATTTTTTAAGCTTTTTGAGCGGTTTTTTCGTTGGTTTTTTCCTTCATTCCTAACCCATTCGCTATTGTTTCTGGAATAAAACCATTTTTTGAAAACCGGCCGGGTTCTGGTGCGCAAACATTACAAAACTAACCGGGGCTCCACGGGTTAAAGCTAAGTGACGCATAATTAAACTATGAATAAACATTTATCTAAAAATTCTTATTCGTAACAAATTTGTCAAAGTACAAATCTATAATAAAACAAAGTTTTGAAAGTAATAAATATGACGGCATGTTGGTATACAAAGTTGAAAAGTACTAAATATGACGGCATGTTGGTATACAAAGTTGAAAAGTACTAAATATGACGGCATGTTGGTATACAAAGTTGAAAAGTACTAAATATGACGGCATGTTGGTATACAAAGTTGAAAAGTACTAAATATGACGGTATGTTGGTATACAAAGTTGAAAAGTACTAAATATGACGGCATGTTGGTATACAAAGTTGAAAAGTAATAAATATGACGGCATGTTGGTATACAAAGTTGAAAAGTACTAAATGTGACGGCATGTTGGTATACAAAGTTGAAAAGTACTAAATATGACGGTATGTTGGTATACAAAGTTGAAAAGTACTAAATATGACGGCATGTTGGTATACAAAGTTGAAAAGTACTAAATATGACGGCATGTTGGTATACAAAGTTGAAAAGTACTAAATATGACGGCATGTTGGTATACAAAGTTGAAAAGTAATAAATATGACGGCATGTTGGTATACAAAGTTGAAAAGTACTAAATATGACGGCATGTTGGTATACAAAGTTGAAAAGTACTAAATATGACGGTATGTTGGTATACAAAGTTGAAAAGTACTAAATATGATGGCATGTTGGTATACAAAGTTGAAAAGTACTAAATATGACGGCATGTTGGTATACAAAGTTGAAAAGTACTAAATATGACGGCATGTTGGTATACAAAGTTGAAAAGTAATAAATATGACGGCATGTTGGTATACAAAGTTGAAAAGTACTAAATATGACGGCATGTTGGTATACAAAGTTGAAAAGTACTAAATATGACGGTATGTTGGTATACAAAGTTGAAAAGTACTAAATATGACGGCATGTTGGTATACAAAGTTGAAAAGTACTAAATATGACGGCATGTTGGTATACAAAGTTGAAAAGTACTAAATATGACGGCATGTTGGTATACAAAGTTGAAAAGTAATAAATATGACGGCATGTTGGTATACAAAGTTGAAAAGTACTAAATATGACGGCATGTTGGTATACAAAGTTGAAAAGTACTAAATATGACGGTATGTTGGTATACAAAGTTGAAAAGTACTAAATATGACGGCATGTTGGTATACAAAGTTGAAAAGTACTAAATATGACGGCATGTTGGTATACAAAGTTGAAAAGTACTAAATATGACGGTATGTTGGTATACAAAGTGGAAAAGTACTAAATATGACGGCATGTTGGTATACAAAGTTGAAAAGTACTAAATATGACGGCATGTTGGTATACAAAGTTGAAAAGTACTAAATATGACGGTATGTTGGTATACAAAGTTGAAAAGTACTAAATATGACGGCATGTTGGTATACAAAGTTGAAAAGTACTAAATATGACGGCATGTTGGTATACAAAGTTGAAAAGTACTAAATATGACGGCATGTTGGTATACAAAGTTGAAAAGTACTAAATATGACGGCATGTTGGTATACAAAGTTGAAAAGTACTAAATATGACGGCATGTTGGTATACAAAGTTGAAAAGTACTAAATATGACGGCATGTTGGTATACAAAGTTGAAAAGTCGAAGCTATGAATGGTTGACAGAGTCTCTCTTTGATATTTAAAGCCTTCAAATAACATTTACAGGCTGTCTATAATCTTTGCGAGGTATACTGATTTTTAGAACTTCGTCAATGTCTCCGTTTATAATATTATGTAAATAATAATTTATCTTCAAATTTGTTCGCCACAAAACCCGTCAAACATATTTATTTTATTTCCTATTTGCACTCGGCCAATATATATATTTGAATCTCGATATAACTTCCTCTCATGGGTTCTACATATCTATAGCACTGTAAATTCCTCCTGGTAGATTACCTGCATTGATTTGGATACTGAGTGCTTTACTACCAAGTCATATATTTGTAAATTTTGTCTTACAAACTTTAGATACACTCTGAATATATATTTACAGGGTGGCACGGAATTTGGTTACCCACTCGGTAGAAATTGGCAACACTGCCTTTCTGTACATCTGTGTGGATCATTATGTGAATTGTTTAACAAACTATACAATTTTCAAAAGCCACTAATAATGTTCCATTAAATGCCATATAGCTAGTAGAAGCTACTAGTATCTTTAAAGTTGCAAAACAAATATACGTATACAAATAATTATGAGTATAAGACGAAATACACACAATACAAGTTTATTCACATTTTGTTTTAGGCAGTTTTTCGGTTATTTTCCAAATGTTTATCTAACTGCAAACAGTTGCATGAAGTAGATAATTGTTTTTTCTTTCTATATTCCAACTAATCCCTCTCGGGCATTGGCCGAGAGCCTGCACACTCTACCGATGAACACGGTGAGGCCCGTGAGGTCTTGTTTCAGCCTAGGGAGTGAGATATGCAAAACACCCACGGCTCGAAGCAACTGCATATCTGAAGCTGCTCCGCCTCTGCGCTTCACTGTTTCATCCCCCAGGCTCAGACCCTGACTCTCAGAACGCCACCTATTGAGCAATTAACTCACTAGGCATTGCCCCCCTGTAGCATATTTTGAATATGGGAATATTCATACAATGCTAATTAATCAGGGAACAATGAGGGTATTTTTTTGGCATTTCGGTGTGCTGTGGCAATGCACTGAAACTAGGTACAGCACAAATTCCATCCCAATAATATCTTCCCATTGACACATTGGGATTCGAACCCAGGTCCGTTGGATTACCAGTCCAGTGGCAAGACCACTCTGCCACACCTCCCCTAAATATGTCCAGATGATGATGGTATTTTATAAATTGTTGTAAGTTTGATATTTCCGGATTTACCAACCTTATAATATAGCCTACTTTGGTAGTGTGTGAGGTGATATATGATTGTTATTTTATATAACGCACTACCTGAATAGGCTAAATTATAAGTTTGATATATCAGTAAATAAGACTTAAAACAATTTTGAAAAAATCATCATCGTTTGAATGCATGTCTCCACTTCATGTAAGTGTATACAATTCTATATAGTAGGGTCGAATAGTGTGTTAATCCATGAAGCAGTGCGGGTAGCACAGCCCGACATCACATTGGGGTTTGTGGGCAACGTGTGGTGTGCATGCAAACCTTGCACATCCTCTGCAGGTATTATTATCTCGGAGTGATACGGTTGAGAAGTGCTGTGCTGTGAGTCTGTTCTGATTGTCCTTTCTGACTTCCCCAAACATTTGCTTGACTTGATTTCCATTTGGAAGTCTGGGTGGTGCTCCAAATCACAACGTTCGTTCGCACAAAATCCTCATATGTCTCCCGCCTCCCTGTGGCGGCATGATGCAGAATGTGAGCTTTGTGGGTGGTCATGTCCAGGAGATGGAAGAACAGCTTTCTGTACCACTTCAGATTCTTCCTGGCACATTTCAACAACGAGATAATTGCATCAGACTTGACAACCAGCTGCATTTTGATATAAAAATCCATAGCTGCCTCAGTGCCCCTTTCAATGATGTGCGACCTGGCTATTCTCGGCTTGTGGTTGGCTGATAGGATGTTGACCTTCCTGTTGACCTTCCTCTTGTCCAACACCAACACAATAGCCAGGATTTTGTTTGTCTAGTAAAATAGTAAAATACAACATCTCCTCTCTCATGCCTTTGGAAACCCAGTTTTGCCATATGTTCCGCAAATACTGGTTTTCATGATGCGGAGGTAGGCAGAAATAAGGGGACTGAAATACCAATTATCAAAATACAGTGTGTGACCCCTGCCTTACTACTGGTTGATCAAGGTCGTCACCACTTGTCCAGAGATGCCTACACCAGTAGCTGAAAGCAAGTTTGTGTGCTTGCCAGTGAACAGAATCATATCTTCTATGTACCCTATCTGATAATCACTGTGAACAAAGAGTTTGAGCCCAAACCTATGGCGTGTGCTGGGTATGTATTGCTAGCCCTAGAATGGTAACCCTGGATTTCAGTAACGTAAAAGGTAACCCCGGGAGAATTTCTCCCGGAAATGAAAAAGTGGAAAAAAAAAACTTATGTAGAATTTGTTTTTACTTTGAAAATACACAATGAAAAAAGAGCTTTTCTTCTTTCATTTAGCCTATTTTAAATGTAAATTGTAGTTTAAAGTATGAATGATTTTTAAATTTCAAAAACGTAACTAAAAAGTGATATTTTTTGTTTAAACCATATTAATTAATTAGGCAAAACAAAAATACTGGCCCGATTGGATTCTCCTGCGGTGTGTGCAGTCTTGGGTGATGGGAGCATACCATGGCTGAGTCCCATCCCTCTACCTCAGCTTTCAGCTATTTCTACCTCAGCTATTTCACATGGACTGCACAAGTAACGTAAAAGGTAACCCCGGGAGAAATTCTCCCTAAATGTGATTTAGGGGCAAAACCAAGCGAGTTAGCTGGACCGCACACCCACCCTCAACCAAGTCAGACAATGGACTGAAGGTACTGGGCGCGCCAAGCCAGACCCACGCTGCCACATGGGTGAATCACGTCATCACCTCTTGCGCCCGGGAGAAATTCTCCCGCCGTAACCATTCTAGGGCTAGAACTGGGCTTTCCCTTGCCACAGGACCAGAATCTCATCTATGCATAACTTCTGTTGTGAGTTGAACAAGGTTCTGAAGCTGTTCCAGAGGTGTTTGAGGGTGGGGCGGATACTGCTCATTGTGTCAGGTGGCAGGTCAAGGAGATTGTTGGTGAGGATGTCAAAGAAATGTAAATTTCCCATTTCATCCACAAAAGTGATTTAGGGCCAAAATCTGAGAGAAGATGGGAGTGGCAGTAGGTTGATGTGCTAGTACATCTTGTAGCTGGTCTTCTTCACCAAACCCATTAGAAGGAGCTGGGCGATGACGTATAGCATATCGTTCAGCTCCATGTCCATCCATGTCAATTGTTGTGTTTATGGCTTCACAATTCTATATCAAAGGTTCAGCCAATTGTACTTGTTTGTCTGAAGACAAATCTCATTGTCAAACTCGTTGATAAAGAGTACCTTGAAGAAAGCCATGCGAGTAGAATCGTTGTGGACGGTATGGGCTATAGCACCTGCTCGGCCCTTGTCCTGAAATGAGTGGAGAACAGGCTCAAAGGTCGACCCATTCTCCCAATCACAGTGTACCCCAGCGGCACCATCACCAGCATCACCATCATCATCACCGTCGTCATCGTCACCGCTTCCGAAATCATCGTCATCGCTGCCACCCTTGCCTACATCGCCACAGGCTCGGCTACCACATCGTCTTCTACCTCGTTTGTCTGCTGTCCAACGACGCCCACCAGGCAGCCTATTGGCCGCTCTTTGCCTCACACATACATTGCCAGGCCTTTTTAGTTGTAAGACGAAGTTGTGGCGGGCAGTGGAAGTTTGTGGTGGGGTCACGACAGGGGGCAATAGAATGGAGAATGGAATGGAGGGTGATGATGGTAGTGGTGGGCAAAGTGTTATGGGGTTATCTTTGGAATACTTTTGGAGGTTATGAGATCAGCAGCATCATACGGGGGCATCTGTGGAAGGAAATGAGATGCACAGGCACCCATTGCTTCGTCTTCATCATCTTTGTCATTGCCGTAAAGCTCATCCCCGGTTTCCTCGTCGAGTGCAGATGTACTCGGGCCATAGGGAAGGGAGAGGAGTCAGGCGGAGTGGCTGTGGTACCTGGAAATAAGGCCAATAAACCCCAAAATCACTCACCTCCCGCTCCCACCACTCCTACTTGACTCTAATTTTTGTATTGGATTATTGAGGCTGAGTATAGATGTGATGCACTGGCTGGAATACCAAAACGCCCAGGGGTATCATGTTTCAAATCAGGATTGCCCTCGTATACCGTGTGGGGTACAGTGCTGCCAATTAGTATCAAGTGTGGCTTTGGAAAGTCATCTTCACTTGTCTCTGAGTCCAGTGTAAGCTCACGGCTAGTCATATACTCTTCATCACCATCAATATAATTGACACAATCATTGGTCAATATCGAAGCATCACTATCGGCCAGTGGCTCACAAAGTCGGCTATCAATGGAAGTGACACTGAGAGGCCAAGACAGCATGCCATGTGTACTCGGTAGTTTCTATGAGTCTGCAGGTGTTTACTCGTATAGTAATGCCACGTGTGATTGTCTGGGGCTGTGCGGCATTGTCACATGTTTGGTTTGGTTCGGTTTCAGCTCGGTTTCGGTTTCGGTTTGGTTTCAGTTCGGTTTCGGTTTCGGTTCGGCTTTGGGGCGATTACGGTTTCGGTTCGGTTTCAGTTCTGTTTGGTTTCGGTTCAGTTTCAGGTCAGTTTCGGTTCGGTTACTACCTGAACTTGTAGCCAATAACAAGACATCTGGTTACATTTACTCCATCCCCCCACATCCACCTGGCACTGTCACAGCATTGCTACCACGGCCGTCCCCGCCTGGACCGAGGCCCACTGTCCTACTTCGAGGTAATGTCACGTAAACTCGTAGACTCAATTTTTGCGTAAGGTATGCTGTCTATTGCATCTATACATGTAGCAGCATTTACCACACACCCCATACCCACCCAACACCACTACAACACCTCAATCCCCCACCCGGTTGTATGTAGGCTTACTGTCTGGCATCGCAGAGTTGCCACATAGGGCCGTAGACTCATTGTCTGGTCTAAACACACTGGCTATAGAATGTATACATGTGGCAACACCAATCCCACCATCCTCGAGGCTAATCTGAATGAATTTAAGCAGCCAGGTACGTATATTCTATGCACCAGACGCTCAATGTACACATAACGTGAGGTATGTAGATTTTACGCATCTGATGCCGTACAGGTTAAACAACAGGTTGACAATAATTGTAGATGTCTGTACACTTGTGAATATGGGGCATACACGGTTTATCCTTTCTTGCATTGTGAGTTCTCAAACCTAAATTACATAGTATTACGGTGGTAGGATGGCTATTATCCCCAAGTCTCAAAAATTCATCTATCTATCGAGACATCTGGGGATTAGTTTCAACAAGTGATCCAGTACGCTAGATCATTAGATGAAATTATTCTAGATGCAGGTAAACCAAGGATAGGAATTATCTTATTAGGTTGACTACATAATAATTTCGAAGTTTAGGATATCTCAATAAATGGCTCATTGACATCAAAATAAGATGGCATATATTATACTTAAAAGGTGGTAAACCTCCTAAGAAAAACAATGTTATAATTATTGAAAAGTTTGATACACAAGATGATTCATCTTTATCAAAATACATTATATATATATGCTGTGACAGTGCGTAACCACACTCACCCTCCGATTCGAGGCATCTGCTTGGCCCATATCAAGTTAGTATCTTATCGCAAGATTGGTCATCTTGCCTCAGGCAGGAGTTCCATGGTTTTCCCCTAGGCCTCCTCCACTCAGTGTTTTCCTCTGTAGAGACCACCTGGTGAGCAGGGTCAGCAACAGGGAGGTGAACCCTATAATTATTACCAACTTCAATAGTTAGTATAAGAACATTTTAACTCCTTGAATATGAGGGATGGAAAATATTCTAATGTAAGGCAAAATATAATTTGTAGACGATAAAACATGTAAATGTGACAATAAAAACTAAAATAATCTATATAATTGAAGCTAAATTCATATAAATCTCCGACTACTGTGAATTTGTTATAGTCTCTCTCATTTCATAATAAATATATATTTTGATTAAATACAAGACCATGTATATTATAAGGATTGTATATCTTTATAGGCAATAGGTTGGGTTACGCACAATCTTGGTGTAGTTGTCAATACTGATTAAAAATAGCTTCAATATGTTGATTACAAATATTGCCAATCGAAAATTTGGAGATAAAACACATTTCACTACGGTACCAAACACCAACACAAAGTACTGTATAATTGTATTAGTGCCATATATATTCGAAGGCAAGATGGCAAAGGCTGGTTGCAGCTTCACATGTCTCACTCATAAAGACTGGAACGAGATCTCAAGGGTTTCACCGTGTTGAACGGTTGAATGTTCTGGCTCTCAGCCAGAGGGAGTAAGTTGTAATATAGAAAAAAAAAAAAAAAAAAAAAAAAATATATATATATACAGTATATATATAAACAGTATTTACCCTTCTGTACCGGCGACGTTTTTTTTTTTTTTTTATTCTAGCCATATTTAGATGAGTTTTAGCAGCTTAGCCCCTTCAGCCCCAGCATCGATACTGTCCTGATGGCTATGTATGAAACACTCAGCCCCAGTGCCGTTACCGTATCAACGGCTATTCTCGCCCATATTTACCCCTGTTATCGGGCTTGTAGAGGGTTGATATTCATATGGGAACTACTTTAGGATACCGCGCAACAAAATAAGTAGCTGGCAACTCCCGAAATACGGCCGGGCGGGCGTGAGGTGTGGCGCGTGATGCGTCAGTACTCAATTTCTCTCGCGAGTGTACACACCATGTCCGACTGCCAAAATCTCTCACATCACACCTCACACCGTGAAGTGAGTGTTGAGGAGGCGATATTAATTTTTTTATTACGAAGATAGTGATACCCAATCATCTGATGAAGAGTTTGAGGAGGATTACCAGCCAACACTGGAGGAGATAGAGGAAATGGAAGAGGAGACACCCATTGTTCCAAAACATTGCTCCAAATGACTGCTTCTGGCGTTTCTGCGCCACGGCCAGTGTTTCGTAGACTCATACCATCATCTCCACCTCTCCAGACTGTAATGTGGCACTGTGTTTGCCACAGTTTTTCAGGGACTACCACACCCTTGAACACTTTCAAGCTGCCTATAAATTATCGCATAATATAAGTGACAATTACACTGGCAATACGATAATCGTAACCGAAATAATATGCGGTAACAGTGGAAGAGAGAAAATTAAAGTAGCCTAGCCCACGAGCCTAGCCGAGAGTCATGGTGGCAGGCTGAGCTTGCATTCGTCTGTGTGTTTTGTAATGGTAAGGGAGGCATGATGGCCGCTTGTCACCATGGCAACCAGGACGCGCTCGATGCTTGACAGATACTGGTACTCTAAACACTGGACTTTACACTTTATAACACTCTACCAACACTCACAATGAGTTTCAGTGATAGTTCTGGTTAGTTTAAGCATTGCGGAGGCACATATGTTGCTCGAGTGGTGTAAATATCTCTCCTTCAAAAAATGAAGGCATCGTACATCAGCCACACTCACGCAGACAGCTGCCACCTAACAGCCTGGGAGTTTTGAAAAGGTGCAAGGCATAGAGAGCTATGGTGGTGACCCCCCCCCCCCCCCTCAGGACCCCGATGACCTCGATGAGTGCTATTATGCATATACTCTTTCATTTCTAACCCATATCATTACTTTTCAGGGAAACAAAATCAAAATTGGCTGGGTCTCACAGGTCAATTAATTATAATTCAGGTGGGGCTTAAAGGGTTAAGAAGGATCTGTGGTAGTAAAAAGGGTTAAGTGAAATCATTCGAAGCCTGTTAGTTGCCGGAGGTTCATATTAATCTGAATACAATAGCTTAATAGTATCCAGAATAAAGTTAAAAGGACGGTACCGGTATTGAAAGTGTTGAAATCGCTAATTGTTCTAAACATCTCCATTACAATTTCAGAAACAACAATATACTTTTATCAATTATGTTGGCTGTGGATAAAATTATTGACATATAATTATAGCATGTTAGTTCTCAAGCTGCAACACTCCTCGAAGTGTGCAATGTCGTAATGTACAAGACGAGGTATAAATAGACTGAATGTTTGTGTGTACCACGGATTTGAATGCACGCAACGGTAAATATAATGGATGGATGGCTAACTGTATAAAAACAGCTTTATACTCAGGCTATATAATATAGGGGTGAGAACAGCTTTATACTCAGGCTATATAATATAGGGGTGAGAACAGCTTTATACTCAGGCTATATAATATAGGGGTGAGAACAGCTTTATACTCAGGCTATATAATATAGGGGTGAGAACAGCTTTATACTCAGGCTATATAATATAGGGGTGAGAACAGATGGTGTATAATCTGTGTGGCACTGTCATACTACTGTTCAATGTGTTCTTCTGCTTTACTATGAATATTACCATTACACTTGGATTCACTTTGCCCACCCAATTAATACAATCCAGCTCACAAATACCATCAATGTCATTTAGAGTTAATATTAAATTTGCAAGCCAACGGTAATCGTGGTACGGGTACTCTAATGACGTACGTACATCTGGTGTGTAGATTAGATTAGTAAATGAATGCCAATTCAGAAACTAAATAATGTTATAAGCTAAATGTGCCTTGGCTGGGAGAAGGGTATGCAAGTTGTGCGCCCATAATAGGTGTGATGAACGACTAGTAGAAGTTAATTTATATTAAACTAGCCTAAAGTAGGTCAAAAGGCCAAACACATGTACTGCGATAGCAATAGACATCAGGATATTTGATACCGGGAATTTACTTACCATATCTTTCACACAGTGCAGGTTGTTAGTTAGGGAAAGCCGGTTAAGATTGTTAGTTAGGGAAAGCCGGTTAAGATTGTTAGTTAGGGAAAGCCGGTTAAGATTGTTAGTTAGGGAAAGCCGGTTAAGATTGTTAGTTAGGGAAAGCCGGTTAAGGTTGTTAGTTAGGGAAAGCCGGTTAAGATTGTTAGTTAGGGAAAGCCGGTTAAGATTGTTAGTTAGGGAAAGCCGGTTAAGATTGTTAGTTAGGGAAAGCCGGTTAAGGTTGTTAGTTAGGGAAAGCCGGTTATGATTGTTAGTTAGGGAAAGCCGGTTAAGATTGTTAGTTAGGGAAAGCCGGTTAAGATTGTTAGTTAGGGAAAGCCGGTTAAGATTGTTAGTTAGGGAAAGCCGGTTAAGGTTGTTAGTTAGGGAAAGCCGGTTAAGATTGTTAGTTAGGGAAAGCCGGTTAAGATTGTTAGTTAGGGAAAGCCGGTTAAGATTGTTAGTTAGGGAAAGCCGGTTAAGATTGTTAGTTAGGGAAAGCCGATTATGATTGTTAGTTAGGGAAAGCCGGTTAAGATTGTTAGTTAGGGAAAGCCGGTTAAGATTGTTATTAGGGAAAGCCGGTTATGATTGTTAGTTAGGGAAAGCCGGTTATGATTGTTAGTTAGGGAAAGCCGGTTAAGATTGTTAGTTAGGGAAAGCCGGTTAAGATTGTTAGTTAGGGAAAGCCGGTTAAGATTGTTAGTTAGGGAAAGCCGGTTAAGATTGCTATTGGGTAGGTTAGGAACAAAAATGGCACGTGAACACAACAGTCCAGCGTCGGACGAAGATGGTAGGCGACCATCTATAGCCATTTGGTGTGCATGAAGGCATTACAGCACTACGAACGGAAAAGAAGTTTACTGGATGACATTTTTCGAAGCAATGGTGACTGCCACGTCACATGCTAGCTAGCTTGCTGCCACTAGCTATGAACAGATATTCAAAATCAGATATTCAATAAAAATGCTTGTGTTAAGAAACTGGTCAACAAAACTAAAATATAAATAATGATTGTCGCAATAAAACATTACCTTTAGACTTACAATTTGATATATTAGTTGCCTGTACAATCTCATATTGGATTTACTTTCATACAAACTATCATCGCCAAATATAGAACTTATACACCTGACTGTACCTGTACCATGTACATTATATCCACCTTTATCCAACCTTTACAACCCTAGTGGGGTTTTTTTTTCTATTTATATATTCATTATTTTGTTTTTTAGTTTCCTCGCTAGATCTCCATCAAGATTAAACAAACACCTCCTTTTCAAGAAAAATGTCCTGGCCGAAGGCCGGTTCCTCTTAAAATTTCAGGCTCGTTATCGCTCGCCAGGAAAAAATCGACACCTACATGGCACGAAAGGTCCTAAAATTGACAACGAAATGGGATGAAAGGTGTTCAAATCGTCAAACTAATGAGGCGAACGTCTTACAATCTCAAAGCTAATGGGGCTAAACATGAGGAAGAAGGGTGACCAGAAAAACGACCTATCTCCCCTTAAGCATTTTAAAAAAACCTCCGTCTACGTATTGTGAAAAACCTGTTATCCTCCGGCAAATTGTGGGGTTGAGTGAGTGAAGGGGGGGGACAGTGAATGAAGGAGGATGCATGTTTTTCATAATACGTGTTGCTAGTCCCAAACGCGCGAGCAACTGTGGCTTTCAACCATCCGACACATCCCCTTTTATTAATGTGCATCACACATGTTACATACAAATAAGGTTTATGTTTTGTTTTACCCTACTGTGGAAAGACTACGGATACACCACTCCTGCCGGGGCCTCACGCAGTGGCATGACCCAGTCCTGTCGAACTGAGCTCAGGACGCTGGTGGCATTGCCCCGGAGGATAGCCATCCATAGTCTTTGCTTGAGCAAGAGGGTTTCCCGGGGTTCTCCTGAAACTTCTCTGATTTTACGGCCTATTTCATTCACCATCTTAAGGGTGGTAGGGCCGAAGACTCCTGAAGTTTCGAATGCCAGGGGCTCGAACTGATGAATTCTGGCGATGGCTTGATATTTTTCTCGCTTTTTATTTTCTGCTATCCGGGCGGCTTCACCTGCTTCGTCGGCGTTTCTGGCGGCGTTGGTTGTGGAGAAAGTGTCAACACATGTGGCATCCCACACGAGGCACCGGCCATTCTTGTAAGAGAAAGTGGTCATCCCATCTGGCCGTTTGCCGTCTTCTCTGTGAAGTCCATGTGGTTCGAGGATTGATGCACAGTTAGCACTCTGCAGGGCCCGTTTTATGACATCATTTAGTGCAGAGTGTCTTGGCAGGCGGCCTGCGTTGTAATTACATGACAAGGCATGGTGACCTTGAGCATCCATCCTCCCATCACACTTGCAAGTGTGTGGGTGACAAACTGCCGCACCCACTCTGAGCGCGATGGCGACCCGGAGCGCTTCAGCATCCAAGTGAGTTCCAAGAGGTGGGATGGGGATGGCGTGTAACCACAAGCCACTCTCCGAACGGGCGGCTGCCTGGAGGTTGCTTTTGCAACCTGGTCTGCATTGGTTAGGAGATTTTCTTGAGTTTTCTTCGCCGAGATGTTATCCCACGCTTTCTGCTTGCTCCTGGAGGTACCCTGAGGCTCCTACTCTACTCCTGTAATTCCCTTCCAGGTGTTAATCGCTGCCGTTACGTCCCGATTAAGTGTCATTCCGGGTTTAGAATAAAGGATGGACAATACGAGGTCGTTGGTCGCGATGAGGGAAGAGATAAAGGCTGGGGAGGCAATATCCGAGGCTCTCCGTATGCCCAAGCCCCCGAGGCGGACAGGAAGGGTGGCTTGTGTCCAGGCCCGTTCTTTAAATTCCACGTTGGTGATGCTGGTCACTGCTTCTCGGATTATGCTGTCTAATTCTTGGAGGCCGCCATTGTTCGTGTAAGTCATCGATGTGCGCAGGAGGTATTGGAGTATTGGGATGGAGAAACAGTTCTTGAGCAGGGCCAGAGCTGAGTGGGCATTGATGTGTATCAGGCGACTCACGAGACGTTGAAGCTCCTCCTTTTTAACTTGAAGTGCTGGTGGGATTGCTGCCAGAGTTAGTGGGGAACCTAATAGGGTTTGCTGGTGTCCTGAAGGATCTTTACATCTGGCAATATGTTTCGGAACAGGGCCTGAGTCTCTTCTCCTTGTTCACGTGTGTGGTTGAGGAGAACAAGTTCACATTTGGTGTCATTTATCACTAGCCCGGCCTGGCCGAGGTCAGTTATGATGTTATTTAGGTCGGTTAGAACGTTCTCTACTGACCCACCCAAGGTTGCATCGTCCAGGTACCATACATTCAGCTCTGACCTTACTTTGTTAGCTGCTGCATCCACCCCTATTGAGAAAAGAGCAGGACCACCTGGATCTCCCTGCTGTAACCCGGTCTCTGATGGGATTACCGTCTCGCCAAAAATCAGGATTGAAGGTTTGGAATAAACCTGCCAAAGTAGGGGGTACAGAGTGGGGATGTGTTCTTGAGCTGCACGGAGGAAGACATCCCTGCGAATGCTGTTGAATGCGTTCCGCATGTCAATCTTTAGAAGCACTCGTTTTTCTTGGGCTTGGCTGAGGTAGGTGCGGGTTGCGTGTACAGCAGCTTCACACCCCCAGGAGTTCCGAAACCTAGTTGAACTGGTCTTAAGTGTTGACCTAGGCCATTCGAGAGTGGTTTCAAACCCACCTTTGTGGCAAGGCGGCGGAAGGTGTTCCCTACTGCTATTGGGCGCACACCGCCATCTTTTTTTGCCAGTGCACAGAGTGATGCCCCAAAAAATAGGGGTGTGGCACAGTCGGGTACTTCCCCTCTTAAAACCATGTTGATGAATTTGGTGAGGGTTTCCAAGAGTGCCTCCCCAGCAGCTCCTGATCCCTGACCCAAGAGGCCTTAAGCATGATACAAGCCAATAGAGTTCAGCGTATCTTTTATTAAATTCTTCCATCTCTTGCCCAACCATGGGAAACAAAACACAATAATATACCTTCATATGATAATATATATATCTTCATAATACAAAATTTCGTAAATAGAGATGAAGAACAAAACAGAAAGTATGAACAATAAGAACTTCGACCATAATAATAGAGAGATCTGCAGCCAGTGAAATCCTAATAGACTGCTTTAAAGTTATTTTGCGATTTATGGAGTGTAAGGAATGATGCTATGAGCTGGAAAGAGCTTCGAATATTGTGGGAGCTGGGAATATGTCGGAATGTCTTGGTTCGTCCTGAACGTTTACAGTCATACGAGAATAGTTCCTGTATTTTATTACTTCATTTTAACCAGTTGAATTTATCATTTTTAAGGAAGAGTTGCACGAACGTTTATATTTTGTTCTTATTGATGTTTTTCATAGAATAAGTGAACATATGCTATGAAAATGTTTATTTACATTTTTAAGGAATTAATCTGCGCTAATAGCGTACTTTCTAGGATTGTTGCCGATAACAGGCAAAATATCATAGCAATAATTAAAGAAATTAGGTGCCGGTCAAATATTTACTTTAAGGGGAGGTTTTTAGTTTGTTCCCTAGACCTCCATCAAGCTTAAATATACACCCCCCTAGACCCCATTTCTAGATAAATGTGTACATTTTTTTAATGTCCCTCTTCTTAAATTACAGGCTCGCTATCGCTCGCTTGGAATAAATCGACACCTAAATGGCACTTAATGGTCTTAAAATTGACAAATAGGGCGAAAGTTCTTAAAATCGCCAAACTAATGGGGCGAGCGTCTTAAAATCTCAAAAGCAATGGAGCTAAACAGGAGAGAGAAAGGGGTCCAGAAAAAATCCCTCAAGTGGAAATCTCCCCTTAAGAAATGCTCTCATGTGACTCTGCCTCTAAGCCTACGATATTGCGGCTTAGAGGGTCCATATTGTTGACGAATATGTAGCATTCACCTTTGCAATTTTTCGTTCACTTTTTTAGTTTACCTTTTCTTCATATTTATCCCTTGAACAGTATGTATTTTGCAGCAGTTTATACTCTTTATAAAGTGAACAATTACATAATGGTCCCCTTACACACTCACTCTCTCACTCTTGCATCTAATATCTTACAGCCTCACCGCCACATTACTTAGACATAAGAGAGAGAGAGAGAGAGAGAGATTGGGGCTCGGATTACTATGTAGGATAAATGTTTAAAACAAAATATATAGAACACGGTAAATAGAAAACGTGAACAAGAAAATCACAAAGGCAAAACACACGCCTAACCGAAGGAGGAATAACAGATAAATAGAAGACAATATGGAATAGATACAAGACAAAAGTGAAAGGAAACACATGGTATAGCATAATGACAGTAATAACATACACGAATGAATCTATAGAGAGGGAAAACTAAATGAATGAACTAAAAACATATAATGCAAAAATAGAAAGAACAAATTAAAGGTATACAGTCCAGGGCATAAATGGCGTCACGCACCGACTTGAATTAGTATCAAATGCAAATTAGACAATAAAATACTTTATCATAGCTCGGATGCTTCAGAACTTGGCTTTAAGGGAGGTTTTTAGTTCCTTCCCTAGAATTCCATCAAGTTTAAAATTTCACCCCCTAGACCCCTTTCAAAATAAATGTATAAATTTTTCGGTAGAAAAATTTCCCGGCCAATGGCTGGTTACTCTTAAATTACAGGCTCTTTATCATTTGCCAGGATAAAATTGACACCTAAATGGCACAAAAGTTCTTAAAATTGACAGAAATGGGGCAAAGGTTCTTAAAATCACCAAACTAATGGGGCAAACATCTTATGCCCCTTTCACACATGTGCGATATCTTACGATTTTCACCTGTGACACCCATATTCGTGACATTTCGGACAACAAACGTATACCCTCGCATAATAATCGTATGCTTCGGCCAGCCTCGCATGGACCCTCGCGGGTCGTCACAAATGTTCGGTTTGTTTAAAATTTGGGACGAGGACACACGAGGGTACGTTGCCCTCGCAAGCATCGTCGAACACCGCAGAATGATCCGCGAGGCTCTCGGGGATCATCGACGACGTCGGCGAGGGTGTCGCACAAAAAAAAAAAATCAAAATGTTCCAAAACGTCGCACCATGGGCCACCGATGATCCCAGATGTTCTTAGAACATCGCAGATGCACAATAATCACCGGCGATTTCCTCGTCGATTAATCGCCGCCGTGCGGATTAATACTCGCCGAGGGTGTACCCGCCAGGAGTACAATCTGCACGAGGCATGCGAAGGCATGCGAAGGGCCTTGCTACGCCGCCGACGCTCACGACACACCTCGACGAGGCCATAGAGGATGCTCGGCGATAGTTGTGTAAAAAGGATTATCACCCTGTACCTCAATTTTAGTATTAAGGTGGGGTGAGGTCAGGTAAGCTCAGGTTAGGTCAGGTCTCCATTGTATCCATTGTACGTCTGTCAGAGGTGAGGTCAGGTCAGGGGGTATGTAGGCCGCGGTAAAGCTCCGAAAAGGTCATTCCACAGTTTCCACTCAACAATCCACACACCACTCTCCAAACTACCAACACTCTTCAATTCAACATGGCTCCCAAGGCACAACCAACACTGAAGAAGGTCGCGAAGAAGGTGGTCAAGAAGAAGGCGACCACGACAAATGTTCAGAGTGAGACGCCTGTCATCCAAGCCCAGGATGTTTTGCTTGCCATGCCGGCTGCTGAAGGAGTGGTGGCGTCAATGAACGTGGATAGCCCCCAGGAAAATCAGCCGAGTCAGCAACTGTTCTCCACACAGGACGAATTGGTGGTTGAGGTCCACAGGGCCCAAGCTGACAGCAACGAGATCCAGAATACCCCCGATGAGACCTCGTCCTCCGACAGTGACGACGCTGCCCAATACGGAGTGATAACTGCCGTGATGGAGAACGACCTGGCAGAATGGATACACAATCACCCTGCCCTGTGGGCCAAGTCTGACGCACGATACCACGACAAGAATTATAAGGTGCGCATTTTCGAGAAGAAAGGGAAGCAAATTAATTTACCAGGTAAGTGCCTATGAGTTATTTGGAAATATATATAATGGTTTGTGTGATGAATGTGGTGCTATGAACACATTGACACAATAATCTAACGACGTGAAAAAGTTAAACATGTTATATTTCTGTCTCTTTCTAGCGCTTGCCCCTTGTTTTGTTTGCTAAATAATCTCCCCCCAATCTCATAAAATGTAGACATATTCTTTTGATGTTTTTAATGCACACTCTCTCGTTCCCTTTTCAGCGGCTCATGTTTCCAAATTCTACCAAAACATGAGGACACGCTACGGGAAACTCCTGAAGCTGACCAAGAAGAGCGGATCCAAAGCTAAGAAAAGGACAGTGAGGGATCAGTGGAGTTGGGATACATTTTCCTTCCTTAAGGAAAATGTTTCCCAAAAGGAACCCAGGATCAGCAGCAAGAAGGTACGAACAATGATATATGAAAAATTTGATATATATAGTAACGCATATTTACATTATCATATTTACTTTCGGTTGTGTTCAAGATTATTGATAGGTTTGACTTTATAATGTTTGACAATTTCAATATGGTATTTATTGTATTTGACTTTCAGATCCAGAAAAAATCGCAGCCACAACAGAACGTGGAGCAGGAGGAGTACGAGGAGGAGGTGGTCGTCGTGGAGGAGGACGTTTCACAGGTGGATGACGCGATGGGCCAGCCAATGGAGGAGCTGTCAAACTCTCCTATGATGCCCTCAACACACAGAATGGGTGTGGGGGCAAAACGTGGACGTGTGGAGGCGCCCCCGGACCAAGATAATTCTGAAGATCACCTGCACTTGAACAGAGTAAGCATTTAATCGTAATCTTTAGCGCACTAGTACTTCACAATCAACTTTCCTGCCTACAGTCAATATGGGTCTAAAACTATGATTGTTTTATACTTCCAACAATGTCCATATGTCTACACAAATATATATATAAAAAGTAGATGTTTCTATATATATATATAAGTATACATCTATATAATTTGATATATATATTTATATATACACATATACATATATACCTATATAACTAGATAGAAATACATATATAATTATGTACATCTTTTATATTATATATATATATATATATATATATATATATATATATATATATATATATATATAACTAGATATCTATATATGTAGAGTTAAATTTACGTATGCCTTTTTCATCATACTTTATAAGTTCTTTAAACAGAAGAAAGAAATCATGTTTCCATCATCACACTTCATCATGGTCATTAAATATCTTTTAATTAATATTTTTGTGGCATTAATGTATGTTGTTTTACTTATTCAGCTCCTCAGCCAATACGAGGACTCCGTCAAGAGGCGGGAGAAGCCGGCCCAGGGGAAATCATTGCTCCACACACAGATACGGAGCTACTGTGATACCTTGGAGTGTAAGCTCATGAGGATAGACCCTCTGATGGTGGATGAGTTGATGTGCAACTTTGATCGGCAGGCACTACAGGCAATCCAGGCATCAAGACCTGGAGTTGTGGTGGCACCTACAACCATAGTTCCTGTGGTCACGAGCCGGGCGGACACACCAGTAACGGTGAGACCTGTGCCAAGTGTGTCAACGACAAACACGTACGTATCACCGTTGAATTATCCGCCTGTCCACTACCAGCTACCACTGCCGTATCATGGGGGCGACCCGCGGGCGCCCATAACACAACTGCCTGGTCACCTCATTCATCCACCTGCTACTCCACTTCTTCCGGGACAACCTCCTCAAGTTTATGCACTACCCTTCCATGGCCAACCTCCACGTCTAACTACCCCAACCACCTTGTTGCCAGGAACACCTTCACCTTCACCTTCACCTGGGATCTTCCCAATGTTGTCGCCAGGGCAACCAGCAGTGGCCATATCACCTGTCACAACAATGGACACCATGATCCATACCCCTGCCGCGTCAACCAGCATGGTCGCCCACATAAAATGAATATTTTTTTGTTTTTATGTAAATAAAGGTATTAACAAAAAAACGAAAAATTTCTATTAATTACCCCTCTTCCCTGTTTCATTGATGATAAAGTATACTTAACAATTTAGTTACCGGTAGCTTCTTTGTTAAAACATTATCTAAATTGTTGTTCCGCTAAAGTATAAATGTACATTGATTCAGCAAATACATTGATAAATTAAATAAACTTATTTATGAGACATTGGCGGTACAATATCTATAATATAAAATTTTAACAAAGAAAACAAATCTTATATATTTCTTATACACAAAATGTACATCATAATGACAACTTAATAAATGAATAATAAATAATATTAATGTTTAATAAACGAAATAGAAAACATACAAATTGTTATAAAAGATTATTAAATAATATTGAATGACTTGAATGTTAATACTTGATACATTGTGAATATAAGGAACACTTAATATATATACCTACGAAAATGATATGACAATCAAATACTTGAACAAGTTCACAATGATGAAATGTATTTATAAAGCGATGGATGAGCTCATTCAAGCCGTGTGCTAACCCTGGTTCGAATTCCGGTGGGTCCTATAATAATTTGATTAATTTCATTGGTGGTCTTTGGTGTGGTGGTGAGATTAATCAAATATGAAATATAATGCGTGTATCTTTGTACGACTGACATACCAATGTCCATTGTCACGTACGCCACACTGACCATGGGTGGGTGGGTTGGTGAGTGTGTGTGTGTGTGTGTGTGGGTGTGTGGGTGGGTGAGTGTGTATGGGTGGGTGGGTGCGTGTTTGGGTTGGTGAGTGTGTGTGTGTGTGTGTGTGTGTGTTAGACACAATCAAACTCATGCAAATATTAATCGATGCATAATTTTTATTAATGAGAAGGACGAAAGTTAAGCGTTGAGTTAATTTTTGATATATTACTTTACCTATGAAATAAAGACATATATTAGCCGGATTATGATTATAATATTATTCCCTAGACACAAAATGAAAAACAGACAAATGTCAGTCAATAAATAAATATTAATTATATACCTGAATGTCAATAGTTGACTGAGTTTCTGAATATAAAAATGTATTATTATATTAATGTACGTACGATAAAAATATGCATATAATTCCTCTAAAAAGTACACAAGTAATACATTGTGTGTGTGTGTGTGTGAGACAGCCAGGGCCGCAGGCTGGAGGGTTGGTCGTGGTAGAGATTAGACATTGCCGCAATTAAACACCTGGGTCTGTGTGTATGTTTGTGTGTGCGTGTGTGTGTGAGTGTCGGTGGGGTGGGTGTCTCGGAGAATTAGCCACCTGGTTCTACTTTAGACAGGTTTCATCATGGTTCACATAGAGACGATTTGTTTTGTATGTTTCGTTCATTTTGTTCATACATGTTCGTAGCTAGTTAATAATATTATGTCTACGTCATTCGAATATTCACCCAATATGACAGTAGACAGATGTTGTTGAATAAATTAAGTTATCATGCAACTAATGTTTTCTTACTACACACATTACTTGGTCATGACATGGAGTACAAAATAAACAATAATTACATTATCTTAACATTTTATTAGGGTATGTTTTAGGTTTCTGATGGGGTTCGTCCTATCATCGTGTTTTGCCATGGCACACTCCCAGCTGGTGAGTTGTAATAGTGTTTGAGACTCTCACGAAGAGTCTTCCCATCATTGGTAGCTGTGTTGGCCCGCTGCCTCCCAACACGGTCTAGGATGTCGGCCGGACGTACCAAATTTACGATTTCTCCTGTTGCAATGTTCTCCTCCACGACAAGACCCCGTCGATCAGAGGGATTCCTGTCACGAAGGACATTGTGTAGACAACAGCAGGCCATCACAACTGATTCAACACGATTGGGATGGATAGGTATGGTCGTAAGGAGACACCGGAACCTGTAATGAGAATGGTTACAATAATAAATACAGTTAGTCTGGGGAAAAATATATATTAGTGTCTCAATGAAAACGTTATACATTAATGAAATGGGAAGCTCGATTATGGCGATCAACCCACACAAGTCAAATCCTTTTAATAACAACGAACTCCAAGCCATACTGGCGTAGGATGTGGATATACAGTATGTACACAAACACATCAAATTTGCGATGTATATATATATATATATGTATGGACATATACAGTATATATATATATATATATATATATATATATATATGTATGGACATATACAGTATATATTTAGACAGTTTTTTATGTATGGTAATGTAAGTATATTCTGTATATATGTATATATATCTATATACATATATATATATATATATATATATATATATATATATATATATATATATATATATATATATTTAAAAATACATTAAAACAATTGACATATTTTTTTAAATTCGGCTTTTACCTGGCAGACATGATACCAAACGCATTTTCAACAACTCTCCGGGCTCTGGATAGGCGGTAATTATGCGTTTATCATCATCTAAGCCTCTCATTGGGTAAGGTTTCATCAGCCAGGTCCTCAGTGGAAATGCGTCGTCACCAATGAAGAAGAAGGAATCTCCTCGTTCCCGTTTTCAAGCGGTTCAGGCTCAGGAATACCAACGTCATTCCTCTCCAACAGCAAACGAATAGGGGTTCGTAGAAACAACCCACCATCTGACGCTGATCCCTCTGCACCAACATTGATGTAGAGGAATTTGTAGACAGCGTCAGCGATGGCAAGCAGCACAATGGAGTGGTAACCTTTATAGTTGTAGAAGGTAGAGGCACCTTTGGGTGGTTTTTTGATGGCAACATGTTTGCCATCCAAGGCGCCCAAAGCATGTTGAAATTGCCACTTGCTAGCAAATCCATTTGCAACAGCCTTCCACTCTTCTGCTGATGTAGGACAAACAATTACATCATCCATGTATGCACTGACAATAGCCTCACAGACGTCGGGCACAATTATGGAGATGGTGTTGTGCGCTATCCTGAACAAGTAACTGAGACTCTTGTAGCTGTCACCTGTAGCTAGGTAACGCAACGTCACTGCCAAACGCAAACCAGGATCTATAGATTTCCTCCAGTGTGTGTCCTTTTTGGCAATGATGGGTCAAATTTTGCTGAGAATTTCTTGAAAGAGTGCGGGGTCCAATCTCAGGAAGTTTATAAAATCAGCTGGGTCCTCTTTTTCAACTTCTTTCAGTAGATTTTCATATCCCCCAAATCGACCTCGCCTTAACAGCCACTCCCTCGTCCACGATTTCCGTTTCTTCCTCTGCTTTCTCCTCTTCTCCTCCTCTTTCCTTTCCCTCTCGGCTTCCTTCCTTGCCCTGTCAGCTTCCTTCTCCCTTCTGGCAAGCTCCAATAGGGATTTCGAATAAAGTATATCCGTCCGCTAGTTGGCAAGGTACCGCTCAACACGTTCATTCCACCGTAGATACTGCGTAATCCCATCCATCCAAGGGTCGAGGTTATAAAGTGATGGTGGTGAAGAGTAGCTATGCTCGGTGTGGCTGCTTAACTCGGATTGTTCTCTGTGACTGAGTCAAGGTCTTTATATACAACAGAAAGGTTGGGGGGGGGGGGTTGTTGGTGCCAATTAACGTGAGTAGATGCCACTGAATTTAGCACATTCACGTGACATTAGCTCAGGTTCGCACACCTCGGCGACGTATCTGCGATGGCGTTGGCGACGATCGCCGTGGATTCATTCGTTCATCACAGGAATTTGTGCCAGGAAAAATATTCGGACAACCTCGCCGAAGTAATCGCCGGACCATCTCTTGAACCGCCGATGACGCCGCAGAACATTCGGCGAGTCTTCTTTGACCATCGCATGATGTCGCAAGATATTTTTGAAAACGTGGCATTCCTCGCAGAGATCTTCGGTGAAACATCGGTCACTTCGCCGATAACGTCGCAGAATGAAGGCTATTGCATCGCATTCATCGGTGACATCTTCGCCGAGTATAATTAGTTATCTGTTTTAACGGTCAAAATCGTAGACGTCGCAGAAATTCGATACTAATTGACAAGACTACGTCCTCGGCGACGAAAATTGCATGAGGTCGCACATGTGTGAAAGGGGCATTAGAATATCAAAAGCAATGAGACTAAACATGAGATAGAAAGGGGTCCAGAAAAAAATCCCTCAAGTGGAAATCTCCCCTTAAAGGTTCAAAGATTCGAAGTGGTGTATCTTTAATAATACTAATAGCTGTACAATGCATAGGAATATACAATGGAATAGAACTGGATGAAACATAAAGAGGATCAATAAGGGGAAATCGAATGGGGAAGGAAGAATGAATAAAGCCTAGTTCACACATTCAGGAGAGCGACCCAGAGCGTCCATGAGTCCAAAGTCGTGGACATTCTGGCAAAAATGAGTCAGAGTGTGCAAAAATCCACGAGTATACACGAGTCACAATGATTAGACAAGAGTGCACTCGTGGACACTTGCGGTCCTTAACGAGTTACAACGAGTGTGCTGCGAGTGTACTGAGAGTGAGGCAAAATTTGAATTTTAACGATAATTTTCGGATCACGAGTAGCTGCGACTACTTACAAGTTACCATGAGTGCGACACAAGTATTTACGAGTAGTTACGAGTTACGACGAGTTACCACGAGTATGCTCACGAGTGTGTTGAGAGTATATCGGGAATGCCTCCCATTGTGCCCCTAGCATGCACAGTGCACTAAAAAACATTTTATGTGTAGCCATATATGTACCAGTTAACTCTCAAATATATATAGTATATATATATATATATATATATATATATATATGTACGGTATATAAATATATATATCCACCTTTCGACCCTTTTTGCCTTCCTTGAGCCGACTTATATTACATTATGCCACCAACATCATAAATGTCCTAACATAGAATACATTAAACATCAATAAGAACTGTTTTAGACCTGTTACTGACTTTGTTGTGTGGATTAATGTGTTGACGTCGGTATATTTCCCCGCCGCTGCACTTCCTCCCCCTTCCCCCGCCCCGGCCCCAACCCGGACCCCGTCACTGTGATGAAGTTGATGGGCCTTGTGCTAAATAGCTTGCACATCAGCATCTCCTGGTCCCCCAGCATGTTCATCGTCCTCATCGCAACCAGATAACACAGAAATATTATCCATCATATCATCAGACTGGTTGTCACTGTCGGGGGCATGAAAATCAAAATCAAATCAAAAGTCAAATAGAAGTAAAATCTTCCAAGTAGGAGTTTTACACCAATTAGCTCAGCGCCTTATCGGGAGAAGATGGAGGAATATCTGTTGTTGACTATTTCTTATACTGCCTTATTTATCTTATTTCTTAACTGCCTTCGTGGTGTAATGCATAAGGTGTTGATATTCGGTGTGAGCGTCCTGGGTTCGAATCCACGGACTGCCACATGTGTTTGTAATATTTCATTAATTGATTTTAGGAGTAGAGTTGGTTGTTGGATAGAACATAATAATTATGTTGATCTATGTGCTGGAAGAATATTATATTTCTCAATTACATCGCATTACAAATTATTCATAGATTACAAAAAGACCAAATAACGCATAGGTATGTTAACCCTTGTCCAACGGGGATGTTTGTAACTTCTACTACCTGGCAAGCGGGCATATTTACCCTAAACGAGCTTCATGCCATGCTCTCTTTCATGCACAAACAAGAGCCAGAGTGTAATACAAGTATGTATCCATGAAAGGGTGATATAAGAGCTTTCCAATGACACCTGCATCATCCTTGTACGACCACGGGTTATCCTGTAGCGACCGGGCAACACGAGGGGAAAAACCCTAAAATACGGTAATTTCCCAAGATTTTTCATGGTCTCGAGAGGCCGTGGGTGTGGAATGGTGCGGAGGTACTGTCAGTCGCGGCACTTGGTCCATGCCGAGCGGTCAGAGCCCGCCTATCGTCCTCCCAATGCGTGGACTCTCTCTCAGAGCCGTTAATGTGCTCAAATTCCCGGCCGATTAATGTTGGGCCCCGCAGGGATGGCCATGATTCTCTCACTTGACATATATCGGGTGTTAATGTATAAGGGAGATAGATAGATACATTAGATCGATAGAGAGTTGCTAGATCCAAGCGATCGATAAAATATGAACATATATGAGACAAAGTTTTAATGTTGTAGTCATTTTTTTAGGTATTAATTAGTTCTATCGGTATATTTATATATATATATATATATATATATATATATATATATATTGAGTTTTATGATTTGTCATCGTATTATCTATATTTATATATTTGTTTATATGTTATTAACCCCTACTGTACCGGAGGATACAGTAATACAAGTCCCCCCCCCCCAGTCCCAAGCAAGTGGCCAAAATGGCTAGATAGAACAACCTTCCACCTCAAGAGATGAAGGAAGACTGGCTCTCCCAGCCTTCAGTGTGTTTTATATAAGCTGAAAAGTGTTGCCATATCGAGAGCAGTACTCAAACGGCTGTGGTACCAGGCACAGCCTGGTACAGGCAGTTGCAAGGAAAGTACATTACTGACGGCTACTAGCCGTTGCTGGGACTGGGGAGTGACTTATCTACTGACGGCTGGTAGCCGTTGCTGGGATTGGACATGTTAATCTATTAGTTCTAATTTTTTACCACATAGTTTTGTCCGTGAGTTTCCACGAATGTTCACGAGTATCTACGAGTTGTTACGAGTTACTTCGAGTACTTAAGAGTTATTCCGAGTGATTACGAGTGTCTTGATGTTCAGATGACTCGGGGCCAGGTTTCATGCATGTATGAAATTTGAGCTGCTCGAGCGGAGTTCCCAGGAGTATCCGGGAGTGACCCAGAGTGCCCATGAGTTCATGCGATATTGCGATATTGCAAGAGTCATTACGCGGATTTCAGAGACTGGGGACTCGTCGAAACTCGGGCTCGCACTCCTGAATGTGTTAACCATGCTAAAGGAGGGATGTTTGTATTTATTAGCTCGTTTATGTATCATTTTACAAATATTTGTTTCCTTCCTGGACCTCTATCAAGGGTGGGTGTTTTTATAAGCTTGATAGAGGTCCAGGAAGGAAACAAATATTTGTAAAATGATACATAAACGAGCTAATAAATACAAACATCCCTCCTTAAGCATGGTTAACACATTCAGGAGTGCGAGCCCGAGTTTCGACGAGTCCCCAGTCTCTGAAATCCGCGTAATGACTCTTGCAATATCGCAATATCGCATGAACTCATGGGCACTCTGGGTCACTCCCGGATACTCCTGGGAACTCCGCTCGAGCAGCTCAAATTTCATACATGCATGAAACCTGGCCCCGAGTCATCTGAACATCAAGACACTCGTAATCACTCGGAATAACTCTTAAGTACTCGAAGTAACTCGTAACAACTCGTAGATACTCGTGAACATTCGTGGAAACTCACGGACAAAACTATGTGGTAAAAAATTAGAACTAATAGATTAACATGTCCAATCCCAGCAACGGCTACCAGCCGTCAGTAGATAAGTCACTCCCCAGTCCCAGCAACGGCTAGTAGCCGTCAGTAATGTACTTTCCTTGCAACTGCCTGTACCAGGCTGTGCCTGGTACCACAGCCTTTTGAGTACTGCTCTCGATATGGCAACACTTTTCAGCTTATATAAAACACACTGAAGGCTGGGAGAGCCAGTCTTCCTTCATCTCTTGAGGTGGAAGGTTGTTCTATCTAGCCATTTTGGCCACTTGCTTGGGACTGGGGGGGGGGACTTGTATTACTGTATCCTCCGGTACAGTAGGGGTTAATAACATATAAACAAATATATAAATATAGATAATACGATGACAAATCATAAAACTCAATATATATATATATATATATATATATATATATATATATATAAATATACCGATAGAACTAATTAATACCTAAAAAAATGACTACAAAATTAAAAGTTTGTCTCATATATGTTCATATTTTATCGATCGCTTGGATCTAGCAACTCTCTATCGATCTAATGTATCTATCTATCTCCCTTATACATTAACACCCGATATATGTCAAGTGAGAGAATCATGGCCATCCCTGCGGGGCCCAACATTAATCGGCCGGGAATTTGAGCACATTAACGGCTCTGAGAGAGAGTCCACGCATTGGGAGGACGATAGGCGGGCTCTGACCGCTCGGCATGGACCAAGTGCCGCGACTGACAGTACCTCAGCACCATTCCACACCCACGGCCTCTCGAGACCATGAAAAATCTTGGGAAATTACTGTATTTTAGGGTTTTTCCCCTCGTGTTGCCCGGTCGCTACAGGATAACCCGTGGTCGTACAAGGATGATGCAGGTGTCATTGGAAAGCTCTTATATCACCCTTTCATGGATACATACTTGTATTACACTCTGGCTCTTGTTTGTGCATGAAAGAGAGCATGGCATTAAGCTCGTTTAGGGTAAATATGCCCGCTTGCCAGGTAGTAGAAGTTACAAACATCCCCGTTGGACAAGGGTTAACATACCTATGCGTTATTTGGTCTTTTTGTAATCTATGAATAATTTGTAATGCGATGTAATTGAGAAATATAATATTCTTCCAGCACATAGATCAACATAATTATTATGTTCTATCCAACAACCAACTCTACTCCTAAAATCAATTAATGAAATATTACAAACACATGTGCAGTCCGTGGATTCGAACCCAGGACGCTCACACCGAATATCACACCTTATGCATTACACCACGAAGGCAGTTAAGAAATAAGATAAATAAGGCAGTATAAGAAATAGTCAACAACAGATATTCCTCCATCTTCTCCCGATAAGGCGCTGAGCTAATTGGTGTAAAACTCCTACTTGGAAGATTTTACTTCTATTTGACTTTTGATTTGATTTTGATTTTCATGCCCCCGACAGTGACAACCAGTCTGATGATATGATGGATAATATTTCTGTGTTATCTGGTTGCGATGAGGACGATGAACATGCTGGGGGACCTGGAGATGCTGATGTGCAAGCTATTTAGCACAAGGCCCATCAACTTCATCACAGTGACGGGGTCCGGGTTGGGGCCGGGGCGGGGGAAGGGGGAGGAAGTGCAGCGGCGGGGAAATATACCGACGTCAACACATTAATCCACACAACAAAGTCAGTAACAGGTCTAAAACAGTTCTTATTGATGTTTAATGTATTCTATGTTAGGACATTTATGATGTTGGTGGCATAATGTAATATAAGTCGGCTCAAGGAAGGCAAAAAGGGTCGAAAGGTGGATATATATATTTATATACCGTATATATATATATATATATATATATATATATATATATATATACTATATATATTTGAGAGTTAACTGGTACATATATGGCTACACATAAAATGTTTTTTAGTGCACTGTGCATGCTAGGGGCACAATGGGAGGCATTCCCGATATACTCTCAACACACTCGTGAGCATACTCGTGGTAACTCGTCGTAACTCGTAACTACTCGTAAATACTTGATCAGCTTTCTAGAAGTTAGGAGTGCTCAACCGTCACCGTTTTTTTTTTTCCTTGCAAAGCTTCTTACTCTGTATAGGAGCACAGTGCGCCTGCCCATGTATCTAGTATTGTTATCATGTGTGGGGAGGTTCCCCCCCACACCGCACTTCTCAAAAGGGTAGAGTCACAAGCATTTTGTCTCAACTCACCTCCTCTCACTAATTCTCTACACTCTCTCTCTACACGCCATAATGTTGAAGCTCTCTCACTATTCTACCGCTATTACAATAACTAATGTTTTTCAGAGCTCTCGCAATGAATACCCTCTCCCTTACGGAGAGTGGGGGGCACCCGCCTTTCAACACACTCCCACCGCTATTCTGTCCAACTCTCACACCCAAGCTTGAACAAATGTTTTCAGTCTTTCTTGTACTCAGCAAGCAAGCTTTGGAACTCTCTCCCTTAATCTGTAATTACCTCATCCTTTGACTTAAACTGCTCCAAGATCCGTGTGTCCACAGATTATGAATCTAACATACCTTAATGTCTCTTTGTCGCTCTTTCAACTGTGGGGGAGACACTTGTTACAGGCAGGTTTGCATTCTGTCTCCTTCATTCGCATAGAAACAAAAAGTAGCTATGGTAGACTAGGTTTAAATATTTACAAAAATTAGATAATATTATGTTAGATAAAGTTAGTCTTGGCTATTATCTACACTAGTCTAAATCGGAGTTGAATGACCTATGGTAAAATAGAACTCCTTAACTTAATTTCAAAAGTGAAAAATTATTTGGTCATAACTTTTGTACCTATTCCACCGAACCCCAGTAAAACCCTTTGATGTGACCGAAGTACCATACAAATAAACTATTACCATTAGCATTAAAACCCTGAATGATCTAGAGTTTTCTTCCAAAAACCAACACTTGGTAACTTCTTCTCTATACTGTATATGGTAAGCAACACCCTTCACACAGTGTTTGGAATATGGTCGATGGATAGAGGAATCTGGCTATTGAAGTATGTATGCAATGAGGAACAGGTAGTAGTGAAAGACCCATACAGAGTACAAAGGAGTAGAACAAAAAACAATATATATATTTATCCTTACGTGGCTGCTGGTATCTAACCTACCTATATCAATGTGGGGAAAAAATAGTTTATGAGAGTCTATTTAATTTGTAGACTCAGTTAATTGGTGGTTAAGAGTGAGATATTTGTATCAAGTTGAATTTTGAAAGATCGGACAATACAACACTCAATAACAGAGAGACTGAGAGAGAGGTATGATGATCGTGAGTTTAATTGTAAAAGTTAAGGTGTGTCCCACTGGCGACAAAACACAATATACAGCATAGTAGGCAACAACCTGTTAAGTTGTTCATGAAATAGTGTTGCAGACAAAACACAATATACAACATAGTAGGCAACAACCTGTTAAGTTGTTCATGAAATAGTGTTGCAGACATGTTGGTACTAATGTGTAGGTTGCATATTGGACGAGTTAACGTGGTTGAGGGAGATATGTGGGCAGACACACACACCAATATAAATTTAAATTAGTATATGTGCATAAAGACAATCGCAAGAGCTCACGAACTGTTGTCAACCGCTGTACATGAGATGCAATGTCCTGTACGTATAATTGGTGAAGGGTACTGGTACGATAATGAAATGTTTGGTTGCAGAAAGGGGTTTACTGGAATTAGTATAATGATTTAATGGTATTCAAGGCACAAGTTTTATTATCAACTTGATCATAACTCGTTTGTAAACTATAATATTATATGCGGTTCTCATACCTTCATGTACTCACTGAGACCTGTAATCAATGCATCATAGACCTCTGGCACTATCTGACTTATTGCACGCTCGGACATTTTGAATGTGCAGCTGAGGCTGCTGTAGGAGTCACCGGACGCCAGAAACAGGGCGGTCTGTTGCCGATATTTTCTGCCTAAAGTTTGTGTCATGTTTACGTATATGGGTGCCAATCATACGTAACAAATGATGGAAATCAGATCTGGATATCCGAAGGAAATTATGGAACACTTCTTTTTCTTGTACTGGTGGGAGCAAGAGACAGGCATCATTCTCTGTTAAACTGTGCATGGGGCCAAGCTGTCCCGCACTATCCTGTTATGTAATAAGGATGGTCTTGCCCAGACTCTACGTCGGCGTCTCATTTACTTACCCACACATACTGCAGCAGCGGCCTCCAAGGCGTCATCGCACGCCGACATGACCTTCACATCTACACAAACCAAATATAGACTGCCTCACAAAGTGGACTCTTCTTGCCAACATATTGCCAATATTCTTACAAACACTATTACATACATTGTTGTATACAGTATATGTATCCAAATGTCGACCGCAGTGTTTAGGGCAGTACAAATGTCGCCAGTGTGGACGCATCTTTAAGCTGGCTACTTGCTGTCTCCATAATATTGTGTTATTAGGTACACATTTGTATATAACAAATAAACACAGATGATACGTTTACACTAACTACATTAATATAAAAGTACCGTTATCGAAAACCCCATCTACGCCTTTCATGGCCTCTCTGCCATAGAATTATGTATAACATATTAATGGACGTGGTTCAAGTAGAGCGCTATAACAATGAGTTGAAGCATCGTAACTTTCTCAATATTGCAAATATATGCACTGTAGAGCGTCTTAATATTGTAGAGGAAGTCTGAAATGTTATTCATGCATTTGCTTTTTTCCTCAACATATTATGAAAGAACTTCTGCTAGTTTGTAAGGCATAAGAGAGAGAGAGAGAGATTGCGTAATGGAGCTGTGAAAGAAGAAATACGACGGAAGATAAAGGAGAACTATGAAGACGTGTAACAAACGATGCCACCAAGAAAACAAAAATACATAGTTTTGGAACTGTCTGTGAACGTGTTGGAAATTGCATGAATGAAGGATGGTGGCAGGAATAATGAAGATAAGTAAGAGTCAGGGAAGAAAGATGTTGAAGTGCATTATAACTAAAACAATGGTTGTATACAGCATTTGTGAATACTTGTGGACGTAGGTGAAAGTGCTTAGTAATTTCTTTCACTGTGAGACACATTGTATGCACTCTATAACACTATATACTGACTGTTTTTGTCTTTTGGACCTATTTCTAAACGTTGCCACAATAAATCCTTACACATTGATATATGAAATCCATATCAATACAGTACATGGTTATCATTATTTAACGGATTGACGTATACTGTAGTTTTCTTTATTATACTGTATATACCATATTAGCCTTCGTTCGATACTGGATACACAAAGCTCTTACTACATGTCTATTAATCTAATTAGGTAATGTGTACAGTAAAAATCAATAGTTCATAACACTTTGCTCATAAGCTGTATACTTTTACGTTAGTCATTCTTTTTATAGCTCGTAACATGTATTATTTGTTTCATTAAGTAGAAGTGTGGAGTCTATATAGATTTGGCATAACTGTCGAAAAAACATTTTCGACGAACAATTTATTTTGGGTGTACATATAAATCACCTCAAGTAAAGTTCACATTATTCCCTCAGAGAGTTCAGAATACTGTTTAATGATTTGCTGCTCAGGATTTATAGTTATTCCCTTGGACCTTCTTGGAGGTAAAAGGAAAGGATTGTGTGATATAGAATCACTATATGATGTTGTCTTTGGAATGTTATGCCTCTTTCTGAAATTAAATATTATATACATGTTTGTTTTCATTCATGCATATACTTATGTCAATAACACTAATAATATTATCAGCAATGCTCGTGACCATAGCGAAGAATGTCCATTTAATATTCAAATTATATCCATCGATTTAGTTATTCAAATAAGGGAAGACAATCGGCACTAGTGGTGGTTTATACAGATATTAACATATCATATTAGTGTTTACAATTGGCTATGAACAGTACTTACTAAAGTGAGAATATTCATATGGCGATAGCTAACACAAAATTAAAATAATTATGGTGGACATATTATGCTTATAATTCTGAAGGAATAAACGTTATGACTATACAAAATTAAGACACCCCTTCACCCTAGCCACATAAAACCTTATTCCAGTTATCGATACCGATGCAGTAAAACCCTGCAATATAACCAGAATAAATTTCACGATAGACCATTGTTGAAAAGAATGACGATCTTGTGATACCAATTTTCATCAGACCGTCAGGGGCGAATATGATTCCCTCTAGCTGGATCGTCTTCGCAAGTTATAACTCAGACGTAACTGACCATCAAGATGAGTGAACTACCGGGTTGACGGGACCAAACTCATGGCAGGAGCTTGCCAACGATGAAGGAGAAAATGGGGAAAGTCGAGAAGATCATTGTATAGCTTGGTTGAAGCTCTAACCTGAAATGTAATACCAGATTTCATTTATGCGTAAGATATTTGTATTTACAACATAGCTAGAAGTAGAAATGTAAATACATATTAAATAAATAAGTAAAATATTTAACTAGATAAGAGGTGGAAATAGATGGCTAAGCCTTCTTTAACTACCAGGTTAACGTGTATCACATTAGGTTGAAGCTAATTTAGGGAAATACACAAAATCAAGAAAAGAGAGGAAACATTTCTTTAGAACTTGCTTAACTCAAATGCCTAAACTGTTCAACTGGATTGAAACTAAAAGTGGCTATCTAGAGCAAAATTTAAGCAAAAGCAAATACATCAAAGACAGGCAAAAATTAGAGTTTTAGATTTATATGACGGTAATAAGTTTAAATCTAAGGCTAGTATAAAACTAGAGTTTAATTTTTGAACGAAATATAGCCCAGCTATTGAATCATAGAAATTGGCCAAATCACAAGTGAATTCGTGATGTAAAGCGCTTCAAATCGAAATATTTTTGCCAACATGTTCAATGTCAGGTTATCTTGTACGGGAATGGTTAAATATATTAATTATAATATCATATATCCATCCGCATCAAACGCTATAAGAAGATATATTTAGAAATGTAAATACTGAACAAGGTTAATGAATTTGATATTGATCGTAACTGATTTAACTCAGCTAAGCTGAATGCAATCTAACAATTACAGCATATGATATTGAGTAAGGACTGGTCCTATCCAGAGTAAGGCTTGGCATCCTCTACCCAACCTTAAGCTCGGTTCACACATGCACGAATTAACGTCCCGTCCGTCCCCGACCATTAATTCGCCGTGCCTGGGCGGCAGCCTTTTTATGCATGTATAAAATGGTCGTATGGGTCGGGTCAACTGCCAGAAAACTTGTTATGTCGGGGACACCCTGTGAACACACACGGACACACACAGGAGCAATCGTCGTCTAGATGCAGCCTGGCGGCGTCTAGACGACGATTGGCGGCGTCTAGACGACGAATATAACGGGATGAGAACGGCGGCAAAAAACCATTGGAACGGTTGGAACGTTGGACGGAACATGGGGCCTCCAGATTGATGCCGTCCTGCCTATTTTCTTGGTCGGGGACGGACGGAACGTTAATTCGTGTATGTGTGAACCGAGCTTTAGCCATTTTTGTCTGTCTCTTTTCCTGTACTACTTTTCCTACTTCGAGGGCTGACTACTAGGAATCCTCCTCCCCTTGTAAAATTCCACCACTAGACAAGATAGAGAAAGGGGCTAGGGACCGAGAAAGAGGTCCCGGACCCTAAGAATTGGAACTTCAAATGTTGTTACTGTTCGGGCTCTGTACAAATAGGTTAACAGATGGACAGCCAAGCCCACCCAAGTAAGTCACTCCTGTACACTGAACATGAAACCTCTATTACTCACAGGGTTGGAAGTCTTTGGAGGAGGAAAAGGTTACAATAGATGACCTGGGTTGTATTGCTCTTAAGCTGTGTTTCTTCAGGGTAATGTGAGCTTTTGTGGTGGGTCGTTTGTCTCTCTCGTTCTCGCTCGCTCTCGGTCTCGCTCTCTCTCTCTCTCTCTCTCTCTCTCTCTCTCTCTCTCTCTCTCTCTCTCTCTCTCTCTCTCCACCACAGGTCTTCCATCACCATTATTCTTCTGTCTTGACAACATGATGAAACTCTTGTGTGCGCTCTTGTACAAATGTTTCTTACCTCTACCACGCCACTGGTAAGAAGGTTGTTTATATAATTCCAAAATGAGCTTGAGGGTTGATGTAAGGAACTTCAGAGAGCACATTTATGAAGTGTGGTTGCGTGAGTAATGGACAATATTTTTATTCAGATTTTACACTAAGACATTTTGCCAGAGTGAGGTAAAAACGCTGTATATAATGGACCTCAATAAAGTTAACGACTACCCTTTATCAAACATATTCATAAGTTAAAAACTTATGGAAGTGAGAGATTGTAAAATTCAATATAGGCCCATTTTTAACACAGTGCTTGTAACTGTAACTAGAGTAGACAGAAACTTAATGTAACGGTATTTTTTAATAGGTTCTACAGTAGTTATAAGAGTAGGGTAGTTATTTAGGATGAGCTTGATATGCCCCATTAAATGCTAGAGTATGTCCTTCCCGGAAGGGAGGATTACTTCATAGTTAGAGGTGTGTGAAAAACAACAGAAGACAGAGATGTTCTTGACATGCAACGATTATTGCTGTTATTTATGTTGTTGGTGTAGATCATGCACTCGAGTGTTTTCCTTTTCTGTCAATTCGACATAAACACATATTCTCACTTGGTTCTGACGATACCATTCGCGGCATTTTCTCCCCCATCTGGTTGGTTGTTTATGATATTGTTTTTGTTTGTGTCTGTGCAGAGAAGACTGTGTATCGGTCGCTATATTTTGAACCCATATAGTTATACAGGACTGCGGTCACCGTTGATACTAACAAAATGTCACATGTGTAGTAAGCCTATAATAAACTAGATCAATATCAATGTTCAAGGAACTCGGCCTCTATTTTCCTTTGCTATTGCTCATTTTGATTTTCCTATATTCACTTTATTTCCATAACCAGACTGTTTTCTGAAGAAGATTCTTACTGACCTATGATGTGGATCCCACTGACCTATGATGTGGATCCCACTGACCTATGATGTGGATCCCACTGACCTATGATGTGGATCCCGTCTCCCATTACAACATTGATGTGTTTGCTTTGCTGACAGTATCACAAAAATCAAGACAACTTATTTGTGAAACATATAAAAACAATAGTCCTATGTCAATTTAAAGAACAAGTCTCAATATATTCACTAATTTCTTCCCCATTGACCCACCCAACCCTGTTCACCCCCAGCAACCCTAGGGGATCACACATCCACGAATGTCATCCTGAGTTCCGCCGAGTTGCTACTCTTGAAACACTCAGCACCATACTCATCAACACTAACTAATAAACAGTCATAGCATACTCGGGATTGTCATTAGTAGTCTGGCTTATGGGAGAGATTTGCCAAAAATTTCGAACATGCTCGAAATTTGGGCCTGCATGTGTCATGATTTATGATGCATACAGGACCCATACGGTAGTTGTAGCGACATGTATACATATAAGTATTGTGAACTCATAGTGAATTATTTGCAACTTGGGACAGCTTGTATGTCTGACCACCACCAAGAGTTTTCACAAATAGTGACCAATTTAACAGATTTGCTATGAGTAACCACGAACAATCATAGCATACTCAGTCAGATCCTGTCCAAAATTCGAGCCACAAATAGACAACAGTTTGCTATGAGTAGGCAAGAATATGACATGATTCAACAAGATTGAAGATTCACGATTATATAGTTGATAATACCAAGTCACAAGTATATCAAGAATCATTACAACTGCCATGAGTAGACAAGCATAAACACTAGTATGCCAAGAGTCCATATGCATTTGTTTAGTGTCTGTACGCATGTATTGCGAGTTTGTACATCACGCAATGTCGCCTGGCGGAGCTGCCATGTAGCGCTATGTGTTCAGCCAACATATAAGGCCCTCCCCGACATCTTTAACCTCAAGGGACTGGAGTTCTCGCAGAGAGGCTCCAGTCCTGACGTTATTCTTGACTTAATAATCCATTAGGGTTGTTAGCCTCTGAAGTCCTATTTTAACTAACTAATCTTTAACCTCAGTCTAGCCTTCAGCCGCACCACACAAACATGCTTCCTCCTCGCAAGCATCCCAAAAAACCCTCTTCACCGCCAATGCAGATCTTTAGCGGCCCTTCTCCGGACCCCCGGAAGCCTGTCCATGGACCCCTGGTTAAGAACACCTGGGGCATCACTTAAGTGTGGTTTTAAAATACGGGGGTAAGACTAGAACAGATTTTTATTTTGTATGTGTATGAAGGAGACAAACTGCAAGCTGCCTGTAATTATCAAGTGTCTCCTCCATAGCCAACATAGTGGCAGAGAGCCAAATTCAAGGGATGATGGGGTCAAATTGTCTGGACACAAAATGTAAAGCAGTTTAAGTAATAGGATGAAGGAAAGATTGAATGAGGAAGAGAGTTCCATAGTTCACTAGTTACGTAGAAAAAAGACTGAGAAAATTTGCTATTTCTTCGATTGTAGAGTTGGCCAGAATAGGAGTGGGACGTGTTGAAAGGCGGGTGCCTGACGCTCACCGATTGTTGTAATAGCGATAGAAGAGTGAAAGAGATGGAAATTTTTTTGTTTAGGGAACTAGTAAGAGGAAGTGAGTTGATTAGGCGAAACGATTTTGACTCGATGCTTTCGAAAAGTGCGGTATGGGTCGAACCTTCACACACATGCAAACAATACTCGATACATGGGCGTACTGTGCCCCTATACAAGCAAGTAGCTGTGTGGGGTTGAAGATCTCACAACGACGGTTGAGCACACCTAACTTCTGGGAAGCTGATGTAGCAAGAGTGGTAATATGATCTTTCCAGAAAAGGTTGGATGAAAAAGATACACCAAGAAAATTAAGTTCTGCTTGGTAACTATCGCCCACTAAGCCTCACCTCAATTATATGCAAGCTGCTCAAAACAATAGTCCGAAATGAAATTGTATGCTATCTAGAAACTAGCAACCATATGTGGAACAACAAAAAGAGTTAAACCTAATCAGGCTTTTACAATTATCAAATGTCATGACAACAGGGACGCAGAGTGGCTAAGTTATGGAATAAATTGCCTAGCAATGTTATAGAGTGCCATACAGTCCAGACAATTTAATATCGCTTTAATAAACATCTTGCCACGAGTACCCGACTGGCTGCGTTTATGCCCGAGTAATATGACTGTATTAGTATCGTTCATAGTATTATATATTTGTTTTCTGGACCCCAGTCTCTCTGGCTGTGAATCCCTTCAGTCGATTGCTGTAGTAAGTTTTGCCTTAGCCTAGTAAGGACCAATAGGTATGTTGTTGCTTGTCTTCCTTTGTATTATTTTGGATTCCTTTGTACTTGTATATTATATATCTCCGGTGTCAACCTCACTTTCATTCCCACTGGTCCCAATACTTAGGGAGAGGTTGACGAAGGGATTAAATCCCCCCCATAACGTACACTTAAGGTTAATACTGTATTAAATCCCCCCCATAACGTACACTTAAGGTTAATACTGTATTAAATCCCCCCCATAACGTACACTTAAGGTTAATACTGTATTAAATCCCCCCCATAACGTACACTTAAGGTTAATACTGTATTAAATCCCCCCCATAACGTATACTTAAGGTTAATACTGTATTAAATCCCCCCCATAACGTACACTTAAGGTTAATACTGTATTAAATACCCCCCATAACGTACACTTAAGGTTAATACTGTATTAAATCCCCCCCATAACGTACACTTAAGGTTAATACTGTATTAAATACCCCCCATAACGTACACTTAAGGTTAATACTGTATTGGAATTGAATGTACACTTCGATAATTATAATAAGAAGAAAGAAAAAAATCCCTTACATTTAGCAGCATTAAGAGTAACACCTGGTGGTTTAAGGTCTGAGTCACCCATTACTAGCGGAACTCGGCTTAAGGGGAGGTATGTGGATTTTCCACACCCCCTTCTCCATCATGTTTAGCCCCATTAGTTTTTAGATGTGCTGGCGTTCGCCCCATTCATTTGTCGATTTTGTAACCGTTCGTCCCATTTTTTTTTCATTATTACCTTTCGTGCCGTTTAGGCGTCGATTTTTTCCTGGCGAGCGATAGTGAGCCTGTAATTTTGGAGGAATCGGCCTTTGGCCTGGACATTTCCCTACTGAAAAATGTAAAAATGTGTCTGGAAGAGAGATCTTGAGGATGCTTTATTAAGCATGATGGAAGTCTACGGAGGAAACTAAAATAATATTAAATAAATATATCAACAAATACATAAACCCCTTTAAATTGTTTCATGTTTCAGAATGTTGTGCTAAGTAATGAATAGTATTATAGCTATGATAAATTGTAACATCGTTTTTACTTTCCATTATTCATGTGTAAATAATGTATACCTTTTCAGGATACGAGTACACATATATTTTCAATGTTATGACTATTACTAGACGGTTATATTTATATTAGGAAGAGTTCATGGAAGTCAAAGGGTTAGTGGATATAGTCTTTACCATCTTAATTACTACAGATCTTTCTTAAGCTGCATACAATCGTTTAATAATAATTACTACAGATCTTTCTTAAGCTGCATACAATCGTTTAATAATAGCCACAATGAACTGTCAAAACACGTCATAATCCTTAACCTAACAAGTGCGCATGGGGGTAATTGGAAACGTCCCCCTGTGCTGACGTATTTGAGGTGTTTCCGTCACTAAAATATTCATTGTGCCATTAATAGCATTAATACTTATCCATATGCGCCTATTATGGGTTGATTATAAAGGTATTAACCTGAAACAACAATAAAACGAGTGAAAACAGCGTTTGGATGGTCAAAATCGGAGATATAGCCCGCGAGTTGTATAATGTATGGGTGAGGCAAGCTGCTTTCCCGCCAATTTCCCCCAAGGCCACTGAGACACAGTCGATCGATACTCTCTCTCTCTCTCTTGCACTCGCTTGCCATCAGTGATGACAACACCCTGCTTGCAACTCGCTAATGTTAGCACGAAAATATACCTCAGAATAAGGGAATAACAGGGAAAATAGGTGATAACTGAAGGAGAGGAGGAAAGTGGGGAAGGAGGGGAGGTAGAGGACTGAGATTTTGCATGGCCCAGGGGCCAAAAAAAATGTTTTCAATGTCAAAAGTTGATTTTTTTTTTCACTCACTCTTAAGAGTCTCCCCGCAGTCCGCCGGGGGAACTCTTAAGAGTCTCCCCGCAGTTCCCGGGTTAAGGGTGGATGGGCATATTTATTTGCCTTTTTATTGATATTAATATTGTTTTCATAGATTCCTACCTAGACCTCCATCAAGCATAAACAAGCACCTCCTAGACCCCTCTTCGAGATAAATGTGTACATTTTTTGGTACGTCAATTCAGTAGAAAAATGTCCCAGCCGAAGACCGGGTCCTCATAAAAATATAGGCTCACTATTGCTCGCCAGGATAAAACCGACACTTAAGTGGCACGAAGGTCCTAATATTGACAAATAAATTAGATGAAAGATCTTAAAATCGCCAAGCTAATGGAACAAACGTCTTAAAATCTGAAAACTAATGGGACTAAATACGGGGGAGAACGGGGACCAGAAAAACGTGCCATGCCCCCTTAGCCCCTTCTGTACCGGCGACGAGTTTGCAGTTTTATTCTAGCTATATTCAGAAGATTTTCCGCAGTCTTCGTGGTGCAGTGCATAGTGTGTTGATTTTCGGTGTGAGCATCCTAGGTTCGAATCCCCGGACTGCCACATGTGATTGTTAATTTCATTAATCGATTTTAAGAGTAGAGTTGGTTACTGGAAAGAACATAATAATTTAAGAAGGACTTGTGATAATAACACAGGTAAAGTGAGATAGTTCAAAGCCTATTAATTGCTGGAGACCCTTATGAAACTGAATAAAATCGTCTATTAGTAGCCAGAATAAAGTTAAAATGACGTCGCCGGTAGAGAAGGGGTTAAGGTGTTAAAGGTGTGAGCATCATTCCCTCCCCTAAGATCCCACTCGGCAAAACTCTCACTAACAAGCTGTCCCCCTCCCCTCTCTCACAGGAAGTTTTCCTCCTTCTCTGTCTCTCTCTCTCTATATATATATATATATATATATATATATATTTTTTTTTTTTTTTTTTTTTTTTTTTACATATATTACTCTCTCTCTCTCTCTCTCTCTCATTCAGCTAACTATGACCTCAATAACCGTTGATGTAATGAAGCATGTGAAGTGTCCCTCATATGATTGTAATATATTTGTCGTACTATTATTGCATAATAATTAATGTAGTTCGAAATATTAGTCACATCATGTATGTAATAATTGTATTCAGCTAACTATGATCTCAATAACCATTGATGTAAGAAAACATGAATGGTCTCCTCATATGATTGCACTAGTTTTGTAGTGCTATTATTTACCTGTCAATTAATAATTCAGTCACATTTTTTTTTTTTTTTTTTTTTCTCATGAGCACGTATATACAGCACATGTGGCAATCAAATGAGGAAACTATAATAACACCAGACGACGATACTGTTGTTACAGTAGAATAATGGCTCTTTGAGCAGTATGTATTGCCTTACCAGTGGTTGTCCCCTTATTATTATTATTTTATTATTATTATTGAAATACCACAGGTACGAAAATTCCTGGGAGCGAAACTTCCACCCCCAACGAGATCCCTCTCTTTCTACCACCTCCCTCCACATGTTACACGTTTCGTTAATCACAGTCTTCTAATATACAAATCACATTTCCTTACCCCCTGACATTCTTGAAATACCCACTAAGTATATTCAATTAGATACCAACCATGCAGACTATAATACGTTCGTTGTGTATGGGTACGAGGCGATCTCAAAACACCTTAGCTCCCAGTGCACAACGAACCGGATCATGATTATGTCCGCCTGTATTAAATTATGTATTATGTTGATTTATACCATTGCCTATTTTTGTAATAATTGTATTCAGCTAACTATGATCTCAATAATCATTGATGTAATGAAAATATGAATAGTCTCCTCATACGATTGCACTAGTTCTGTAGTGCTATTATTTACAACCTGTCAATTAATAATTCAGTCACTACAAGCTTGCTTGCTTGCTTTTTTTTTTTTTTTTTTTTTTTTTTTATACAGACCATGTGACAATTAAATGAGGAAACTATAATAACACATCTGAATAATGCCAACCTGACTTATAAACACAAATATGAATGTAACCAGACGACGATGCTGTTGTTTCAGTGGAATAATGGCTCTTTGAGCAGTATGTAACGCCTTACTAGTGGTTGTCCTCTCACAGGATGGGGGGCGCTGCTCAATAAACTCGCCCCTCGGGGCAAAATCAAATCAAATCTCTCTCTCTCTCTCATACGTGTTACCTGGTTCTTGCTCTTATTATCATACTAACTATTTCTGACCCCAAATTATTCTCTTTGCCCTGTATTGTTTCTATCTTCATTGTTAGTTGCCTTTATCCCTTGTAAGATTACCTGACAACACCAAGAACGACTTGCATAGTATGTTTTAAAATGACAGTTACAAACAAGACTACCCTAATTAGATATATTTGTCCTGATTTTCTTCAAGCAATGTTTTGTGTCTATACTTCGGGTTAGAATATTATGATACGTCTACTCAACTTGTGTCTTTTGTATGTATATTGTGTATTATTATTGGCAAACTGTATAATGTATAATATTAATCTTGGTTGAAATTTTAAAATTAATTTGTTAATCATAACAAACATAAAATTGATATTGTCTAATATCAATTAATATGTATTTATACTCCCAGCCGGAGTCGAGCCACCGACAATCAGGAATAGTGTCCATGCTTTAACCCACTATACCATTTTTTTTTTTTTTTTTTTTTAAGAGACAATGAACGGAGGAAGGAAAAACACAGATAAAACAAAAAGGTCCATGTGCCTAAAGGCATCCTCCATTCATAAAATGTTTGTAACAACTGGATTTAAACATTTGTAAATTGTAAGTTTGTGGAAAGCAATTCGAGGGAAGTGAATTCCAAAGAGTAGTAGCTCTGGGGAAAAATGAATTCTGATAAGCAGAAGCTCTGCATTGTGGAGGAGAAAGTGTAAATTCATTGGCGCTCTCAGCTGCCCTAGTTCTACGGGGAAAGATGTGGAGAGGCAGCACAATTGAAGCAAGTTCCTTGGAACAATTGCTGTGAAAATATCTGTAGAATAATGCAAGGGATGCAACGTTTCTTCGTATGGATAATGTAGGAAGGTCCTGTGTGATTGCAGGGTTATTGATTAATCTAATAGCTTTATTTTGAATTTTGTCCAACTGCCTCAATGCAACCACTCTACTTCCACCCCACAGAGGTGAACAGTAATCCATCTGAGAACGCACATGACTTTTATATATTACGGCCAACTGCTCGTCAGTGAAGAATTCTCGAACTCTGTACAGGAGTCCCAGTTTTTTAGAGGCATTCTTAGCAATGCTTCTAACATAATGTGACCAGCTCAAGTTAGTAGTTAATGTTACACCGAGAATGTCAATACTAGGGGAAGTGGGAATATTTACATCATTAACAAATATATGGGAGTTAGTGAGATTCTGTCGGTTCGAAAATTGAATGTACTTGGTTTTCTGTGCATTAAAGGAAACTAGATTCTTTTGTCCCCATCCATTAATTCTAGAAAGGTCCTGGTTCAGAGAAATTGCAGTGTTTATTTTTGAATTTATAAGATCGGGTTGGGTGAAAGAATTGGTAAATGTGAAGGAACTGTGGAGTGTTGAGTCATCTACGTAGGAATGTATTGGATTATGAGTGGTAGATATGAGATCATTGATATGAATGAGGAACAGAATTGGGGCCAAAACTGATCCCTGGGGAACACCAGCATTTATTGAGTGAAATTGAGAATAAAGGCCATCTACCATTACACATATTTTCCTGTTATGAAGATAAGAAGAAATTAGTGGAACTAATGATGCAAGGCCGTAGTGTGACATCTTCGACAATAAGGATTGATGCCAGACTCTATCAAATGCCTTTGATATATCCAGTGCTATTGTATGTGTTTCACCATGTTGGTCTGTAGCTTGGTTGATTTGATGCGTAAGAAGGCAAAGAATGTCTGCAGTTGATCGACATCGTCTAAAACCATATTGCCTATCACTGATTAATTTATTATTCTCAAGATGCTTAATTATGTGATTATTTAATATAATTTCAAAGACTTTACCAAGAGTGGAAGTTATAGCTATTGGTCTGTAGTTTGATGGATCTGAAGAGGCACCATTTTTAGGAACTGGATGAATGTTTGCTTCTTTCCAGGGTACTGGGAAGCATGAGGTATGAGTACACAGACGGAAACATTTTGCCAATACAAGAGCGAGCACCAAGGAGCAATTCTTAAGTACTATTGGAGGAATTTCATCTGGACCAGGAGCCTTATCTACTGAGAGATATATGTATATTAAGGAGAAGGGAAATCCTACTTTGAGAATGTATTTCAATGCATACACAAGTCGTAGAATCCATATTCCTGTCAGCTGCCAGCTAATCAGGGGGCAGGGCTAAGGAGGGTACCGGATATAAAAGGCTGCACTTTTCACTTCCAAGCTGTGGCAACCCTGGCCTGCGTGGTTGGAAACACAGCGGGGTTAACCCTCTATTGGCGGCCCACAACATAAGTCGAATTAAATAAATTTGGACTATGTGGCGGCTCACAACATAAGTCGTGTGGCAATTTCAGCACGTAATGTTGCTGAGAGAGAGAGACAAGTGGTGGCAGGAGAGTAGCGAACGTATGACTGCTCCAGACCACCGCGGCGGGCCTACTGACATGAATCACACCCTCCACCCTCTCACACTCGCTACTTAGTGAAATGTATGGGGAAAGTACCGAATTACATGGTTTTTGCACTCGTGTTGCGCGGTTGTTGCAAGAAAACTAGCGGTCATACAAGGATCATTGTGGTGTCATTGGAAAGTTCTGTTTATGCCCTTTCAGGGATAGATACTTGTCTTACGCTCTGGGTCTGGGCGGTACATATAAATAGACCGCCTAGCCCGCCAATAAGGTGTTAAGCTACGTAGGGTCTGGTCAGTAGCTGGATGGGTGACCGCCTGGTACCAGCACAGCAGTAGCTGGATGGGAGTGGGCACGTTACCAGCACAGCAGTAGCTGGATGGGTGAACGCCCGGTACCCGCACAGATCAGATGTTGCCATGCATATATGGGGTGGGTGAATTTTCCAGGGTCTAAGTAGCCCAGGAGTGTTGAACAAGCTCCAATCCCTATGTAGTTCTGTCTCGCTCAGACGAAAATGAGTACCTGATTTCGTTGTGGCCCAAATTAATTCAGGAACTTGGTTGGTGGCTTCCTGCTACCACCAAACACACGAGAATGAGATTTTGTTTTTTGTTTTTGTTTTTCTATGTGAGTGAGGGAGGCAAAAGGCAGAACAGCCTATAGCGAGTGCCTCCCCCAAAGTTGAAGGAGTGACAGGGCCAAAATCATGGGACGTTCAAGCCAAAATGCCTGACCACACAGAGTTTGAAGCAATTTAAGTCATAGGAAGAGGGAAAGACTGATTCTGGGAGAGAGTTCCAGAGCTCAGCTGTTGAATAGAAGAAAAACTGAGAGTAACGTTTCACTCTTGTGTTGGAGAGTTGCACAGAGAGGGGGTGGGATTGTGTTGCAAGACGGGTACCACGTCCCCTACGTAAAGGAGGTGGTATACACTGGGAAAGCAATGAGGAACACTGATTATTATAGTAGCTATAGAATAGCGAGAGAGATGCAACGTTGCGGCGAAGAGAGAGAGATTGCAGAGAGTTGGTGAGTGGACGGGAGTTAATGATACGAAAGGCCTTCCTTTCAATTTTGTCTAGGAGAGCGGTGTGAGAGGAACCTCCCCACACATGTGAACAATACTCAATACAAGGACGCACTATGCCCCTGTACAGAGCAAGAAGCTGAGCAGGGATAAAGAACCCCATAAGGCGGTTGAGCACACCCAGCTTCTGGGAGGCTGCCTTAGCAAGACTGGTAATATGGTCCTTCCAACTGAGAGCAGAAGAAAAAGATACCTCAAGAATATTGAGAGAAGATGAAGGATTGATTTTTGTATTGTTGAAGAATAAGGGATAGTCCGCAGAGAGTTCCTGACGGGTAGAGAGATGGAGAAATTGGGTTTTGGAAGCATTAAAGGTAACAAGGTTTTCTCTGCCCCAATTGGAGATAGTAGTTAGATCAGAATTTAAGTGTTCTATGGCTTCATTCCGTTTGTCGTTGAGGAATTGCTGGCTTGGGCATTCTGAAAAACTAATGGAGTAGTGTAAGGTTGAGTCATCTGCGTATGAATGGATGGGAGTTGAGGTACAGTTGAGAAGGTCATTTATAAAAATTAGAAAGATAATAGGAGATAGGACAGTGCCCTGAGGAACACCAGAGTTTATTGGGTGAGGAAGTGAGGGATGGCCATCCACAACCGCAGCAATGGAACGGCCGGAGAGGAAATTAGAGACAAAGGCACAGATGGAGGTACAGAAACCGAAGGAGGTTAGTTTAGAAATTAAAGATTTGTGCCAGACTCTATCGAAGGCTTTCAATATGTCTAGTGCAATAGAAAAAGTCTCACCGAAGTCCCGAAAGGAGGATGACCAAGAGTTAGTAAGATATGAGAGAAGATCACCAGTAGAGCGACCCTTTAAGAAGCTATACTGGCGATCTGAGAGCAGATTATGAGAAGAGAAATGCTTAAGAAATTTGGAAGCAAGAATAGTTTCAAAACCTTTAGAAATTCAAGAGATGAGAGCAATTGGACGATAGTTGGAGGGTTGAGAGCGGTCACCCTTCTTTGGAACAGGTTGAATGAAAGCAAACTTCCAGCATGAAGGGAAGACGTTAGAGGATAGACAGAGACAAAAGAGTTTGCCTAGGCAGGGAGTCAGCGCGGAAGCACAGTTTTTTAGTACAACAGGAGGAACACCGTCCGGATCGTACGCCTTATTAGTATTAATCCCAGAGAGGGTAGAAAGTACATCTTTAGAAGAGATTATGATATTAGGCATAAGAAAGAGAGAGGAGGGTGGAGAGGGAGGTATAGCACCGGAATCATCCAAGGTGGAGTTTCTAGCAAAAGTTTGAGCGAAGAATTTAGCTTAGTCAGAGGAAGAAGTGATGGTTGTGCCATCATAGTGGGAAAGGGGAGGGAAAGACGAGGAAGAGAAATTGTTGGAGAGGTTTTTGGCTAGATGCCAGAAAGCTTGGGAAGAGCTAGAGTTGGATAGTTCAGTGCATTTATTATTGATGAAAGAGTGCTTGGCAAGTCGAAGAACAGATTTGGCTTGATTCCGGGCAGAAACATAAGAAGAATGAGAGTCTTGAGATTTAAGGCGTAGGTACCGTTTGAATGCTTCTTCCTTATTGCGGACAGCAGTAGAACAGGCGTGAGTAAACCAAGATTTTTTAGCATTAGTCTGAGAGAAAGAGAATGGAATGTATGCTTCCATGCCTGATAAGATTACCTCGGTAATGCGTTCAGCACTCTCCGAGGGTCCCCGGCCACGGAAGCAGAAATCATTCCATGGGTAATCAAAGAAGTACTGCCGGAGAGCCTCCCAGTCGGCAGCGCCAAAGTGCCACAAGCGCCGCCGGCTAGGAGGATCGGGTGGCCGTACCCGGAGAGATTGGACAGGTGACAGAGATAAGTTTATGGTCAGAGGAGCCCAAAGGAGAGAAAAGATCGACAGTATAAGAAGAAGGGTTAGAAGTTAGAAACAAGTCAAGAATGTTGGGCCGATCTCCGAGGTGATCCGGGATACGGGTGGGTTGCTCAACCAACTGCTCTAGGTCATTTAGGATAGAAAAGACGTAGGCTTGTTCACCAGGTGGGTCAGTAGTGTGAGAGGAGAGCCATTGGCGGTGGTGAACGTTGAAATCTCCTAAGATGGAGATTTCTGAGAAAGGAGAAATTGGATAGAATGTGTTCCACTGTAGAGTTTAGATAGTCAAAGAATTTGGGAAAGTTGGTAGAATTAGGGGAAAGATAGACAGCACAGAAATATTTAGTAAGAGAATGACAGGAAAGTTTGAGCCATAAAGTTGAGAATTCAGAGGAATCGAAATCGGGAACACGAGAGCAAGTGAGTTTGTTGTGCACATATGCACAACATCCGCCTTTGGCATTGAAACTAGGATAGAGAAAGTAGGAGGATACAGAGAAGGGGCTGCTGGATGTTGCATCAGACACCTGAGTTTCGGTGAGGAAAAAGAAGATCAGGTTTGTAGGAGAGATGGTTAGCCACCAGGATTGCTCATGAGTCATTGGGCTGGCTTTCGCTCGTGTTAGTCTTGTCCCACCCAGACGTAAAAGTACCTGTAGTGTAAAATCGGCTTTAGCATGATCGTATCCTGGAGTAAATTTGATTACTTGTCTCACCTTTACTATATTCCCTGTCTATCTATGTTTGTCTGTCCAACCCTCCACAAAAACACAACTCACGCATGTTGGGTCAAGCCCCGACGCCTTCATATCCTAGTACAACTCATATCCTCACCCCTACTACTTCCTCTGTCCCAACTCTAGTATTCGAGGCATTGGGGTGATCAAAATTATTACTTGTCTCACCTTTTCTATATTCCCTGTCTGTCTGTCTGTCTTCCAAGCTACTGTCAGCAGGGACCAGCCATCCAACCAGCATGCCTGCCAAGACCTTTCTGGCCACGTTAAGTGATTTAACTTTAAGCAGGGGTTTTGTTTTATCACATACAATGGAGGGGACTTTTTTGTTCACTTCACAGCCATCTCCAAGCCCAAGCCTCTCCATCCTGTGCCCTCTCTTGCCACTATTGAGAGGGTATCCTTCACCATCAAAAGGACAAGGAGAGGAGATGAGGCCATCAATGTCATGGGCCCTGATGGAGAGATCCAGAAGGATTCAAGACATGGTAGAAGAGGCAAGAGCGAGGACTACCACCACGCCACAGCAGCAGCCAGTTGTGGTAAACATCCGGATTTGATCCAGGTTGTTGTCACAACTGCAGTGACCCTCTGAAAAAGGGATCACAAGTTGCTTCAGGAGTATCTGCCTACACTCCTGTAGGCGAACAATCTCCCTCACATCATCATCCCGCTTCTTCCCAGACCATCCTCACCATCTTCACCACCCAGCCTCATTCCTACTCAGGCTTTGAGGCCAAGAAGACACCCGAGGAAGCGACTGGAATTCCAAAAGCCTCTCTCAAAACCTCCACCACCTCCTCATACAACAGTCTCTGCATCATCACCACCATCACCTGTCAACATTGCAGAACCAGCAGTAGCCTCGACACCATCACCTGCCACCTTAGACTATCCAGTGGAAGCCTCCTCCTCTGCATTGTCTGAATAGTCCGAGTCCACCATAGGAGAGAAAGTCGATGTGGAGGAGATCGAGGAAGATGGGAACGAGGGCATTGATTTGGCGGTGTCTGCCAACGAGCTGGAAAAGACCTACTGTGAGTTGACAACGGAGATACAGAAGACTGTCGCTGCAGAAAAACCTCCCTCACCAGCCATCCAGAAGAAGCTGACAAAGTGCATTTACCAGAAGGCCCTCCACAAAAACACTTGAACAATGGAGCAACTTGGTTGAGCCAAAGTACTTTTTATCTTTGACTTTATTTCTCACTTCTCAACTTGTTCTTCCTCTATCCAAATTACTCTACTCTCCTACTTTACTCCAGCCATGGAGCTTTGTGGCAACCCTGGCCTGCGTGGTTGGCAATGCTGGTTCCGATCAGCGACGTTAAACTCTGTAGTATCTGGAAGTAGTTGGATGGGTGACCGTCCAGCAAACCAGATGTTGCCACACATACATTGGGTGGGCGAAATTTCCTTGGCTTGCCACTAGAGTCCAAGTAGCCCAGGAGTGTTGAACAAGCTCCAATTCCCGTATATTTCCATCTCACTCAGACGAAAATGAGTACCTGGTTTCATTGTGGCTCAATGACTCCAGGGAAACAGTTGGTGGCTTAAACTACTGCCAACAGACACACAAGAATGTGAACTTGGCCAGCCCCACGATTGCTCCTGAGTCGTCAGGTTGACTCTCTTTCGTGTTAGCCTTGTCCCACCCAGATAAAAAAGGGGGTGCCTGGAGTCTAAAATCGACTATGGCTTGGTTGTATCCCTGGGTACATTTGATTGATTGTCTCACCTTTCCTGTATTCAATGTATGTATGTATGTATGTATGCTGGAGCAGTGGCAAGCCTGCCTGTGAGGTTTTCAATGCTGGTTTCAATCAACAAGGTTAAGCTACAAAGGGTCTGGCAGTACTTGATAGGTGACATACGTCCATCACCAGATGTTGCCACACATACATGGGGTGGGTGAATTTTCTTTGGCTTGCCACCAGGGTCCAAGTGGCCCAGGAGTGATGAACAAGCTCTAATCTCTGTGCAGTTCCGTCTCACTCAGCGAAAATTAGTTCCTGGTTTTATTGTGGCTAAATGATTCCAGGGAAAACAATTGGTGGCTTAAGTGCTGCCAACAAGCACATGAGAATGAAAACCTGGCTAGCCACCAAGATTGCTCCTGAGTCACCGGGCTGACTCTCGTGTGAGCCGTGTCCCACCCAGACATAAAAGGGGGTACCTTAATATAAAATTGATAATGACATGGTCGTATCCTTGGGTAAATTTGATTGCTTGTCTCACCTTGCCCTTTATTCCGGTCATTGGTGTGCATGTGCCATCCTGTCCGTCCTCCTCTGAACAAATATCCTCAAAAAGATATTCAATTTATGCATGTTGGGCCAAGCCCCGACTCCTTCATCTCCTCCTACAACTCCCTTCCTCACCTCCTACTACTTCCTCTGTCCCCGTCCTTGCTCGAGGCATTGAGTCATCAAAATTATTGCTTGTCTCACCTTGTCCTGTATTTATGTCGTCATGTTGCTGGAGGAACACTCAGTTACTAAAGCCCGGACAGATATCAGTACACAGAAAAGAACTGGTTGACCCTTCCTCGGCTCTTATATTCCAATGCAGTGAACTGAGGAGTACACCTTAGGGGTGCAGTACAGAAAGCAGCTACAACCGAAGCTTGCAGCCTTACCCCAGTAAACCGAAAAGTCGAACTCAAAGGTGCAGTAACGAAAGTAACTACAACTAAAATTTGCAGGCCTTACCCCAGTAAACGGAAAAGTCAACCTCAGGAGTGCAGTACTATAAGCAGGTACAACTACCCCCTTACATCGGTAAAGCGATTGTTGAAAGAGTTTTTGGCTGGTCGAAGAACATATATTTGTCTTGATTCCGGCCAGAATCATAAAAAGGCACGAGATTCTTGAGTTTGAGGGTACCATTTGAATGCTTCCTCCTTATTGTGGACAGCAGTAGAACAAACGTGAGTAAACCAAGATTTTTCTGCATTAGACCGAGGGAAAGAAAATGGAATGTACGCCTTCATGTTCGCAAGAATTACCTCGGTAATGCATTCAGCACTCTCCGAGGGTCCCCGGCCACGGAAGCAAAAGTAATTCCAAGGGAAGTCTAAGAAGTACTGCCAAAGAGCCCCCCAGTCGGCAGCTCCAAAATGCCACAATCGCCGCCGGTTGGGGGGGGGGGGGGTCAGAAGGCTGTGCTGGAGAAATAGGACAGGTAACAGAGATAAGGATGTGGTCGCAGGAGCCTAATGGAGGGAGAAGATTTACAGTGTAAGCGGATGGATTAGAGGTTAGCAATAGGTCAAGAATGTTGGACCGATCTCCATGGCTGTCCGGGATACGGGTGGGTTGCTGAACTAACTGCTCTAGGTCATATAGGATAGACAAGATGTAGGCTTGTTCACCAGGTTGGTCAGTGAAATAACGAGAGTGATTGGTGATGGTGAATATTCAAATCTAAGATGGAGATTTCAAAGAAAGGAGAGATGGTTAGAATGTGTTCCATTTTGGAAGCAAGATAGTCAAAGAATTTTGGATACTCAGTAGAATTAGGGAAGAGCTAAATAGCATAGATATACAGTATTTAGTTTGAGAGTGACAAGAAAGCTTTAGCAAGAGAGTTGAGAATTCAGAAGAATCAAAGTTGGGAACACGAGAGAAAGCAAGATTGTTGCGTACATTAATGCAACATCCACCTTTGCCTTAGAACTGAGGATAGAGATACTAATAGAATACAGAGAAGAGTTTGCTGTGAGTAGCCCCAGACAACTGGGTTTCGGTGATAACAAAAAAAGATCAGGGTTGGCAGAGGAGAGGTTGTGTTCTAAAGAGTGGAAAGGCAACGAATGTTGCAGAAATCTATAGTGAGAGTGGGAGGTCGCGCGCCAATGCAATTTCGATGGGTCAGCATCAGGGGCCAAACCACTGGGGGCATTTCTGGTCCCCCATCCTGGGGATTCCAAGGAGGGTCGTATGTTAGTCATCATATTTTTAACATTTTTAAAAAGTAGGGTAGTATGTGATGTGTTTGTGGTATAGTGTAATGATAGAAAGGGAAGGTGTTTTGTAGGGCAGACTGGTGTTGCCCTCAATACTGGTGAGGCACGAAAAGGATCAGCAAGGGAGGCCAGGTGGTGTAACAGGAGTTCCAGCTGTCCTTATCAGCCACCTAGCACTTCCCGGGAGTACCGCCCTGTTCGGCGTGTGCCGACAGTTTGAGAGTGACATGAAAGCTTTAGCCAGAGAGTTGAGAATTGAGAAGAGTCAAAGTTGGGAACACGAGAGAAAGCAAGATTGTTGCGTACATACCCACAATATCCACCTTTGGATTTGAATGGAGGATAGAGATAGTAGGAGGATACAGAGAAAGGTTTGCGGTTAGTAGCCCCAGACAACTGGTCGGTGAGAAAGATAAAATCAGGGTTGGCAGTAGAGAGGTGGTGTTCAACTGAGTGCAAATGAGAGGAAGGGCCATGGATGTTGCAGAAATTGACAGGAAGAGTAGAAGGTGGTGGTCCAGATAATTGTTGATGGGTCGTCGCCAGGGGCCGAACCGATGGGGGCATTTACGGTCACCTATGAATACAATCCCAAGGAGTGTTCTAGAATAAACTACTGTCTGATATTAGGATAAGTAATACTACCCCAGTGACCATAAAACAAATCAATCTGACTGAGGGACACTCTTAACATATATGTATCGATCACAGCAAAGTATATTAACATACACTGTTTATAATTGTGCAGCCTGACAGCAAGACGATAATGGTCATAAGGCGTTATATGCTGTATATTAGACCGAACAGTATTATACATATGATAAACATTGAGTTGCTACAATAAAATACAAATGTTTGGGGCTGAGCTAAGCAAAAGTGCATTATAGTATTTGTTACCTTTATGTATTCAGGTGGACACTTTCCCCTGGAAGCATTTTCCTGAAAATGTTCTAGCGTATCATTGATGGGCATCGGTGGCCCCCCCCCTGACCACTCCACTTAAATTATGTCTGTCTCAAATATTGGCATGGTGATATGATATGCTCAGTAGGCTCACCACGCCATGGTGTAGTTGATTAAAGCATGTACTTTCGTCCTGACTGTCCGTGGTTCGAATCCCGACTAAGAGCAAAAACACTGTTTTGCACCTCAATTGTATTTGCGAGATATACTAATTAGTAATGTAACTGTAATGCTTGGCTGGTTACAATTATATGAATCAGTTCAACCCGAGTAGCGTCTGAATAATTGTAAAAATCCCTGTTTGGTACTCTGGAATATGGGTCCTACGACTTGGCATGGCATGGAATACTTTCTCCAACTAGGATGTCTCCATTTCCTGAATAGTAATAGAAAACGGTTAGCTATCCTGTATCACGCTGTGGTATATATATATATATGTAGCGAAACTATAGTGTTGTGTGAGCATAATCAGTCAATGTAAATGTGTTTTTGTTAATGTAGCTGAAGCATGTTCGCGGAAAAATGCAAATATTGTTGAAAATATTGTATCTGACCTTGTATTTGAAAATGAAGTATTTGTTTTACCTGTAAGCTTATGTAAAAAGATTATTATTTCGATAATAATGTTGAAAGTAGTCATTGAACTCTTAACAGAAAATATCGGAACTGTGTTGGTTTAATAATTTGACTTATTATTCATCGTGTATGTTCTCTGGAAATTAAGAAATTATTACGTATTTATTAGTGAAATACAGAAGTGGCACTCAATTTGTGTCTGTCTATCTATCTATCTATCTATCTATCTATCTGTCTGAGTGCCAGGTAATTGAAGGTTGGTTGCAAAAATAAAATGTATGTTGTTTGTACAAAATATTTATTCCTGTACTGAGAACCAGGAAATTTATATTTTTGTCTGCAGCACTGAGCAGAATTTCTTCAGTGTAGAACATTAAATAACGTATATTTCAATGCGAATTTACAGTGCATTTCCAATTTCTTCAAAGTGACGTGTTTTAGAATTAATAGCCATGAGTCTCACGCATTTCTCGACTAAGTAAGTAATGGTGTATATAGCAGAGAGGGTTAGGGCTCTCACCCTTCCTACACAGTAAGTAATGGTGTATATAGCAGAGAGGGTTAGGGCTCTCACCCTTCCTACACAGTAAGTAATGGTGTATATAGCAGAGAGGGTTAGGGCTCTCACCCTTCCTACACAGTAAGTAATGGTGTATATAGCAGAGAGGGTTAGGGCTCTCACCCTTCCTACACAGTAAGTAATGGTGTATATAGCAGAGAGGGTTAGGGCTCACACCCTTCCTACACAGTAAGTAATGGTGTATATAGCAGAGAGGGTTAGGGCTCTCACCCTTCCTACACAGTAAGTAATGGTGTATATAGCAGAGAGGGTTAGGGCTCTCACCCTTCCTACACAGTAAGTAATGGTGTATATAGCAGAGAGGGTTAGGGCTCTCACCCTTCCTACACAGTAAGTAATGGTGTATATAGCAGAGAGGGTTAGGGCTCTCACCCTTCCTACACAGTAAGTAATGGTGTATATAGCAGAGAGGGTTAGGGCTCTCACCCTTCCTACACAGTAAGTAATGGTGTATATAGCAGAGAGGGTTAGGGCTCACACCCTTCCTACACAGTAAGTAATGGTGTATATAGCAGAGAGGGTTAGGGCTCACACCCTTCCTACACAGTAAGTAATGGTGTATATAGCAGAGAGGGTTAGGGCTCTCACCCTTCCTACACAGGCAAAAACTAACACACGCATACACACAGACATACTGTATATACATACTGTACATACACACAGCCATACTGTATATACATACTGTACATACACACAGCCATACTGTATATACACACTGTACATACACACATACATACTGTATATACATACTGTACATACACACAAACATACTGTATATACATACTGTACATACACACAGACATACTGTATATACATACTGTACATACACACAGACATACTGTATATACATACTGTACATACACACAGCCATAGTGTATAATTATACATACTGTACATACACACAGAGATACTGTATATACATACTGTACATACACACAGCCATACTGTATATACATACTGTACATACACACAGACATACTGTATATACATACTGTACATAAACACAGACATACTGTATATACATACTGTACATACACACAGACATACTGTATATACACACTGTACATACACACATACATACTGTATATACATACTGTACATACACACAGCCATACTGTATATACATACTGTACATACACACAGCCATAGTGTATATACATACTGTACATACACACAGCCATACTGTATATACATACTGTACATACACACAGACATACTGTATATACATACTGTACATACACACAGACATACTGTATATACATACTGTACATACACACAGACATACTGTATATACATACTGTACATACACACAGACATACTGTATATACATACTGTACATACACACAGCCATAGTGTATAATTATACATACTGTACATACACACAGACATACTGTATATACATACTGTACATACACACAGCCATACTGTATATACATACTGTACATACACACAGACATACTGTACATACACACAGACATACTGTATATACATACTGTACATACACACAGACATACTGTATATACATACTGTACATACACACAGACATACTGTATATACATACTGTACATACACACAGACATACTGTACATACACACAGACATACTGTATATACATACTGTACATACACACAGACATACTGTATATACATACTGTACATACACACAGACATACTGTATATACATACTGTACATACACATGCATACTGGGGAGATTGTAGACACCAATCGAGCAGGGCAATACTCAGCGGAAGCCTCATAGGCATGTGATAGTTGCTGGAACTCCTGTTTCACTAGGCTGGCTTCCTTCACTGTTGCTGTTTGTCTCACCTACACAGAGAGTAATCCAGCTAGCTCTCACAAACACCTCCTCCTCTTGCTATTCATTTCACTATATTTAATAAGTACACCACACTTCTTTCCAAAACACAAACAAAAAAATATAAATATATATAATACATAGCGACTATCACTCTTTCAACTTTGGGGGAGACACTTGTTACAGGCAGCTTTGTCCTTTGTCTCCTTCATTCACATAGACACAAACAAAAAAACACATACAAACCCTTTCAAACATATTCACACTTACACATTTACACATGCACGCACTTGCTTAGTTAGGACTGTTCGTCGGTTACAATGCTCCTCAGATGTTCGAGTGATTTGTGAAGACATTTTTGGATGATCATTGCTGTTGTTTTTATCGATGTTACGATCAGGTTGATGGAGAGTTCAATCCGGGATGCATATGTCTGCAGCAGTGGTGACAGATGTTGACAGATGGTGCACAGCTGGACGCAGTTTTCTTGTCTACCGTTTATCCTGGCGTTATAAGGTCCATTGAGTCTCAAATTCTGTACCGGGGATCAGGGATGTGATAGCATCAGGTATATGGACTCAATTTGGGATGGGATGTAGGATTTAATAGGATACTTATAGAAATGGAGTAATTCAGTGATTTAGTAGACTCAGGATCGCCAGTGAATCTTATGTCAAGTTCAGCCTTTTGATAGATTGAATCATAACGATTCCTTTATACGAGAATTACCAGATGTCAATTCACAGTATTTCAGGAGATCATATTTCAGTTTCATGAGTTACATATTTAACGATGGTGTTGCATAACGACTTAGATATAATGACGGAAAATGTGTACATTCTAAATGGTCTGATTATTACATCAGAATAGATGGGCTTTTAGACGATGAAAAATAGGACATTTTTAGTTATTCCAGAAACTAATGGTATGAGTGTTAACGGTACTTTAATTAAGATGTCGACATAATCTGAAGAAAAACACTTGCTGTTCGTTTTGGGTGGAATTCGTAGGAAGAACTGAGTATCTAATACAAAAAGAGGCTTGTGCATCCCATGTTAATCATACATCTGTAGTTGTTCCCTCAATGCCAAGGTAACCCCCACCGAATATCCAACCGCGCGCGCCGCTAAATCACTCTCTGAAACCATCTCACCGCTGCCACCATATATAATATTGTTATTAACCCTTTCAGACTCGTATAACGCAGAGGTTGCCAGATTAGCAATAAGAAATAGAGTTCTCTCACTCTTATAATTACCTCTCCAAAATTAGTTTTCTGCCCACAGCTAACTCAAAGACAACTGCAGAGGTTGAATTAACTAAATTAAGGTTTCTAAATACCCCTGATGGTAACAAAGGTTTCAAAGTATCCCTAATAACCTCAAAATCGCGTCATATGTCGGAGAGGGTTAAGTGTATGTAAATTCTGCCACCACCTCTACTTGAGGAAAATATATGTGTTATAGATATATAAGTACTATAAGGGAGCCATATAGTATTATCTTTGAATATTAACCAGTTATATTATGATATCTTCTTAGTAGCTCTACAAAGTCGATCTCGTAACTTAGTAGTAAAAGGAATATTTAGGTATCTAAGGCGATCGTGGGAGAAGGGGGCACAGGGGTACTGGTGAGTGAATAATAACTGCAACCCCTCTTCTTCACAAGTATGCCCTATCTACAACCTCGGGGGTACACCCTGAAATGGCGTAAAACCAATCAGTACATAGTTTACAATATATCCACCTTATCCTTGCAATGGGTTCATAATAGAGGCTTGTCCTAAAATTAACAGAGAATATATATATACTGTATATATATATATATATATATATATATATATATATATATATATATATATATATATATATATTATATTGTATATGTTAAATTACTGTTATCATAATTATTAATCATTGTATAGAGCCAGGTCAGTAATTCAAGGTGACCGAAAGTGACTCAATATCAGTACTAAAACTAGAGCCCTTCGTCTCTTATTAACATTCAGTGTTTGGGACCCATGGAGATCCGTTGTACTTGGTCCAGTAGTTTTAGATCTGTGTTTTCAATTTAATCTAAAAAATATCCAGAACAAAACTACTGCAATATTGTCTAGAATGTTGCTCTTAATTGATATATATCTAAAATACGAATAAGCTTTCTTAAGGCAACTTAACATTGTAGTTACCGATACCTATGTAAACAAACTCTGAAACGTAGGCAGAAAAAAGCCTACGATTGAAAGTTGACTACGTCTAGACTAGAGAATAGTTTGAAAATATATATATATTTTTTAATGAAAGCACAGGCTAACGCCAACACAAAAGTATTCATCAATGGAACTAAAATCGTCAATGCATTAACCCTCTCAGTATTGTGATAACTTTCTTCATTACATGCTGGCGTTTGTTAGACATTTTTATTTAGTGTAGGAAGGATGTCTACGCACTAACTCAAACACCCAAATGCTCTTCCAAATGGAATACAATAGCTTAATGATAGACAGAACGAAACAGGGCTCTCATTTTTAAGGTAATTACCTCAGATTAGGGGAGGTGTGGTGGAGTGGTCTTGCCACTGGCCTGGTAATCCAAAGGTCCTGGGTTCAAATCCCGATGTATCAATGGGAAGATATTATTGGGATGGAATTTGTGCTGTACCTAGTATCAGTGCATTACCACAAGCCCACCGAAACGTCAATAAAATACCCTCATTTTGTTCCCTGATTAAATAGCACTGTATGAATATTCCCATATTCAAAATATGCTATAGGGGTGCAATGCCTGGTGAGTTATCTGCTCAACAGGTGGCGTTGTGTGTGTGTAAGTGTGAGAGTCCGAGTGTAGGGGGTGAGACAGTGAAGCACGGGAACGAGGTGGCTTCAGAGATGGGGTCGTTTCGGGCCATGAGTGAGCACCGTTCCTCATGTGAAGGCAAGATGGCAGGTGCTTGTTGTACTCTACGTGCTTCACATGTCTCACTCCCTAGACTGGAACAAGACCTCACGGGCTTCACTGTTCATTGTAAAGCGGTGAATGTTAAGGCTCTCAGCTTATGCCCGAGAGGAAGTAAAAAAAGTTGGAATATAGAACAAAAAAAAAATAAAAAAAATAGCGTAATCTCACCTCATTTAAAGTAATTCTGAGGTAATGGAATTTTTGAGGTAATTCTGAAGTAATTCAAGTATCTACCAGGTAATTCTGACAAAATCCAAGGTAAATCTTTAAGTTGTGGTCATTAATAGCCATTTGTAATACCAAATAAGTAGACAAATATCAAATAATTATTAGAGTAGAGTAGGCTACTTTGACAACCTTGCCCGATCACTTCGCGTCTGTACATTGTGTGTCATTCAGTACCTGTATGATACGTGGCTGGGCTGGATGTGGGTTTTCAAGGAGTTTACATCAACTCCTGTCCTCGTGCCGCCAGTCAGAGTCTCAGTCTGACTGGCGACACGCGGACATGAGCTACTTAGAGACATTTAGGAGGATAAGGAAAGCAGCAACAGAGCGGCCTTCATTTTTGCTGACTATTCATTCAAGAGGTGTGTAGGCCTACACTACATACATATATAATATGTTGTCTCATGTGTTTCAGATACTAATAGTTTACTGTTAGTTTCAGGTAATTTCAAGAGTCAAGAATCATTGTCAAGGTCTTTTCGTCGAGATTATACGGCCATATTAAACCTTACTTACGTGAGACCTCACTGTAGCCTATACCTTCATAAACGAAATAAGCAGAAACAGACAGTAATCTTTCTGATATTGAATGGGATTTAATCCTTTATCACAAACTAGACATCAATTATTTTTTCTTCGTTCGATATTAGGGTTTACCGGTTTGGTAGCATCCTCCTAATTTTTGCTTATTTAGTTGTAAATATGAGGGATGCAGTTGCACATCCCAGCCAAACACTGATGCAACCAGCAGAAACTTGCTCAATTGTATATAATGTAAGTAATCTGTGTAGTAATATTACTAAGAACATATTTTAATATCTCGTATATGTACATTATGTACCAATTCCTAAATTATTCACAATATTTCCATTACTATGTTTAATAACTCCCATATAGGCCTACTTAAATGTCATTCCCATTTTCAAAAGGTATTTTCCTTGAACTTAAATTACATTTTCCAAGTTTCGTTATTTTGAGGTATCTCCCATGTATTTTAAACTGAAAATATACTAGTATAACTACTGAAAAATTGCATTGTAAAATTAAACAGAGCCATTAAACTTATTTGTCACCTTATTAGTAGTTTACTATAGGGTAAAACAGAGATTAATCACACTTAAATACTAATGTATAGCTAGTTATAGGAAAAAATTACAAATAATGTACTATTTTAGACAAGGTAATTCTGGAGTAATTTCAATTGAAATCTGAGGTAAAATCTTACGATTTAAGGTAATTTTCCACATATTCCAAGGTAATTCCAATATTCCATTCTGAGAGCCCTGGAACAAAATTATGAAATTTGTCATTGTATACTGAGATGCGACAGGAGAAAGAAGTGCCAACCATTCCCCTCCAGCACCAAACCACAACCAACACCACCTCAACCACCCCATTACGCATTGCTTCTATAACTATACAATACAAACGTGGAGCGGCGCCCCCCAGCAGCCCAGATTTTACATTAACGACCTTGATTTAGGCCTAACTCGGAAGATTGGTAATTTTTCAAATGACACTAAAAAATAAGTTGAATTATTGATCCTGATAACGATTCATGCTCTCCAAAAATAATTTGATACACTACCCAAATGGGCAATACCTGGTCAGATGATATTTAATGTAGATAAATACATGCAGTTTAGTGAACATTGGGAAATCGATAGAAATTTCAAGGATATAAATTTAACAATAATTACTTGAAGTCATCAATTACGTGACATTTATCTCCCGTTCGAGGAGACTCAATAGTTCAATACATTCTTGTAATGTCCGATTCCATTACCCATCTCTCTTACTCAAGGGTAGCCATTAACCACCAGCCATATCTAAAACAAAATATATAATTTTTTCACCAATCTGAGTGGTGACAGGCCAAGACGCAATATCAGTGGTATCTACAGTAGTTGGCTAAAGAACATGGAATTAAGTAACTCAATTACTACAAAAGATTTGGAAAACATCGTCAGTCGCGATCTGAAAACAAAAACAAACCAATTCAACATTGTTTGAAATCTTAGTTTTTAGATAGATATCTAGAAGCGTGAACAACAATAAACGTAATTTTAACATTTCACCCGGCCTAAGTAAGGCTTCACATGGGATATGTTTATATTTTGTTCTGTCCAATGTCCATATATTGATTGGAAGTTACGGTACAAAGAAGAATGGTAAAACAATCCAGAATAATAGAACCTTAGAGAGGATTGGGTTCTAGTCATGTGGTGATGGGCTGGTCTATCAGAGTGAGAACTGAGCAATCTCTGCCATACCCATAGCTTACTCTGACTGTTCCTTTTACTTATATATTTTCTAGATCTCAAGTGACGGCGTCTCTTCCGTGGATTGACCTCCCAATCTACCAATATTGGAAGCCAAAGCGTCACATTTTTCCTTTGCTCCTCAACTTTCTCTTGATAATTGCTGTGGGGCACAGGGCCCAGGGTGTGGCTTTGGTTTCCCGGGCGTTTCCGCACCCTCCTCAACTCCCCGCCATTGAGTGGCTTCGGTCACCCAGGCTTTATTGTGGTCAGCAGGGAGGGTTCTGTGGGGGCGCTCGGTTATGGCCTTGGCCTTGCTCGGGGCCTTGGGGCTGTTCGGCCAGGCAGCTTGGGGAACAACAACAACAACAACAACATAGAACATTAGAACATCAATAATATTCTAACGCCTGACGACTAATGCCAAGTGACACGGAATTATAGCCAGAATGGGTTTGAACATTTAACAGAAGTAATATATTATTGAAGTAGTGATTATCATGAAATACATGATATGGTCAGTACAAAAGAAAGGGGACTTGGGAAAGCACTAGACTTGCATTTATTAGAGGTGTAGAGTAAGAGAGGATATGGATACAGATGCTTAAGTTGTAAGTGGGATCCACAAAGACGATTTGGAAAAGGGACTGCTGCTCCGTGATAGCGATAGAAGCCCCATAAATGTTTTCAGTTTCGTTTTACTAAATATATAACCATACACAAATTTGGTAGAAATGTGAAATAGACTACCGAGTGCTACAGTAGGATCAATAACGACAACAAGCTTAAAGACATAATTAGATAGGCACATGGCTGTGATGTGCTGATTGTCAATGGGATCCGCCGTAAGTAGGCCAGTCAGTCCCCTGGTAAAGTAGGCCAGTCAGTCTCCTGGTAAAGTAGGCCAGTCAGTCCCCTGGTAAAGTAGGCCAGTCAGTCCCCTGGTAAAGTAGGCCAGTCAGTCTCCTGGTAAAGTAGGCCAGTCAGTCCCCTGGTAAAGTAGGCCAGTCAGTCCCCTGGTAAAGTAGGCCAGTCAGTCTCCTGGTAAAGTAGGCCAGTCAGTCCCCTGGTAAAGTAGGCCAGTCAGTCTCCTGGTAAAGTAGGCCAGTCAGTCCCCTGGTAAAGTAGGCCAGTCAGTCTTCTGGTAAAGTAGGCCAGTCAGTCCCCTGGTAAAGTAGGCCAGTCAGTCCCCTGGTAAAGTAGGCCAGTCAGTCCCCTGGTAAAGTAGGCCAGTCAGTCCCCTGGTAAAGTAGGCCAGTCAGTCCCCTGGTAAAGTAGGCCAGTCAGTCTCCTGGTAAAGTAGGCCAGTCAGTCTCCTGGTAAAGTAGGCCAGTCAGTCCCCTGGTAAAGTAGGCCAGTCAGTCCCCTGGTAAAGTAGGCCAGTCAGTCCCCTGGTAAAGTAGGCCAGTCAGTCTCCTGGTAAAGTAGGCCAGTCAGTCCCCTGGTAAAGTAGGCCAGTCAGTCCCCTGGTAAAGTAGGCCAGTCAGTCCCCTGGTAAAGTAGGCCAGTCAGTCTCCTGGTAAAGTAGGCCAGTCAGTCCCCTGGTAAAGTAGGCCAGTCAGTCTCCTGGTAAAGTAGGCCAGTCAGTCCCCTGGTAAAGTAGGCCAGTCAGTCCCCTGGTAAAGTAGGCCAGTCAGTCTCCTGGTAAAGTCCCTCTTTTATGATTTGTGTTTATGTTTATGTTTATATTGTGGAATCAGGATGCGTTATTGGCAGTTTATCCAGACTAGCATTATACTATTATATTCAGAGTAAAAAAGGAGACTATTTTATTCAGAGTAGAAAGGGATTGTGAAAGTCAAAGGGTAAATATGACAGTATATGTTCCTATAACTCCTACAGAACCTCCTTAACCCGTACAATCCCAGCGACGGCTATAGCCGTCAGTAGATAAGTAACTCCCCAGTCCCAGCTACAGTAATAACCGTCAGTAATGTATTTGTCTTGTAACTGCCTGTACAAGGCTTTTTTTTTTTTTTTTTTTTTGTCTTGTAATAAAAAAGAAAAAGAAAGAAGAAGTGATAGATCCACTCTTGCCTCATCTCTTGAGGTGAAAAGGTGGTCTCTCCTGTCATTTTGGCCACATTACTTGGGACTGCTGGGGACTTTGATTACTGTATCGTACGGTACAGTACGGGTTAAGTTGTATAAACCCTCTAATGAAAAGCCCGATTAAACTGCCAAAATGAGTCAATCCCAATGGAATTAATGATTATATACTTATTGATTATCATGATAAACTGGTCTCTATATTCACCAATGATAGTTTAACCCATACAGCCCCAGCGACGCGTCTGACGCGTCGGCGATGTATGTAACGCACAGCCCCAGCGACGCGTCTGACGAGTCACCCTAATTGCTCCGACCGTAACCTCAGGTGTAGCCACTCGAGAGGGCTCAGATTTGTATGGGAACTGTGTACGTATCCCACGCAACCGTGCCGATGGTTGAAAACTCTCAAAGTCCACGTGCGTGCGCGTGAGCGAGCAATAACCTTGTTTTTTGGGGTAATTGCCTTCAATTTTTTACTCTTGTAAAATACGTTTTCGGGGGCTCTGTAGGACCATTCTTTAAGCTTTTTGAGCGTTTTTTCGTGGTTTTTCCTTCATTCCTAACCAATTCGCTATTGTTTCTGGAATAAAATCATTTTTTGAAAACCGGCCGGTTCTGGTGAACAAACATTACAAAACTAGCCGGGGCTCCACGGGTTAAGTATGGTATTATTTAATATATTCGCAAACAAGTTATATGCATTCACTAAGGGGGAAGGGATTTAATAATGGAAAATCTGTCCTATATTGCACAGATAGTGGCGGCCGAGGTAGCTAGGATGAGTTACTAAACGGAACGTGGTTGTTTGTTGGGTAAACAACCGATGGTATAGACAGAAGTGGTTAGTATGCATGTTATACCAAGTCATGCTAGTTATTAGTATTTGGCCAATATACGTTCATTTGTAAGTTAGGGGTATTAGTGGATGAGTAAAGAAATTAAGATGTTTTTTATAATGTTCGGTTAACATGAAATTGGCCAAGATTGATATGGTGGAAAGTGTTACTCTGTATGATAACTATTCTATATATTGTATGCACAATATCAACTAGGACTCACTCACATGCTGTGTGTTCCTAGGCCTCAAACAGCGCAGTCTTCAATGCGTGGTTGAGCTGAAATTCTTTTTGTCTGAGTAAATAACTTTTGGTTTGGATTAGAACCCACTCACTCCAGGTATGTTTGGGATAGTTGGGCACCGTAACCACTCGACCATGAGCGGATATGAGGGAAGCAACCTTTGTTCTTATTTGAAGAACCATCGCCAACTCAGCTAAGTGATACGATTTTAATCGTCCTGGTACTATTATGGAACCTCTCTGACATTATCAAAACAACTCTTGCCCAATAGCAATGCCCTGATCAACAAATAGTCGAGCGAAATCAAGCCTCGTCTGTTTGTGCCTCTTGGTTAGCTTTGGCATGACAGCTGGTGATCTATGTTTATATCCCATCTCCTTCAAAATCTTGTGTATATTTTCTGTAGATACTTGAAGTTATAAATGTTGCTTACCTTCTACGGCGTTGGAGAAACATATACTGTTTAATTTATTGGTCCTGTTATGACGTGGTTTTCTGCTTAGCTGCATTTCTATGTCGGTCTGTCTGTTGGCCCTTTTCCCACTTTTGTTGCCACCGGTAAACGTTCCGACATCCCACTCTCACTCATCCCAGCCATATTACAACATTCATCAACCTTAGCAGCCTGATGAGCCATGACTTGCTGAATGGATGACTAGGTGTGATGTGGGCAAGAGAGTATTGGGGATTTTTTTCATCACCTCAGTTTCCAATAATTACAGCTTCATGGTTTTTTTTTTTTTTTTTTTTTTTTTTTTTTGTACCAAAAAAAAATCGACCTGGGAATATATTGCGTTAAGTGTTAATGCATGGCTGGACTGGCTGTAGATATGCATGTAATCTGTAATCAGCCAATTGCCGATATCTGGATTTTGAGGGTTTGGTTGACCTGTACGGTACCCATACTGTACCCGCCAACCCTAAAAAAGACGTCATAATTGGCCTCTTATTCCAGAATCCTATTGATAGCCTACTGCTAGGTCAAGAGAGGCGCATTGTGTAAGAAGACTTGCCCAAATGTTTCCTTCCCGCCCGGGACTGGAACCTGTGTCTCTTTGGCTGTGAGCCAAGTGCGCTAACCAATATGCTACGACCACTGTGTGTGTGTGTGTGTGTAAAATTCTGTATATTATAGAACTTAAAATATATAAACTAAATACAGTAATGTTTAGATATACCGGGTAATTATGTATATAGAACTTAAAATATATAAACTAAATACAGTAATGTTTAGATATACCGGGTAATTATGTATATAGAACTTAAAATATATAAACTAAATACAGTAATGTTTAGATATACCGGGTAATTATGTATATAGAACTTAAAATATATAAACTAAATACAGTAATGTTTAGATATACCGGGTAATTATGTATATAGAACTTAAAATATATAAACTAAATACAGTAATGTTTAGATATACCGGGTAATTATGTATATAGAACTTAAAATATATAAACTAAATACAGTAATGTTTAGATATACCGGGTAATCCCATATATTTCCATAGTAGACAGAATTTCATCGGAGTTAGATTCTAAAATCATAATATGGTAACGATAATTTTCTATATTCTAATAGTATCTCAGAAACAGTAAGAACTTTAGCTGTATAATAATACACGTTCTTATCAATAATAATATTACCTGATACAGATGTTGCAAATAGAACAACTCGTTCAACCCAGCAATGCAAGGTGGTGCAGATTATTACATATCTGTATTATCTAACGAGTGTTAATTAGATAGAAGAACACAATTATTTTCACCTTATTGTTTTATCAAGGAATTCATTGTATAATGTGGGTTTATAACACTGAATTTTGCCTTCCGGTTCTGTGCGTGTGTGTGTGTGTGCTAATTAATCTACAAAGAGTGTAGCGTGAACATCGACTGATATTAACCTCTGAAAGAGAGAGAGAGAGAACCCTTCTATTATGATACAAACACATTATGATAGCAATATTGTCATATGTAGCGCCCAGAGTGTGCGAATACTGTGTCTGTGTGCCCTGGCTGTGGTATCACAGGCGGTGGCGCCTGCCTAGACATCATGGTCTCTGCTAGACACGACCACACGGGCTTGGGACGGGAGTGCAAACTAGGCAGGTGCCACATACCTAATATTTTGTTGCAAAACTTAGTTGGGTTACTGTACATCTGCGTGGAAAACGGTTTACGTTATACTTGTTTAATTCTGAGGTTTATAGCTATGAATTAGTAACATACAGTATATAGCTCATTGTATGAGAACAAAAATGTATAACAATTAACCTCCTTGGCCTGATAGTGTGTTTTTTGTAATTAATATTTGTTAATACATATAACACTCATAAGTTTCAAAATTCATATTGTTTACACTACACTATTTATATAATACACCAACTATATTTACATAAAATATCACTTGAATAACACACAACATTATCATAATGTATTATAAATATACTTAACAGTCACAGGAAGTTGTCGAGATGCACGTTTCAGCCATTATTTAATTGCCTGTGGACCGTATTTACTCGTCTGACTTCTCAAGCCTCACTGGAATCTCCAGTCTGCATTGATTTTCTCGTTGTGTGATGTATTTGTCACACAGTGTTGCCAATAGCTTGCCTATCGTGTTGTTTGTTTTTTACCACCAAAATTATGATGTCTTTGCCCTGGCTTGGGAACGCAACTCGCTTGGTTGTGCACTTTGAGCATAACCTCCAAATCACTCGATTCGCAGTTCTGAGAACCAATGGGTTAACACTACACTACACAAGCACACTATATTTAATTCAAATACACCTTTTTAAAACAAAAATGGTGACTTTAAACCCAAGCTGACCATAATGCCCCCATACCCAATGAACCCTTGGCTTACATTCATTGAATAAATTATGTCCTGAAACGTTTCATCTAACTTTCCTTTTTGTTGAAAACACCCTTTCTTCCAACAAAGCTGATCTTGTTCTCAATGAAACTCAGCTGCCTGAAGCAACTGTCAGCAATTCCTTCTCTATATCCTCCTACTTTCTCTCTCCTAGTTTTCAAACCAAAGATGGATGTTGTGCATAAGTGTGCAACAAACTCACTTGTTCTCATGTTCCCAACTTAGACTCCTCCGAATTCTCAATCTGGCTCAAACTTTCCTGTCACTCTCAAACTGTGTATTGTCTATATCTCCCCATAATGCTGGTTACTTTGCCACATTCGTCATCTATCTGAAATATAAAGTGTAACACATTCTATCATCCTCTTCTTTCTCAGAAATCTTCATCTTAGGGGATTTCAATGTTCACCACCGCCAATGGCACCACTCTTATTTCAGTGACCAAGTTGTTGAGAAAGCCTACACTTTTTGTTCTAGCCTAACTTACCTGGAGCAGTTATTTCAGCACATTAATCATATTCCTGATCGCCTTGGAAATTAGCCTAGCATCCTTGACTTATTTCTAATAATCAGTGATCCCTCTGCTTACACTGTAAATAATTGATCTCCGTTGGGCTTCTCCGATCATAACCACACCTATGATAACTGTCCTATCTCTCCAGTGTGGCCATCTGATACTTCCAGTTGGCGGTGCTTGTAGCACTTTGGCACTGCCAACTGGGAAGGTCTTAGGCAATACCTCTTTGATTTCCCTTGCACTGATTATAATTTCCGTGGCCGGGAACGTCGGAGTGTGCTGAAAGGATTACTGAGGTAATCATCTCGGGCATATGGGCATACATTCCAAACTCTCTCTCTCAGTCTAATGCAAACAAATCTTTGTTATACTCTTCCTTGTTCTACTGATGTCTGCAATATGGAGAAGGCATTTAATCAATACTGTTGCCTTCAAACTTAAGAATTTCGTACTCTTTATATGTCTACCCAGAATCAAGTCACATCTATTCTTTGAATTGCCAAAAACCCTTTCATTAATAACAAATGCATGGACTTTCTCACTAATTACTTCCAGTCTTTTTGGCATTTAGCCAAAAATCACTGACACAATTGTACTTCATCGGCTTTCCTTTCACTTTTCCATTTCAACGGCTCCATATTCTTCCTATGACAAAGCTGAACCCTTCGCTCAAACCTTTGCTAAAAACTCTACTTTGGATGATTCCGGTGCTAGGCCTCCGTCTCCAACCCCTTCTCTTTTAATTATTCGTAATATCTTAATCTCTTCTAAGGATGTACTTTCTGCACTCTCTGCGCTTAATGCTAAGAAAGTGTATGCACCACATGGTGTTCTTCCTGTTGTGTTGAAAAACTGTTCTTCCATGCTGACTTCCTGTCTAGGCAAACATTTCTGCCTTTGTCTTTTCTCTGACATCTCTCCCTTCTTCCTGGAAGTTTACTCTCATTTAACTTGTCCCGGTTTCTATCCCTCTATCTGTGTTTTATCTCCAATTTGTATTCTAACCATTCCATAGCTGTGGTTGTGGATAGTTATTGCTTACTGTTCTTTCTCAGTGTATACCTCCTCCATTATGCAGAGAAGCTGGGACCCGCCTTTGACCACATTCCCATTCTTATTCTGTCCAAATGTTTAACCCATAAGTTAACTGATTTCCCCTGTCTTTCCTCCACTCAACAAGTAAACTATGGAATTATCTTCCTAAATATATCTTTCCCTCATTCTATGACTTGAACTGTTTCATGCTCCGTGAGTTCAGACATTTTAATGCTAACACACTCTGAATTTGGCTCTATCAGTCTTTGAATTTAGGGGTAGCGGGGAAGTCGTTACAGACAGCTTTGCCTTTTGTCCTCTTCTTACATATATAAATATAAGAGCTGTGATAGCTGGATCAATCCTGTAGAGATATATGTGGGAGAAGAACATTTACAATAGGCAAATCTGAACAGCACATAAATACACAAATATTATAATAGGGATATAATTGTTTACAATAATTGTTATACCTTCTTAATATAAGAAAATATGATATATACATTTCTAGATAAATTCTAATTCTAGTTATTTCCAACGTCTTCGCATGAATCCCTTATAATCGAATTCCCCTTCTAAGTTCAGTTTTGCTCTTAAGTTTTTCCTCTGTCCGTGGTTTTACGTATGAAAGTAGAATCTACATGATGGAGTAGAGAGCGAATTGTCTATTTCTTCTAACCTGGCGAAAAGTACACTCTATTAGCCGAGCTGAATGCTGATTTCTCGGTAATTAATTGAAATATAAAAAACCGGTAATGTCTCTGCATCATATCAATGACAAGTGTTCACAATTAGCAGCATATTTGGGTATAATTCCTGCGTAATGCTTACGTAATTAACATTGGGATAAGTAGATGTATCTAAATCTTAAACACATAAACACACACACACACATACACACACACACAGCCAGACTATAGTTTCCTTTGCAATCATTCATAGAATCTGTTATTTGTTTAATAACAAACTATTGTCTGGTATCTTGTATCGTGCAGACAACCATAAAATTCACACTAAATATTATACGCCAGGAGTAATAATATTAATTACAATTCCATACATACTATCGCTGACAGATACAGAACTTGATAAATCTAGACAGTGAACATTGACTAGTGTTTCCAAAGATGCATCTATTTATTTGTATCTATCTATTGCCTGACGCCGTGATCCCCGAAGGGATGGCCACAAACGAACCGTCCCCATTTACCTCTGTCCCCACTCAGTCGACGCCCCTCCTCCCAACCAGCACCGCCTTTATCCATATACTTCCTCACTCCATCCTTACACCTCTCCTTCGGTCTACCTCTCCCTCTCTGTCCTTCCACCTCGCTCTCGTACACCTTTTTAGTCATTCTTTCGCTTTCCATACGTTCCATATGGCCGAACCATCTCAAGTTGTTCCTTTTCACACTTTCCAGCACATCTACCTTAACACCACACCTCCTTTTACTTCCTCATTTGTCTGTCTATCCCTCCATGTAATTCCGCACACACTTCTTAAGTAACTCATTTCCACTGCTCTCACTCTTGGTCTGAGTCTCTCAACCAACGTCCATGTTTCGCTTCCGTAAGTCAGTGTCGGGATTACCACACTATCATGCGAGGACTTCTTCACTTCCATACTGACCACCCTATTTCTTGTTACTGCTTTCAGCGTTCCTACAACCCTCTTCCCCTGTTGTACCCTCTCCCGCACTTCTTCATCCATAGTCCCATCTTTACTCAACACACTACCCAGATACTTAAAAGAATTGACGATCTCCATAGCCTGACCGTTCAACTTCACCTCACACTTTGTGACTTCACCACTTTCGAAGACCATAACTTTGCTCTTCCCCGTATTTACCTTCAAATTCCGTTTTTCGCACACTGTTCCAAACTCATTTACCAGACCCTGCAACTCCCATTCATTATCGCTCATCAGAACTGTATCATCCGCAAACAGCAGTATAGGCAGCTTCCACTCATTTCCCTCCCTTTTCAGCGATACACCAACATCCACTGCTCTTCCTAGTATTTCTTTCATGACTCCGTCCATATATACAGTAAACAACCACGGGGACATCACAAACCCCTGTTTCAACCCAATATTCAGGTCAAAGAACTCGCCCTACTCATTCTCCACACGTACTGCCGCCTTTGCACCCGCATACATGCTCTTCACTGCTTTCAGCAACTTGCCATCTACTCCGTATATTCCAAGTACTTTCCACATACCTTCTCTATCCACTCTGTGATAGGCCTTCTCCAAGTCCATAAAGGCAACATACACCTTTTGTTGCTTCTCCAGATATTTCTCCACAACACAATTTAGGGTAAACGTCTGATCTACACATCCTCTTTCCTTCTTTAAACCTCCCTGCTCGTCACCTATCCATTTTTCCGTTCTCACTCTCACTCTCTCAATCACTACCCTACTGTACACCTTCCCTACTACGCTTAGAAGACATATTCCTCGGTTTTTAGCACACACTCCTCTTTCCTCCTTGACCTTATATAGGGGAACTATTATGCCAGTCTTCTAGTCATCAGGTGCACTCCCCTTCTCCCATGCTATTTTGCACATTTTCCATACCCATTCGATCACTATCTCAACCCCATACCTCAACATTTCCCCACACACTCCATCTGTTCCTGGTGCTTTCCCCAACTTCACTCTTTTCATGGCTTCCCACACTTCTGACCTCCTGATCCCCACCTCCTCCTCCACTACTTCTCTTCTTCTCCCTCCCATACCATATCCAACTATGTTTGCTGGCTCTTCATACCTTACATTTAGCAACTCGTTGAAGTACTCCCTCCATCTTTCGACTCTCTCTTGCATCTCGACTAGCATTCTCCCATTATTATCTTTCACACTCTTACTGTTTCCCTTGCTACCTTCCCTAACTTTCTTGACTTCTTTCCAGAAGTTTCTTACAATTCCTCCATTTTACACTCAGATTCCTTCCAAGTTACTCATCTACTCTTCTCTTACTTTCCTTCACCACTCTCTTTTATCTCCACGTACCTCGTTCGTTTCTGCCTCTCCAAATCTTCATTCCCTCTACTACCCAACCACTCTATTCACTTTCTTCTTGTCTTCCACAGCTATTTTTACCTCTTCTGTCCACCATGCTGTACCTTTCACTCCCCTCCCTCTTCTCTTCACTCCACACACCTTCTCACATGCTGCACAGATATCTTCCTTAAATACCTTGCTCATCTCCTCCACTTCCTCCATATCTTCCAGGTCGAACCCACCTAGTCGTCTTTCTACTGCTCTCCTGTACTCTTCCCTGATTTCCTCCTCCTGTAGCCTCTCCACCCTCCTCACCATTCCACCTTCCTCTCGCCTCCCTCCAGCTCTCCTCACCCACTTCTGTTGTATCCTAATTTTAGCTACTACTACATAATGATCTGACAGACACCCTCCAATACCCTTATACACCCTAGCATCCAGCACAAATTTCTTCATTGTTCATCCTCACATATATTAATACTTAATCAAATGTCATTATAGCTTATTAGTATTATTATGTTCCCTCCACTAACCGACTTTACTCCTAAGCTCAATTAATGAAATCAGCAAATACATGTAGCAGTCCAGGGATTCAAACCTAGGCTGGTCACATCGAAATTCAGTGCATTTATCCATTGCTCTAAGAAGACAGTTAAAGAATGGTAGACAATCTATCTATCTATCTATTGCCTGACGCCGTGATCCCCGAAGGGGTGGCCACGAACGAACCGCCCCCATGCACCTCTGTCCCCAGTCAGTCGATGCCCCTCCCCCCAACCAGCACCGCCTTCGTTCATAATTATACTTCCTCACTCCATCTTTCCACCTCTCTTTCGGTCTACCTCTCCCTCTCTGTCCCTCCACCTCGCTCTCGTACACCCTCTTAGTCATTCTCTCGCTTTCCATACGTTCCATAAGGCCGAACCATCTCAAGTTATTCCTTTTCACACTTTCCAGCACATCTACCTCCACACCACACCTCTTTCTTACTTCCTCATTAGTCTGTCTATCCCTCCATGTAACTCTGCACACACTTCTTAAGTAATTCATTTCCACTGCTCTCACTCTTGGTCTGAGTCTCTCAACCAACGTCCATGCTTCGCTTCCGTAAGTCAGTGTCGGGATTACCACACTGTCATGCAAGGACTTCTTCACTTCCATACTGACCACCCTATTTCTTGTTACTGCTTTCAGCGTTCCTACAACCCTCTTCCCCTGTTGTATCCTCTCCCGCACTTCTTCATCCATAGTCCCATAGAATGGTAGACAAGCCTACGATTTATTATGCAGTTTGAAATCCTGCATATCAATCTAAGCATGTACACACTTTCGAACTGCGCTATCATAGGCTATAGATAGATAATTGTTCCTCCAAATATTGCTAACATATTGCAATCCTCGACTTTAACATGTATCTCCACTTTTATTCATTCTATATTATCCCTTAATTGTTCCCTTGAATATAATACGAGCCGATATAACTAAACAAATATTTTATTTTATTATTCCCCCTCTTGCCCAGCCATGGGAAATTATTATAACAGAGTAGAAACAACACATGTTTTAACATATTATTGTTATGATATTATGATACTATATTTGAATTAACATCTATTAATGAACTCGATGGTAACGAAAACATAGCCAATATAAATGAAAATATAGTTCACAAATAGGATGAGATAAAAATGTAATAAGATTCTCGACCGAAATAATAATAGATCCGCAGCCAGTGAAGGTTTGAAAGGCTATGTGAAAGTTACTGTGAGACTTATGAAGTGTAAGGAATGATGTTATGAGCTGGAAAGAGCTTCGAAAATTGTGGGGCTTGAAATGTGTGGGCGTTATGGTTCGTAGTGTAATTTTACACTACGAACAAAATAATCTTTGCTTGATTATTTATTTAAACGAGCAGCATATACAATTTTGTGCATCATATAGCCTAGAATAAAAAATAGCAATACCTGAATACGGATATTTCGTAATATGCACGGAATCCTTTGAATTGTACATTTGATAATTGTATTATTCGTATTGTTTTAGATGCCGATAACAAGTAAACACAAATTAAGATGTTTCCTTGGAGTGAAGTCCTGTCATATCTGAAGTTACAAAGTGATATGTTCTTGGCCCACTATTGCTTATCACATAATGTCAACAACATCAATGTTGATCTTTTGAGTTTGATCGCCAAGTTTGCAGATTACATTAAACATGGATTATGTGAGGATTCCTAAAGGAGTTGAGCAATTCATCATACATTTAAATAGATTGGGAAGTAGTTGGAAACCTGGTAGATGCCACTAATCTTGGAAAATGCAAAGTGATGCATATAGGTCAACAAATCTCCAAATCTCCTGTACTACATTTTCTTTTACATGCTGGCGCTATCGCCCGATTGGGTGGCACTGCAAGGAAGGCTGCGGATGGTGGGGGCATTGGCCCGGGGGTGCAAGCCCATGGCTTGCTGATACCTTCCCCCGCTGCCCTCTCAGAGGCAGATCTCATCTCAACGTGGCCCCTTCGGAGGCCCGAGCATCTGGCGCGGCTTCGGTCAACCGGACTCGGAACTGCTCGGCCAGACAGTCTGGGGAAATACAACAACAACAACAACTAGAGAAGCATCCCCTGAAAGAAAGGAACTTAACCCTTTCTTGATGGGTCCTGTCACCAGACAGGCACCGAAATCCGTTTATTATGTATTCTGGGAGCGAGGCAAGTGGTTTCAGGCTGTGCAGGACCCCTTCATCTGTCGCCCACCAAGTCTGGTCCGGAACCGACGGAACTTGCAGCCGTCTGATAGTTCACTGAAGCGTTACACATAGCGAAAACAGCTCAAAATCGCTTATTTCTAGCGATTTAGGCCGACCTTTACACAATCGTTGCAAGACAACCAGACGTCGTACAGAGATGATTCAGATATTGTTGGAAAGCTCAATTACTGTACTGTACTTTCACAGATATATCAGTGTATTACGTTGTGGCTCTTGTTGAGCAAAGAATGAAGCTCAAATATGGATAAAAAAAAACCCGCAATGAAAAAGTTATATATAGAAACAATGAGTTAGTCCTCACAATACTGCCCCTTCGAGAGTAGAATGTTCATTTGTCTTCAGCACTCAGGATTCAGAAAGACCACGTCACTACATGATGCACTTGTCACGGCTCAAACTAGACTGATGCTTTCAGATGCGGAACGGGCTGCGAGGGTCAGCGGTGACTCATACTTGGGCATGGAGCTCTGGCCACACGTTGCCATTTTGATGTTGAGGAAATCCCATTTTAAGCCAATTAACAAAAACTAAAATTCTCAGGAAGTACCGTATATATACAATTATAAATAGTTGGCAGTCGGCAGGTTAAAATAGGAGAGAATATAGATTCCAAAAAGAGTAAGATAATTGAGGCCAAGTGGATTAGATTGGAGATCAATGATACAAGAAGAGAATGGGTAGAAGGAAAATATATTGGAAACATCTAAAATTAGTTAGACAATCAATGTACAGCGAAATGTAAATATGACAAAACAGGCAGTCGAATGGATTGAAGTGAAGGGGAACTGGAAAAGAACGATCATATATTGTCAGAAAAGTAAATGTAAAGGAATAATTAACAAGACAACGAGGAACACAAGGTGAATAAAACTACAAAAAATATGTTGAAAGAGAGAAAAGGATGATAGAAGGAGGAACTAAGAAAATGTTAAAAATCAGATTAAAGTAAGATAACAGAAAGGTAACAGAGGGAGAGAAATAAATGTGATAGAAGAGAAAGAAACATGACTGGAAGAAGAAAGGTGATAAACATGTACAAAGGGTGCAAAGGAGTACAAAGAAAATCAAGCAACAACAGTCCAGCGACCCCTCAAGGCTGCTTGCCCTCCAAAACACTGATGGTCAAGTGTCCAAACAGTAGTTTAGAGTGGGTAAAGGAGAAATGGAAAAGTAAGACTGCCCTGGAACAAATATCCGTGGCAGGATTATATGTTAGTAGGGGACAGTTGTTAGTAATATAATAGAGGGGAAATAATATTAATTTAAAAATGCAGTCAGTCATGGATTTAAGGCAAGGTGTTTGTCTAGACGAAGTTTAAAAGAATCAACGGTGCTGCAGTATCTGACATCTCGGGGAAGCCCATTCCACAAGTTGACAACTCGATTGGAAAAGACATTCTTAGACGTGTGTGAGTTAAAAGATATACCAATAATTTTGCATCCGTTCCCCCGCGCGTAATTTGATTGGTCTATAGTGAAACATATATTACAGTTCATATTGTCGATGCCTTTGATGATTTTGAACACTTAAATTAAGACGCCTCTTAATCTGCGCTGGGTTTAAGGAAATATATTTAATTCTCTAAGACGCTCCTCGTATGGTTTATTCTTTAGGCAAGGTATCATTGTGGTAACTCTACGTTAGCTTGTCTATATTTTTTTGGTAGTAAGGGTACCAGGATTGACTTCAATATTCTAGGAGAGGGTGGACTAAGGAATTGTAAAGAGTTAGGATTACATCTTTGGATTTATGCTCAAATTACCTGCCTATAATGCCAATCATTTTGTTTGCCTTCCTAACAACTTCTGAACATTGTTGACTCGGTTTTAGGTTACTAGATATTGTTTCTCCCAAATCAGTTTCTCTGCCTACACTCTTAAGCTGGGTGCCATTCATTGAATAGTTTGCTTTCTTATTTCGGTTTCCGATATGGAGTACTTTACATTTGTCCGCATTGAAACACATTTGCCAAATTTGAGCCCAATGTGACAACTTATCTAGATTATGTTGCATATCTTCAACATGTTCATTTGAGAGTACGCTATTTGCAATTTTTATATCATCAGCAAACTTTAGATTGTACAGGTGATATCCTCATCTATGTCGTTAATGTAAACTAGGAAGAGAACTACCCCCAGTACCGATCCCTGGGGTACCCCGCTAGTTACATTGATCCATTTGGATGCTCTACTGTTTATGATACTCTTTGCTTTCTCTCACTGAGCCAATTTTCTATCCATTTCAATGCACCATCTTGTATTCCATGCACTTTTAGTTTTATCAATAAACATATGTGAGGAACTTTGTCAAAGGCATTTTGAAAATCAAGGTATATAATAGCTTTATTTTCATCATATACAGGTAGGATGAGGATTTTGTGGAAGTAGTCTAAGATTTTTTTTTTTAAGCAGGGTCGCTTATTACGAAAACTGTGTTGAGTATCTTCAAGTATGTTGTTTTCCTTTAAGTGATATACGAGTTTGTCTCTTATTAGTGTTTCTAGCATTTTACATACAACTGAAGTTAAGCTAATTGGACGATAGTTACTAGGTATGGATTTGCTGCCATTTTTTGTATATCTGTGTTACGTTGGCGAGTTTCCACTGATCAGGCATAGTCCCAGACTGTAAGGATTTATTGAAGAGCAATGTCAGTGGTTTGGAGAGCTCATACTTCGCTTCCTTTAGAACTCTAGGCGAGATCGTATCAGGTCCAGACGATTTGTTTACCTGGAGTATATCTAAACATTTCAAAGCTTCTCTCTCTGTAATGCTGATACTGCTTAGAATGTCAAAATTATCTATCTGAACTGGCGATGCTGTAGGGATATTACTAAGTTCTTCTGTTGTAAAAACTGATGAAGGTGTTGAGAGCCTTACTAATTTTTGCTTCATCTTTAGTGTAATTTACTTTCTCATTGACTAACAATTAAATCGGTGACGTCACCACTTTCTTTTTCCTGATGTAACTATAAAATTATTTCGGGTTTGTCTTACTTTGATTTGCAACATGTAATTCTAGCGTGTGTTAACTTTGTTTGATTACATTTTTGGCTTTGCGTCATAGATATACATATATAACTTTATTTTCATGGTTGTCAGAGATTTTTAAATTATCATGAACATTCTTTTCAGCAAGCAGACAATCCGCAATGTCTTTATTCCACCACTTAGTCCTATTATTATATACTGATCTTCACTTTTTTAATGGTATACACTCATGTACTGCATTCGAATTAGTGGAGTTGAAAAATCTCCATGATTGGTTTAGATCATCATTGTTAATCATAGAACTCCAGTCGATTTCCTTGAGTATTGCTCTAAGTTTACGGAAGTTTGCTCTCTTGAAATTTGGGACCTTCTCTTTGCTGGTATTGAGTTCGTATTTGCAATTTGTTTGTAAGTTTCTCGGTCAGTTTGAACTGATTGAGCTGGAGGGCTATATATTAATGCAAGTTTTGTTTTTGTACCTTTATTATTATTTATTAGCAAAGAGGATGTATCGACGTTCACAATTTGGGGTTTTGACAAGAGGATCGGGTTAAGACCGTCTTTGATGAAAAAATAAAACGCCACCTCCATTTCTATTTATTCAGCTTCTCTAAAAAATGACATAGGCCTAACCGGAAAGTGAATACTCTGCTAAAAAGTCTCGTAGCAAACATTTAAATTTGTGGTTTTAGAACTCACGGAATGCTCTTTAATCGAATTTTTGGGTCTGGTCGGATCTAAATTTACGTTCATGGCTTTCCTCGGTCCTTGCTGTCCTCGGACCTCATCCCTGATGGTTTGGGATTTGGGTCTTGTTGGAGCTTTATCCAAATTCGTGGTTCTTTACGGATTAGCATTTAAGTCCTTCGCAGGTCGCCATCCTCGCTGTCTTTGGTAGTCCTTCCTGGTTGTCCTGTGTTGAGTCAATTTCTTCTCTGAAAATCATTCACCGCATCGTTGAGAAGACGTCCAAAACGTACTGCTCCCACCTGGTTCAGGTGAACTCCATCGTCCGAAAACAAATAGTCATCGTAGAAAATATTGTCCCGGGTGTCGACAAATCCCACGTTCTCCTTCCTACAGAGGTTAGCTGGACGACGATTTGTGCTGGTGGCTATGTTGTAAAATCGGCTCTCTACACTGAGCCGTGGGGCGATTCCTGAGACGATTATCCTTGACGACTTCTCCTTAAACGAATTGATCAGTTGCTGGTACTTGAGAAGCAAATCTTCCGACAGGGTTTGCTGTACATAATTGGATCCGACGTGGATGACGTACATTGTATTAGCAGGGACCAGCTTCGATACTTTGTCAACTGCAGCAACTACGTCATCCACACCACCACCAGGGATACAAAGACGCTTCCTGGTCTTAGGTGTCCTGGCGCAAAACTCTGTGACCACGTACCATCGATTCTCCCACGAGCCGCACTTCTTCCGTTTCCTCTTCGTCATCTGAGTCTGTGACTACCTGGAAACGGTTGTGACACTCGATAACCAGTATGATTTTCCTGGTCTTGGGGCGAATGTTGTTCCTCACGATACGGAAGTTGTCTTGAGGGGTAACAGAGTCATTATTTGTTTCTTGTGCATCGGAAGCATCTGTTAAAGTGGCTATTGCAAGCGTTGGATTGTTGGCAGTTGAAGTTGGGGCGGCGATGGCAGCTGGAGTTGAAGCGGTGACAATTGAAGTAGGTGATACTCCAACGTTGAGTGTTACGAACTCTTGGAGTGAATCCAGCTTATTGGTGAGGGCGTTGATCTTGTTGTGGGCTTCATCCAATTTCGCTGTCAAATCTTCTTGTTGCTGGCAGAGTCGGCAGACTTGAAGGTCGGCAGTAGCAAACATGGAAGCACCAAACCTACCGGCGCAGTTCGTACAGGTGCGAGGCATGGTGACAGGCACTCTCTTCAGATCACCTCACTCACTACAAGTCACTTCACTCACTTTAAATAATTTCACTTACTTCAAATAACTTCACTCAATTCAATTCACTTCACTCACTTCAAATTAGTTTACTCACTTAAATTCACTTCACTCACTTTTATCACTTCACTCACTTCAAATCGCTTTGCTTACTTAATTGGCCGAAGTAGAGAACAAGAACCTAGTGAGAAACTGGAAAAACAATAGTAGTTAGTTTGTACAGTGGTTGACACAATAATAATAATAATAATAATAATAATAATAATAATGGAATTTGTAATATGCCTAACAAGAATGTTAATTTGATAACAAGTATCTGAAATGCGCTATCAAAAAGTAATACCAGTAACTAAATTATTTTAACCCAATATTTCAATTATCTTAACAAATGTCAGTGTGTGCAATTTATATAGTTAGCCAAGAGAAAAGTTCAACTAGATACAGTAATAGCTAGACTTTGATATATATAAAATACAAGAAGAGGGTTTGTTTATACATACACAGGTGGCGCTGGTGTCGGCGGCTGCGCTCTACTTGGCAAAGAGAATTTTGAAAAACACACTTTTTTTCAGTTTTTCAGTAATTGCAGTATTATTCAGTATTTGGGCAGCGTGTTGAGTAAATATGGGAGTATGGATGAAGAATGCGGGAGAGGATGCAACAGGGGATGAGGGTTGTAGGAAGCTGAAAGCAGTAATATGAAATAGGGTGGTCAGCATGGCAGTGAAGAAGTCCTTCCATGAACGTGTGGTAATCCCGACATTGAATTACGGGAGCGAAGCATGAACGTTGGTGAAGAGACTCAAACCAAGAGTGAGAGGGGTGAAAATGAGTTACCTGAGAAGTGCGTGCGGAGTTACATGGAGGGATAGACAGATGGATGAAGCAGTACGAGAGAGGTATGGTGTGGATGTAGATGTACTGGAAAGTGTGAAAAGGAACGCCTTGAGATGGTTCGGCTATGTGGAATGTGAGGTGGAAGGACAGAGAGGGAGAGGTAAACCGAGTGAGAGGTGGAATTAGGATGGAGTTAAGAAGTATATAAATTAAGGCAGTGCTGGATGGGAGAAGGGGCTTTGACTGACTGGGACCAGAGGTGCATGGGGTCGTTTCGCTCGTGGCCAACTCTTCGGGGATCATGGCGTCCGACAATAGATAGATAGATAGATAATCTGTGCAACTCTCCAACCCAAGAGTGAAATGTTACTCTCAAACTTTTTTCTACTCAACAGCTGAGCTCTGGAACTCTCTCCCAGAATCAGTCTTTTCCTCTTCCTATGACTTAAAATTGCTTCCAACTCCGTGTGTCCAGGCATTTTGGCTCGAACGTCCCTTGATTTTGGCCCTGTCACTCTTTCAACTATGGGGGAGGCACTCGCTATAGGCAGTTCTGCCTTTTGCCTCCCTCAATCACATAGAAAAAAAAAAAAAAATCAATAATGTATTAATAGTAATTCTATATGGGGCATCAGAATTTTGTTTTGGGGGAGCAAGTCTGATAATAATTGACAGACAAATTGGCCTTGAAAGTGGACCCAGTAGACAGGTCAACCGAATTAGTCTAAAGCCTCTATCACACACAGGACTTCGTCAACACGTCCTTGCGCCGTTCTTTGGCCAATTTTACAGAATTCTGGGTTAAAACCAAATGTGGGGGACCTGGCTAAAAAAAAAAATCTAATGGTAGCCTAATCAGAATAAGATGAAACATATGTCATCGAGATGCCAGTGTGACAGGACTACTGGATTGTGGAGGGTCGAATGAAAAGCAAAATTAACAGGAAATGGGAGTATATACTGTAGTTAAAATAACCAAATTAGAGAAGACTCCCGTAAATGCGGAAGGAAGAACTACAGGAGAAGAAGAAGCAAAGCAGGCAAGAAAATGCGACAGATAGACGGAAGGACAAACTCAAACAAAAAAGATAAAAACTACAAGCAGAGGAAACAGGAAACAATCGACCACCAAACACCGCATTCCAGATTCCAAATCCAGCACCCAGAAGAACAACGACAAGCAGAAAACAACTAAGAAGAAGACGAGAAAGGCAACGACAACAGAAGAGAGTTAAAGAAACAAAGTACGAGAAAATAGCAACGAACAGGGAAGAAAAGATGGCCACTGCCAAGAAGCACGACTTCCGGTCCAGAATAAAGGAGTAACTGAAATAGAAAAGAAAGAAGTACCATCACCGAGAACAAGGCATCCCAAAGTTACCCTACAACAACAATAAACAGCACAAAAAAGAGAAGACAAAAGGCGAAACAACGGAAGAGAAAGAAAAGACATCAACGAAGAAATATACGCGCGGAGGGATACCACGTGTACCAAATTGCCACCAGAATTACCTGAGTATTACCCCACACTATCTCCGTAATAATAATACGCCCAGACCCGCTACGAACACCGGAAGAGATGCCCGAATTACCACTATTTCACCGGAGCGTCCATCAACACCTGAGAAATACATCAATACTCCTTCCACTTACCAAGAAGCCCTAAAAAGACGTATTGTGTTCATACAGAGGAAGAAGGACTACCTGCACCACCACCGGAGTAAGGACTTGCGCCCTACTTATCCCCAAGGGATCACCTCCCCGCAACCTTCTAGGGGGGGCCTCCTAATCCCCCTAGATTTACCCCGACTTGACTTATAACCTTTTAACCTCAGAAGACCTATCCTGGGACATCTCAGCTAAGGTCGTCACTATCCCGACGAAAGCTGAACAGGGCAAGCAATCCTAGGGCTTTCATAATACTGGCATGCTAGTAGTGATAGTCCTAGGATTACCCTCCCATTCAAGTAAAGATTGAATGGCATGCCGAATATCTTGAAAGGTCTGAGGAGTTCTTTTTCCTATTGAGGAAATATTGTTAGATGTGCCATGGTAGTGTTCTAACATAATAATCCCCAGTAGGCCGCGACTTTTAATATTCTATCTATCTATCTATATTATGCTCAGGCCCAATCCCCATTTTGGGGGTAGCCGACTCAAGACAGAGCAAGAACAGGGAAAACACAAAAACAACATAAAACAACAAATAAACACAGATAAAAAGCACAAACTCACACACATCCAGGTCACCCAGAAGAAGACCCAGAGACCAGGGTCACCAAGGTCGCTCCACCACTCCCCCGGCCCCCGACCACCCGGAGAGGTTCTGATCTCGGCAGGCAGACATGCAGCGGAGCCAAAGCCACAAGCCCTCCCACCACACTTCCAGGCGCACCCTTCATATTAATCGTCTCCCCGGGCCAGGCGCCTGATGGACTATTATCTAGTCCAACTTGCGCCCGACCCCTTACTAAAAATGACCACGTGTTCACTCAACTATTCACAAGCATTCTCCATTCACTCCTGTCCACCACCACTTCCCCTGCCTGATCTATAGTCATTCCTCTATCATCCAAAGCCTTTCTTACACAGTCTCTCCATCTCAATGGGGGTCTTCCTGCCCTTCTATCTCCCCTTGTACCTGACTCACATATTCTCTTTGTAAGCCTTTCATCTCCCATTCGTTCAACATGACCATACCAGCTCATCACCCTTCGGTCCACTCTGGCTGACAAATGTTCCTGCTGACCCACTCTCCTACGTATCTCTTCATTCCTCAATCTGTCTCTACGAGTAACTCCACACATACTCCTCAAGCAGCTCATCTCCATCACATCCAGCCCTCTTTTCTCCTTTTTCTTCAGAGCCCATGTCTCAGCCCCATACATCACTGTTGGCACAACAATTCCTTGATACAGTGCACTTTTTACTTTCACTCCGAGATTTCTCGTCTTCCACATACTTCCCATTGCTCCGAAAACCTTTCTTCCTTCACACACTCTCTGTTTTACCTCCACTCCTGCTTATCGTTCCTCCTAGATATTTAAAACACTCTACTTGTTCCAATATTTCCCCATCCAGCCTCACATCTAGATTCACCCTATGCTCTCCCCTATTACACACCATTACTTTACTTTTATTGACGTTCACCTTCAGTTTCCTCCTTCCACAAACCACACCAAACTCTTTGACTACCCGCTGCAGTTTCTCATCAGAATCCGCCACCAATGCTGTGTCATCAGCGAACAGCAACTGATTCAACTCCCAATCTCTACCATTCTTCCCTACTAAACCCAATCCTCTTCCCATAGTTCTCCTTTTCACCTCCCTCACCACACCATCCATAAACATATTAAACAGCCATGGTGACATTACACAACCCTGTCGCAAACCTACTTTTATCTCAAACCATTTACTCAACTCACCATTTCCTACTCTCACACATGCTCTGCTCCCTTCATAAAATCTCTTAACTGCTTCTAACAAATTTCCTCCTATTTCATAAATCCTTTTAATATTAAAAGTAGAATATATGGACATGCCCTGAATCGTACTTTTCTTATTAAATCCAGCACCTCCTCCACTCTTTGAAGATACTTGACATGTCAAGGTCCTTCGTCTAGTCCAGGGCTCTGCATAAAGAAGTCCTTTGTACATCTGTCGGTAACATGTTATGCAGACACTTGTAATTAAAGGGTTTAAAGAACTCGGGGCGAGTTCTTTGAACCTCTTATAAAGGTCAGTGGCAGTCGAAGAAATAGTATAGGGCATGACCATATTATTGATTCGCGTTCGCCCGACCTAAGGTCAATGTGTAATGACATTTGAGACTTTATATTAAAGACCTCACACCAAGAGTACCTGAACAGAACTTCACCACCGGTTAATATAACGGTCAGGACAGTCGAGCCTCTATAGCCTTGTGCTAGTTTATGATTGCGTTCGTCCGATGATGAGCCCAGTGTCATGACATGTTCGGAGCCTCATTTAAGACCCTATACCCATTAAACCATCGGTAAACAACTGATCCACACAACAGGCAAACCTAGACGACCCAACGGAGACAGAGTCCCAATATATCGACTCTGCCTAAATTTATTTACACCAGTGCGTCGGTGTTAGTAAAATAGTTAGTTCCAAGGTATCGACTCTGCCTAAAATTACCCCAGACGCCAGTGAATATAAATAGTGAGTCTCAACCATTGACTCTGTCTTATTTTCACCAATACGCCAACGCATAAAATAAGTAAAGTCCACCTTAGTGACTTAAACCAAATCCTCGTCGAATGTACAAGTGCTATAGTATTGTATAAATGTTGAACGAGCACCTTACTTTGTACAATTCATAAGTGTATCAAATATAATGTATCTTCATGATTTTAAGAGGCAAGCTAAAACTTATTGTACACCTAAGCCCCACCCAGATCCTCGAATGTGCTAGGATTGTTTATGTTATTATAAAACCATTGCTTCACGTATACCTATTCGTATTGTTAACTTATGAGTTAGATGAATAAATACTGTTCTTAAATATACTCGGTGTTATATGTATCCTATATGTGTCTTCTATGCATGTGTATATGATTGAGACTTCTCCAGTTAATTATAACCTACCACATCCAATCTCAAAACCCTGGTATAACAATAGTAATATATCATTATTTACTTCTTGTAAAATCATGTGACTTCTTTAGGTTAAGCCATTCTTTACTTTTGAGTTACTAAAAGAAAATATTCCATAATATTACAAGTGGTATTATATTGCGAATTAAAATTTATGATTTTAATGATAATATCATGCACGTAATCTTCGAGAACCATAACAGATGTGTGATCATAGTTGGATTTTTTTTTTTTTTTTTTTTTTTTTTTTTAAGAGACAATGAACGGAGGAAGGAAAAACACAGATAAAACAAAAAGGTCCATGTGCCTAAAGGCATCCTCCATTCATAAAATGTTTGTAACAACTGGATTTAAACATTTGTAGATTGTAAGTTTGTGGAAAGCAATTCGAGGGAAGTGAATTCCAAAGAGTAGTAGCTCTGGGGATAAATGAATTCTGATAAGCAGAAGTCCTGCATTGTGGAGGAGAAAGTGTAAATTCATGGGCGCTCTCAGCTGCCCTAGTTCAACAGGGAAAGATGTGGAGAGGCGGCACAATTGAAGCAAGTTCCTCGGAACAATTGCTGTGAAAATATCTGTAGAATAATGCAAGGGATGCAACGTTTCTTCGTATGGATAATGTAGGAAGGTCCTGTGTGATTGCAGGGTTATTGATTAATCTAATAGCTTTATTTTGAATTTTGTCCAACTGCCTCAATGCAACCACTCCACTTCCACCCCACAGAGGTTCTCCATCTGAGAACGCACATGCCTTTTATATATCACGGCCAACTGCTCGTCAGTGAAGAATTCTCGAACTCTGTACAGGAGTCCCAGTTTTTTAGAGGCATTCTTAGCAATGCTTCTAACATAATGTGTCCAGCTCAAGTTAGTAGTTAATGTTACACCGAGAATGTCAATACTAGGGGAAGTGGGAATATTTACATCATTAAAAAATATATGGGAGTCAGTGAGATTCTGTCGGTTAGAAAATTGAATGTACTTGGTTTTCTGTGCATTAAAGGAAACTAGATTCTTTTGTCCCCATCCATTAATTCTAGAAAGGTCCTGGTTCAGATAAATTGCGGTGTTTATTTTTGAATTTATAAGATCGGGTTGGGTGAAAGAATTGGTAAATGTGAAGGAACTGTGGAGTGTTGAGTCATCTGCGTAGGAATGTATTGGATTATGAGTGGTAGATATGAGATCATTGATATGAATGAGGAACAGAATTGGGGCCAAAACTGATCCCTGGGGAACACCAGCATTTATTGAGTGAAATTGAGAATAAAGGCCATCTACCATTACACGTATTTTTCTGTTATGAAGATAAGAAGAAATTAGTGGAACTAATGATGCAAGGCCGTAGTGTGACATCTTCGACAATAAGGATTGATGCAAACTAAAACAATAATACTGTGATTAAAGCGATACAAAAGTAGTTAAGTATACAAGTAAGTGATGTTGTTGTTGTTGTTGCTGTTCCCCAAGCTGCCTGGCCGAACAGCCCCAAGGCCCCGAGCAAGGCCATGGCCATAACCGAGCGCCCCCACAGAACCCTCCCTGCCGACCACAATAAAGCCTGGGTGACCGAAGCCACTCCATGGCGGGGAGCTGGGGAGGGTGAGGAAACGCCCGGGAAACCAAAGCCCCACCCAGGGCCCTGTGCCCCTCAGCAATTATGAAGAGAAAGTTGAGGGGCAAAGGAAAAATGTGACGCTTTGGCTTCCAATCTTGGTAGATTTTGAAGGTGTAAGCTAGGTAAAACAGCATATGGCTCACACGGGCACAAAACATACAAACACACACACGACAAGCTACCCACATGATATCAAACCCACCTGCACCATGTGACCCCAATATCCAAGGGTAAGATGGAGGGGAAAATAAAACAAATTTGGAAGAAGAACGGTGTGTACACTCGGCAGCAATTCCGCGTGGGCCACCTAGTCATAGGGTTTGGATAAATCCGTTGTGTAGTTTGTTCGCTCTGAATATAGTAAGATCTCACACTCCCCTCCCTGAATCAATCGAAGATTTTGCCCCATAGATGGCGCAGCTTGATGGGAAGGGAGGGAGCTTGTCGTAGTGTTAAAAGGGTAGGACACAATGGGAGGAGGTGACGTTCTATAACATACAGTGACGAATGTTAAACTTATTTACTTCTACTTGTTCATACAATAATGTTCCCGAAACTAATTCGCAATGAACAGTAGATTCCCTCTTTCAGTAACTGAAACGTCTCTCTCTCTCTCTAGGTTATAAGAGGTATACAGAATGTTGAAAGTAACACTATTATATATATCCATTTACACCTTTAATGAATCACATTATGAAATGTATTCAGCAATATGATGAGAACTTGAGAATATATTTTGAAGTAGCACCACGAAGTAACATTATACTGACGCGGCCATGTATAATTATCCACCTTCCTCTCCCTCTCCGAGCTCGGACTTTTTTCTATCCTCTAGTCTATTTTTCCCAGCTGAGGGTAAATTGTCATGTTTCTATCTTTGTTACTCGGCTATAAGGTAGATTTTGTAGCGAAAGATGATGTTTATTCTGAAAACTTGGCATTAATATGACACACAGCCATAGTAATTTCATATATTTCCATTAAGTATCGAGAAATCAGCTAATAAGAGATTCAATTTACGATCAGCTGGAAAAAAATAGAGTATAGTTGTTGTCACTAAGGGATGGAGGGACGTAAGGGTGGCGAGGTGACTAACAAGGTGGGTGGAGGTGGAGGAGTTGTGGTGGGATTGTTTAGACTGGTGGATGAATGTATAATAACTAAATTTAGGATATTTCAGTGTGTGTGTGTGTGTGTGTGTGTGTGTGTGTGCTTAAAGGGCGATCGGGACCCGAATGCATAGAGGTTTTGTGTTCGTGGACGGGTGGAAAATTATAAAGCTAAATTTATTTATGTACTATATATTGTATCTCTTGTTATACTGGCATGGCCTTACTTACTCTTTACTTTGTATTAGTTTTGCACACATTTTCAGCATATTTCACTAATTGGCTTAAATATAGTTATGTTTATATGAATGATGCATTAGGATCCCTTTGGACGATCCCCTGTTCGCTTGTTTATGCTTCCTCTTACAACTTCGGTTAATCATTGCACACAAATCTTGATGTCATATCATATTTCGTGAACTCGCTAATCTGATTTATCTATCTATCTATCTATCTATCTATATATCCATCTATTGCCAGACAACCTTATCTCCCGAGAGGAGGTGGCCGTGAAAGTATCACCTTCATAAGCTTCTATATGCCGAGGTAACTCATTCCATTATCTAGTTGTTTTTCAATTAATTTCAAAATAAATGTGTAGCTTGATCATACAAGATTATTGCGCAATGCAATATAACAATGACAAATATTAATTGTCCTGTTGATAAACATTATGTTTGCGGTAATATGAACAATTGATAAAGGTATACTCAATTAACTTCAGTCATTATATTTATTTAATTGATATTTATTAGACAGTCATAGCAAAGTAAATAGATCAAGGAAATAATGTGTTGGGAAAAAAATGGATTGCAATTCTCGAGGGTAATTTACTCTAGGTAAATATTTCCCCCTGTATCACATTATCTTATATTATCAGACTTGGCAATATGTAACAAACCACATGCAAAGAGTATAACATATCAGTATAAATAACTATATGTGTGGAATAATATTATCTGTGTATACCCTGGTCTATTTGTGATATCTAATAACCTGAGTTTACATGTAGTTACTCATAGTCTCACTGTTACCAAGGTAATGCACAAATTATTTATCAATACCATATTTACTATATAAATCGATTAATACAGTGCAACTTCTCTCTCTCTCTCTCTCTCTCTCTCTCTCTCTCTCTCTCTCTCTCTCTCTCTGAGAAAACAGACTTGGCTCTTCCGTGATACCAACAGATTTTTCATATACTTTAGTAATTATTTTATTTATTGTTTCTAGGTTAGCACACATCAATTATTAGCATTCGTCTATAGAGCAAGTTAATCAGAAAGGATTAGATTGGTATACTGTAGCTGAATAGTTAAGGTCATAGAATTTACCCTGATAAATGTTGGTAAGCCTGTCGAGTAGGAAGTGTGTATTTTCAGCAGAAGTTTTGGTAAGGAGCTCTTTATGAAGATCCATACTAATTTCAATCTAATGTCAGAGAGCAATAAAGGTGAAACGAGACTCAAACTATCCATTTGGGGGAGGGAAGGGGTAGTTTACACTGATGCACAGGAAAATCGACTTTAAATTGCCATAAACAGAGAGGAATTTTGTATCTAAGTTTAAACACTGTTGCCAGCTACTCTAAATATACTGATATTCCTGAGGGAAATGCTTTATCAACAAATTTGCCTCGATGTAAATTAATTGTTAAATATATAAATCAGACATGCCATACCTCTACCATTTGGCTTAATGTATCAATGTGATCATATGCAATGTTTTCTTTCTGGCCACAGGTAATTTAGAATCTTGATAATGATATTACCAATCTTAATGAATCCTGATCAATGTAATCAATATCCCACCGAATCAGAATTAACTGTGACTCTCATGCTTGAGGTAAGTCATCCACAGATCGACATATTTTGACACTACAAAGGTAACTCATCTAAATAATAATAGTTTGCTACTTCTGTTAATCTAATTTGTCGCTAGTTTGTAGTTTGGTAACAAAAGGTGTATGTTATATATTATATAGTATGACCTGTACTATTATTTTATTCATACCAATAAAGTGGGTGGAGAGAGAGAGAGAGAGAGAGAGAGAGAGAGAGAGAGAGAGAGAGAGAGAGAGAGAGAGAGAGAGAGAGAGAGAGAGAGAGAGAGAGACGTTTCAGTTACTGAAAGAGGGAATCTACTGTTCATTACGAATTAGTTTCTGGAACATTATTGTATGAACAAGTAGAAGTAAATAAGTTTAACATTCGTCACTGTATGTTATAGAACGTCACCTCCTCCCAGTGTGTCCTACCCTTTTAACACTACGACAAGCTCCCTCCCTTCCCATCAAGCTGCGCCATCTATGGGGCAAAATATTCGATTGATTCAGGGAGGGGAGTGTGAGATCTTACTATATTCAGAGCGAACAAACTACACAACGGATTTACCCAAACCCTATGACTAGGTGGCCCACGCGGAATTGCGGCCGAGTGTACGTGGTGGTGGGGGTGGTGTTTCAGGTCTAGATTCCAGATCCCGACTCCCGAGGCCCTGGGTCACTGGGTGTCTGTCTGTGCGTGGGTCAGTGTTGATCTGGCAGCGGGAAGGGTGGGATGCGCAGCTCTTGTCTTGTGGCACCGTCAGTCCTCGCCTAATCTCGACTTTCAAACGCTCACAATTCAATTGCTTTTGAAGTCATTTCGAACCTTTCAGTGTATTTCGAACCACAATTATATGATCCACTAATAGAATAATGGGCCATAAATCAAACATTGTTTTGCTTGTAAGTGACAATTTCGTTACTTTTAATTGTTTTAAGGAATGTTAAATTAATTATCGTATCTGCGCGAAATTCATACAATGTCCATACAATGAACAGTGGTCAGAACTTATACGGTATCCTCATATTGAATTATAATGGGGATACAACTGTTACAAAAAACAAAGCCAGAAACAATAGTAAAACAAGTAATCTGGTTAGCGTAATTTAATTGCTCTCTGAAAACAATATTCACCATACTTGAATGCTTCTGCCAGAGTGCTAAATGCTTTGAAATGCGAAAACCTCCTTAATGTCAGTATCTTATGAACATTCCAAAATGTCCGTCCAAAACTGTGTAATATCGACTATAAATCGTGTGTGTAGAATTGTCGAAAACAAAGATGAAAGTATTAATGGAAATAATTATTTCGTAATATTCATCTCCGGAACAACCTTTCCAAATATAAACAAATCTTGGCAATGAAAAAACGTGATCTTACAGAAATATTCAAATATTGACTATGCAAACGAGATCGAAACAGATCGGTTGAGAGGGACTGCGAGAGAGAGAGACGCATAAATAGACCAGCAAACCAGTTTATTGGATTGTTTTCTCTATGTGTATGAAAGAGACAAAAAGCAAAGTTGCCTTTAACAAGTGACACACCCATAATTGAAAGAGTGATGGAGAGCCAAATTCAAGGTACGGTAGAGTGAACATGTCTGGACAACGGAGCATGAAGCAGCTTAAGTCATAGGATGAGGGACAAATAGTTTGAGGGGGAGAGTTCCAAAGCATACTTGTTAATTAAGTAGAAGAAAGACTGGCACAATCTGTTAACTTTTGGGTAACTCAGGGTGTCAAACTGAAGGCGATTCCATTATGTTTAGCCTATATAATTGTGTATATGAAGATTCAATTATGGTATATACAGTAATTCAATTGATGTCTTTGGAAGTGGTAAAATGGCCAAAATAATGCTATTTTATGTTCATTCTCTTGCATTCCTTCCCATATTCATTCGAGTCTTCTAACAACATTACTTCGGTTTAACACTGTTTGGGTTAGAGAGTTGGACAGAATAGGGGTGGGAGTGTAGGCTACTTAAAGGCGCCCCACTCTCCGTAAAGTTAGATTGTTCTTAGGTGGTTTGTAGCAGCTAGAGGACAGAAGTACTGTGATGGGGAACAGTTTCACCTAAGGACAGTGATTATTATGAATTATATTTATCATTAATAAATATATTATGTAATGATATTACTAATATTAATGAGTAAGTCTAAAACACTTATCGATATAAATGGGCAAGCTACCAATATATACAGTAATTCTAAAGCTAAAAAATATATTCATAACATCATTGAAATTAAATGATGTGAATGCAAACATTACAACCCTGTTTGCTTCCACCTGATTTACATGATGGTCAACTAGTCATTAAAAGGGTAGAATATATATAATATACAAGATCAAACTACACAAAATTCCACTCTTTTGTCAGACCCCCTATAGGCCCTACCCACTAACAACTTGGGTGGTCTTGTTTAACCCCTCGTCTCCCCTATCCCCCTCCGCCCTCACAACTACACACCTCACAGTGTGTCATTTGTTGGCAGAAATATGCACGTTTTATAAACCTAGAATTTTAGAGTCTCTCTCTCTCTCTCTCTCTGAGAGAGAGAGAGAGAGAGAAAGTATGCGTGTCTGTTATTATGATTAATCCTGTTTGTTATGAGTAAATTACAGGAACTCTATAAACAACTGATAGGTACAATCAGTACAGTATTCACTATTAAAGACTGTAATGGGTTACATTAAAATGATATGATAATATAATGTACACAAGTAACTAATCTACTTGGTCACATTACCAACCTTAAATTGCCAACAAGGTTCAGAATTACTGTGAACAAAAGTCATCCCATACCTACTCGCGTTTGCCCATTAGCAAGGGATAATACAATCATATATCCTATAGTCCATGTATGATAGGTAGGCCAGCAATCGTTACTCCTAACCTTTGTAACTCTAAAAGGGCATGAGCAAATGGGCTGTAAATTTAAATTACTGATCGACTGTGCCAAATGAAATATGCAGGTTTTATATATTTATCTTTCAGCTCTTCTTATTCCTAGGCAAAAGAAACTCATAAATAATAGTAAATTGGTTTAGTATGTGATGCGCAATGTAGCTCTTTAAATATTTTTCTGTCGCATAGGGGGATTAATAGGCTACATACATCAAACACCATGTATAGGATTTGTGTTTCCATGTAGGGGTATGAGCCCTTTGCTCATATTGTTGATGCTGGAAAGACATCACGATATTTGCTGTGAATAATATTCCATAACTTTAACAAAACTTGGTTGTGCTTACAACAGTATCTTAGAATAATATGGTATATATTTATAAACAAAATACAAAGGGATATAAACTTAAATATTTCTGTTTAGCCTTTATTTAGTAACTTGTCCATCCACCCTCCTTTTCTATGACGGCTTGTACTGTAGTCATTCGCTCATGTTCCGGCTCGTAATTACATTAGGGTTGTCGTATTAGGTAATGTGAGTGACCAATGACATAGGTATCGTAATGGAGCATACCTAACTGATAGCATGGTGAGAAAGTTATCTTCCTTCTCATTACTGCATATCCCGGAAGAGTACCATACTCTAGAGAAGCTATAAGCTACGCACACATGTCTCGCTGGCAAGCCGCTTCCCAAACCCCGCTAACAAGAGCAAAACAAGAGAGAGAGAGAGAGAGAGAGAGAGAGAGGGAGGGAGGGGGGAGAGGGGGGAGCTAACCTTCTCCTTTCCCACATTCAAAATGAAACAATGAGTCCTTTTGGTCGAGTTATGATGGGAGAGAGAGGGTAGTAGGTTGGTGTATTCTGGAAGTTTTTCAGCAATCATTGTCTCTGTTGCATAATTTTGTGTACGCGCTATCTTTACGGTAGACTGTACAGTTTACCCCACATATTCCATTTCTCAACCATCCCAGCAAATCGTATCTTGCCAGCGCCGCACCCACCTCCCCACCCCCCTCCCTCATTCCACCTCCTACCAATAGTGGTAGGTGGAGCGAGGGAGGGGGTTTGAGAAGTGGGTGTAGCGCGGCCAAATCACGACCCCAACCGAATAGAATATGTGCCTTAAAACCATTCATGCTATTTGTAATCGACAAGCGCTGATTGAGTGTCTCTAGCTTCAAGAAACACAAAGTGAAAGCAGCATTCAGTCAATAAAAAACCCTTTGACATGTGTTTCTTATGCTTGTGGGGCTTAACGCCATTTATTGATTTCTAAGAGACTTTGGGTACATGCCTTGTGCTGTTATAAAATTACTAGTACCGGTACCTAAATTATGAATACAGTGAAACGACCACATTCAGATATGTTAACTTAGAGCAGGTTAGGTTAGTTTTGTATTAGGTGAACTTGAGATAGGCTAGGTTATACGTAGTTTATGGTGACCACGGGATTGGGCCCATACGGGATTGGGCCCACTTAGGTTAGGTTAGGTTCCAATCCCGTGGGCCCAATCCCGTATGTACCGTCAACGTAATTGTATTCTTATTCTAGCTACATTTAGACGAGTTTATGGATTAGGAAGGGTATATGGTAGCAGGAGGAATTAATTATGGATTAGGAAGGGTATATGGTAGCAGGAGGAATTAATTATGGATTAGGAAGGGTATATGGTAGCAGGAGGAATTAATTATGGATTAGGAAGGGTATATGGTAGCAGAGGAATTAATTATGGATTAGGAAGGGTATATGGTAGCAGGAGGAATTAATTATGGATTAGGAAGGGTATATGGTAGCAGGAGGAATTAATTATGGATTAGGAAGGGTATATGGTAGCAGGAGGAATTAATTATGGATTAGGAAGGGTATATGGTAGCAGGAGGAATTAATTGAGATTGTCTGTTACTTTTTATTTGGTCTATTACTTGCCAGAATATCACAAGACGAGACACTGAATAGCTGCTCGAATAACACAAGAAAAATGTCCAAACTGCACGACTTAACTACTTAAACCGCACAGTGAAACTGTCGAAATACATGACAAAACTGAGCCAGATCACATGATAAAACTAAACAAAGAAATACGATTGATCAATTCAAACCACTTGACAAAACTGCCCAGTGGAAGACCCACAATTAGTTTCGTAACTCCATGGGTCGTGGTCTTCAACAAAAATAATACTAAATAACATAAATAAATATATAAATATAGTAATAATAATAATAATAATGATAAAATAATTATATACAAAAGTGAACGTAGCTGGGAAAACATGTGGGCAATTATCAGTGACTAAATCTGCAAACAACCCGACTATAATTGTTTAAGTGTAGCCGGAATACACAGCATAATTGTTTAAGTGTAGCCGGAATATACAGTATAATTGTTTAAGTGTAGCCGGAATATACAGTATAATTGTTTAAGTGTAGCCGGAATATACAGTATAATTGTTTAAGTGTAGCCGGAATATACAGTATAATTGTTTAAGTGTAGCCGGAATATACAGTATTATTGTTTAAGTGTAGCCGGAATATACAGTATAATTGTTTAAGTGTAGCCGGAATATACAGTATTATTGTTTAAGTGTAGCCGGAATATACAGTATAATTGTTTAAGTGTAGCCGGAATATACAGTATAATTGTTTAAGTGTAGCCGGAATATACAGTATAATTGTTTAAGTGTAGCCGGAATATACAGTATAATTGTTTAAGTGTAGCCGGAATATACAGTATAATTGTTTAAGTGTAGCCGGAATATACAGTATAATTGTTTAAGTGTAGCCGGAATATACAGTATAATTGTTTAAGTGTAGCCGGAATATACAGTATAATTGTTTAAGTATAGCCGGAATATACAGTATAATTGTTTAAGTGTAGCCGGAATATACAGTATAATTGTTTAAGTGTAGCCGGAATATACAGTATAATTGTTTAAGTGTAGCCGGAATATACAGTATAATTGTTTAAGTGTAGCCGGAATATACAGTATAATTGTTTAAGTGTAGCCGGAATATACAGTATAATTGTTTAAGTGTAGCCGGAATATACAGTATAATTGTTTAAGTGTAGCCGGAATATACAGTATAATTGTTTAAGTGTAGCCGGAATATACAGTATCATTGTTTAAGTGTAGCCGGAATATACAGTATCATTGTTTAAGTGTAGCCGGAATATACAGTATAATTGTTTAAGTGTAGCCGGAATATACAGTATAATTGTTTAAGTGTAGCCGGAATATACAGTATAATTGTTTAAGTGTAGCCGGAATATACAGTATAATTGTTTAAGTGTAGCCGGAATATACAGTATAATTGTTTAAGTGTAGCCGGAATATACAGTATAATTGTTTAAGTGTAGCCGGAATATACAGTATCATTGTTTAAGTGTAGCCGGAATATACAGTATAATTGTTTAAGTGTAGCCGGAATATACAGTATAATTGTTTAAGTGTAGCCGGAATATACAGTATAATTGTTTAAGTGTAGCCGGAATATACAGTATCATTGTTTAAGTGTAGCCGGAATATACAGTATAATTGTTTAAGTGTAGCCGGAATATACAGTATAATTGTTTAAGTGTAGCCGGAATATACAGTATAATTGTTTAAGTGTAGCCGGAATATACAGTATAATTGTTTAAGTGTAGCCGGAATATACAGTATAATTGTTTAAGTGTAGCCGGAATATACAGTATAATGTTTAAGTGTAGCCGGAATATACAGTATAATTGTTTAAGTGTAGCCGGAATATACAGTATAATTGTTTAAGTGTAGCCGGAATATACAGTATAATTGTTTAAGTGTAGCCGGAATATACAGTATAATTGTTTAAGTGTAGCCGGAATATACAGTATAATTGTTTAAGTGTAGCCGGAATATACAGTATATTGTTTAAGTGTAGCCGGAATATACAGTATAATTGTTTAAGTGTAGCCGGAATATACAGTATAATTGTTTAAGTGTAGCCGGAATATACAGTATAATTGTTTAAGTGTAGCCGGAATATACAGTATCATTGTTTAAGTGTAGCCGGAATATACAGTATAATTGTTTAAGTGTAGCCGGAATATACAGTATAATTGTTTAAGTGTAGCCGGAATATACAGTATAATTGTTTAAGTGTAGCCGAATATACAGTATAATTGTTTAAGTGTAGCCGGAATATACAGTATAATTGTTTAAGTGTAGCCGGAATATACAGTATAATTGTTTAAGTGTAGCCGGAATATACAGTATAATTGTTTAAGTGTAGCCGGAATATACAGTATCATTGTTTAAGTGTAGCCGGAATATACAGTATCATTGGAAAATAGCGGAGATACATATTTTTTAGAGGAGCTTGAATATAATCGTTATATAAATAGACAGATAAACAGTTGAGAGGACTTACATTTACTCTGTACATAGTCAACTGTACTCTAACTAAGGAGGAGTAGATTGTATCTATGTAAGGTATTTTTTACGTGTTTTAGACAAGTAATCGTTGATATTATTATAATATTATTTGGTTATGAAAGTGTATGCACTACCAGATTCAAAAGATGGGTTGACATCAACATGTGATGTACAGTACACCAGCAAAACACAATTTTTACTCAGATATGTGACTACAAATAATACGCCGCTTCTAATAGTAGTGTGAAACTAGTTTGATCAACAAATATTGACTGACAGTAACTACAAGATTAGTTAGTTAGTCAAAATAAGACTTCAACCCGTCTGGATTATTAAGCCAGGACACTATAAGTTAAGAATAGCGTCAGGACTGGAGACCCTTCTTGAAAACTCCAGTCCCTTGAACTTCAAGAACAGTGTCCGAGTGTAGTGATGGCTAGGTTCCTGTTCTGGACCACATCAACCATAGCCCACCTTCCTGTACATGGGGTACGGAGCTCCCCTGTGATGACCCCCAAAATACTGGTGTTGGTGATGCTGGTGATCTTTCTACACCACTCAGGTTTGTTGGTTTTCTTTTGTTTTATGCTTTAAATTTTACCCATATTGATATGTGTATGGTTATCTGTTAATCTAACTTTGGTATATGAATATCTATATTTATGCATGCGTATATTTATAAAGTCTCCAAAAATCACACTACCTACACCATGTACCTATTTCCATGTCTATGTATTTATGTATGCACAGTAACTATCTTTCTGGCTATTTGTTTACGGTATGTAACTGTATTTACTTACCTATCTATGTCTATCATTTCAACTTTCTATTTTGTCCGTCTATTCATGTAAACTACGCATACGGGTGTGCATACATGTACAGTTTGCCGCACATATTCTATTCCGTTGGGGTCGTGATTTGGCAGCGATGCACCCACTTCCCCAACCCCCCTCCCTCGCTCCACCTCCTAACTTCCACTATTGGTAGGAGGTGGAATGAGGGAGGGGGGTTGGGGAGGTGTGTGCGGCTCTGCCAAGTTACGATTTCCTGAGATGGTTGAGAAATGGAATATGTGCGGAAAACTGTACCATACTAGTACAAAGTACAAAGGAGTACAAAGGTAATCAAGCAACAACAGCTAGTGACCCTTCTAGGCTGCTTGTCCTCCAAAACACTGAGGATCAAGTGTCCAAACAGATGTTTAGAGTGGGTAAGGGAACATTGGAAAGGGAACTAATGTCCGTGGCAGGATTAGGAAGTTAGTAGGGGACAGATGGGTTAGTAACTGAGGGGAGGATAAAATAAAGTTATTCATTTACAAACCCAGTCTGTCGCGGGTTTGATGCGAGATATTTGTCTAGGCGGAGTTTAAATGAATCAACGGTGCTGCAGTCTATAACGTATCCGGGAAAGCCCATTCCACAAGTTGACAACTCGATTGAAGAAGAAATTCTTAGATTCGTGCGAGTTAAAAGATTTACCAATAATTTTGCAACCGTTTCCCCGCGTGTAATTAGATTGGTCGATAGTGAAGTACTTACTACAGTTCATATTGTCGATGCCTTTGATAATTTTGAACACTTGAATTAAGTCACCTCTTAATCTGCACTGGGTTAAAGGTAATAGATTTAATTATCTAAGACGCTCTTCGTATGTTTTTTTTCTTTAGGCTAGGTATCATTTTGGTAACTCTACGTTGAACTCGCTCTAGCTTGTTTATATCTTTTTGGTAATAAGGGCACCAGGGTTGAACGCAGTATTCTAGAAGAGGGCGGACTAAGGAATTGTTAAGGGTTAGGATAACGTCTTTGGATTTATGCTCAAATGACCTGCCTATAAAGCCAATTATTTTGTTTGCCTTCTTAACAACTTCTGAACATTGTTGACTCGGTTTTACGTTACTCGATATTGTTACTCCCAGATCGGTTTCTCTGTTTACATTCTTTAGCTGAGTGCCATTCATCGAATAGTTTACTTTCTCATTTAGGTATCCGATATGTAGTATTTTACATTTATCCGCATTGAAACTCATTTGCCAAATTTGGGCCCAACATGACAATTTATCTAGATTGTGTTGCATATCATCAACTTGTTCTTTTGAGAGTATGCTATTTGCAATTTTTGTATCGTCAGCAAATTTTGAGATTGTACAGGTGAGACCCTTATCTATGTCGTTGATGTAAATTAGAAAGATAATTGGTCCTAGCACCGATCCCTGGGGTACCCCGCTACTTACATTGGTCCATTTAGATGCCTTACCGTTTATGACTACTCTTTGCTTTCTGTCGCTGAGCCAATTTTCTATCCATTTCAACACACCGTCTTGTATTCCATGCACTTTTAGTTTTAGCAGTAAACGTTTGTGGGGAACTTTGTCAAGGGCCTTTTGAAAATCAAGGTATATAATATCTTCAGCTTTACTCTCATCGTAGAGGTTGAGGATATCGTGGAAGAAGTCTAAGAGGTTTGTTAAACAGGAACGTTTTTTACGAAAGCCGTGTTGAGTATCTTTAAGTATGTTATTTTCCTCTAAGTGATTTACGAGTCTGTCTCTTATGACCTTTCTAGCATTTTACATACAACTGAGGTTAAGCTAATTGGACGATAGTTACTGGGTAGGGATTTGCTGCCTTTTTTGAATATCGGTGTTACATTGGCCAGCTTCCACTGATCAGGCATAGTTCCATACTGCAAGGATTTATTGAATAGTAATGTCAGTGGTTTGGAGGGCTCATCCTTAGCTTCCTTTAGAACTCTAGGCGAGATTGTATCAGGTCCAGGCGTTTTATTTACCATGAGTTTATCTAAACAATTCAATACTTCTCTCTCTGTAACGGTGATATTGCTTAGAACATCTGAATTATCAATCTGAATCGGCGATGATGTAGGGAGATCACGGAGGTCTTCTGTTGTAAAAACTGATGCAAAGAAGGTATTGAGGGCATTACTCATTTGTACTTCGTCTTTGGTGTATTCTCCATTTTCATCGACTAACGGTCCAACAGTTGAAGTAACTACTTTTTTCTTTCTGATATAACTATAGAATTCTTTCGGGTTTGTTTTACTTTAATTCGCAATATGTAACTCTTGGGTGTTTTTACTTTGCTTAATTAACGTTTTGGCTTTGCGTCGTAGCTCTACAAATTTCACCCGTACTTCGTCATTTTGTGAGGATTTTAATCTATCATTAGCAAATTGTTTAGCAAGCAGGCAGTTTGAAATATCTTTATTCCACCATTTGGGCTTATTATTATGGCCTGGACGCCGTATTTTCGATGGTATGCAGTCTTGCACTGCTTTTAGGTAAGTGGTTTCGAATAACTTCCAAGATGTATTTATGTCGTTATTATTAATTAAAAAGCTCCAGTCAGTTTCTTTAAACATAGCTCTAAGTTTATGAAAGTTTGCTTTTTTGAAATTAGGGACTTTTTCGATGCTACTATTTGGTTCGTTACTAGTAAACTTTAAAGTGAAAGTTATCGTACGATGGTCGTTGTTACTGAATTCATCACCAATATTCAAATTCTCTATTAATTCTTCTTTTGTTGCAAGTACAATGTCAAGAACGTTATTACCACGGGTCGCCGTTCGAACAAATTGATAAAGCGAGTATTAGGCTCTAGTAGGGACTTCTTGTAACAGATTGCTCTTCTCTAAATACTGACTTGGTGGGTCATCGAGGTTGAAAAGAGGTGCTTTATAATCGTATTATATAGTATTATTTGTATTATAATTATTATGATTATTATTATTATTATTATTATTATTATTATTATTATGATTACTATTTATTATTATTATTAATTTGTATTAGTATTATCATTATTATTGTTATTACAATTATTAACATTTATTAATTAATTTTGTTTTATTTATGTATATATGTAGGCCTATTTATTTATTTAGTTTTTTGGTATTGACCCAGTATTTATCAAGCCTAGCCGTAAATGGTTTAACACCGTAAGCAGTTACTAAATTATCGGGGCTTTTGTTCCACCTGAGGTTATTTGTTTGTATATGATTTGGCTCCAAATTTAGTCGTGAGAAGTGATATTTAATAGTCAAGGCCTTTCCTCTCTCTTTTTCTTTCTAATTCTCTCAAGGGGATTAGCAGTTTCAACTTTTGTAGTCTTTTCTCGCAATTAAGTTTTCTCTTGCCAACGATTATCCTCGTGGCCTATCTCTGAATACTTTCCATTATCGTATTCAAAGTGTGGTCTGACCGGAGCATGATTATCAAGTTTGCTCAACTTGATGCGCATCAGAGTCCAAATATTGTAATATTAGCCAAATAGCTCCTATCATTTTGTTTACCATTTTGATTTGGTTTGCCATATGCAATTGGTATTTTTGTTTCTATCAAAAGATGAACACCCATACTGATGGGACAAGTTAAATAGTCACATATATGACGTGCAATTAACCAATGATTGGAGGTCCCACCTTTGAAAATACAAAAGGAGATATATATAACATAAACAAAATAGGTAAAGCTATAGTATAGAGCATAGTAAAATTTAATAATTTTGGATATATTATTTTGTAGGTACGGTAATTATTATGTTATCTCCACCAACCAACTTTACTCCTAAACTCGATTAATGAAATTAACAAAAACATGTGGCAGTCCGGGGATTCGAACCTAGGATGCTCACACCGAAAATCAACACACTTATGCATTGCACCACGAAGACAGTATAAAAATGGGTTACCTAAACAAAACATATATTACAATTAGGCATTCAACAGTAAGTAATGCTAATGAATTGAGCATGTCTGCAATAGAGACCCCCTCATGTCAAGTTATTCCGTGACGCAACAAATATTCTCTGATAGTGTGACAAATTATACTGTGAAACAGGAACAGTTACTTGATGCTGATGCTCAGAATACCGAGTGTCACGTGCAGGGATGGTTCTGGACCAAATGTGATGTACAGTAGGTAATTGGTCGAATAAAACTTTGTGGATTAGGAACAAGCAGGAAATGTTCCGACGATGTTGAAGGTTATACTTGCCATTTCCGGAAAATAAGAAGTAAGAATTCTGTCCAGCCTTGTCAAGAAGATTTCAAACATCTGCTGAAACCTAGACTAGGAAGCAGTACTCCAGCAAAGGCATTACACGTGATCAATAGCATGCGACACCAATCTGATTATTATTTATGTGTGAAACTTTACAAACAATGCCAATTTTCCTAACTATATATAATGAAGCCTGGGTTAAAAGTTGGCCCAAGTCGGCTAAGTCAAAGACATCTTTCAATATATATATATATATATATATATATATATATATATATATATATATATATATATATACTGTATATATACATATATATATATATAAATATTCCACGTCATACAGCACAGTTTTGCTGATTTGTAGTGGAGGGTTCAATGGGTTGGAAGAATGTTACCTTCTGACAATGAGTAACTCTGTGTTATTTGGGTAAAGTTGCATGCACAAGTAGTATGTGCACTTCAAATCATACTTAAGACTGAAGGCCACTTCATGCCTCATCTGCAAAGACCAAACAATGGTGATAATATAATCATCAGCATACTGGACAATTTAATGTTCAATGCTGAGTGCTAGGTAACTAGTAAAAATAAAATAAAGCAAAGAACCTACTCCACTGCTTTGGGGTACATCGGATAGAGCAGACTCATACTGAATGTACTATCAACAAAAACATGTTACTGTCTGTTAATAATAATTATTTATACTTTCAATGCTGAGTAAGTCTCCACTAACCTCGAGGTAATGTAGTTGAAAACTCAATCAAATCAAAGGCAGCACTAAAATGTAATTGCACAATACAGGCTTGAGCCATACTCTTTACTTAGCTTTACAGTCACCCCACACCACACCATACAACATTACTTTGGGTCTGCAGATTGTATAGCAAACAGTGTCTCTCGAAAACAATACAAAATCGAGTCATTGCTGCTGGGCTTGTGATAAATACCGAAAACTTAAAAATATGGTTCTGTAAATTCTTAAACATTTACATTCAGCACCTTTCTGACACACCTTGAACATGAAGAATTAAGCTATGATACACCAAGGTGAATGTTGGTCTTCGATTAACCATAATTCCGATGGCTTTTGTAAAGAAACATCATTAATTACTATTGATCCATACATGCCCGTCTATGTCCTAGACATGGTCTGTCAATTGTTGATACTGCCATGAAATTACAACTATCGGAGTGAAAATTTGAAGCCATTCCTCAGACCATCTTTGAAGTGCGTTCAGATTAGATCTGAGCAAATTGTGATCCTATTGGTTCTTCATTCTTCTAAATATGTGTACCATCTTCAAATAAGTGATAAGTTAAGGACACTATTTTGGTAAGTAATGGGCCTAGTACAATGCCCTGAAGTATTCTGCTGAGAACAAAAAGAACTTTCTGCATGCAAACCTTTAGAAAATATTCTAAACATTCAAGAGCCTCACTGTATATTCCAAACCGTTCTATTTCTTCAAAAGGCTTTGAGGAGGGACTTTATCAAATGTTTTGATAAAGTTTTTTTTTTTTTTTTTTTTTTATATATTCCAACTACTCCCTCTCGGGCATAGGCTGAGAGCCTGCACACTCCACCACTGAACACGGCAAGGCCCGTGAGGTCTTGTTCCAGTCTAGGGAGTGAGACATGCGAAGCACCCATTCTTGGCTCGAAGCAGTCCCATCTCTGAAGCTGCTTTGCCTCAGTGCTTCACCGTCCCATTCCCCAGACTTGGACCCTCACTCTCAGAACGCCACCTATTGAGCAATTAACTCACTAGGCATTGGCCCCCCTGTAGCATATTTTGAATATGGGAACATTCATGCAGTGCTATTTAATCAGGGACCAATGAGGGTATTTTTTTTTGTTTTTGGCACTTCGGTGTGTTTTGTGGTAATGCACTGAAACTAGGTACAACACAAATTCCATCCCAATAATATCTTCCCATTGACATATTGGGATTCGAACCCGGGTCCATTGGATTACCAGTCCAGTGGCAAGACCACTCCGCCACACCTCCCCTATTACATTTAGACCGTGTCAATAAATTTTCTCTTTTCTAGTATTTTGGTCCAGGTGTCCATCTCTTTTTATAGCTACAAAATAATAATGTTTGCTAATAAACTCATTCCTATTAATATGACTGACCTCTCATAGTTTAGTACTCTAGGATGTGTTTCTTCAATTCCAGGTGATTTGATGATGTCAAGGTTGAGGATTAGCCTTCTTCTTTTTCTTCCATTATGTCACAACATTGAGAATATTGTGTGTTCTGGAAGGCAAGTAGGGTTTTTTTCTGGCAAAATAGTTAACATAATAGGCTACCCCAAGGTAGGTGTAGTGAAGGGGTCTTGCTACTGGACTGGTAATCTTAAGGTCCCGGGTTCAAATTATGGTGTGACAATGGGAAAATATTATTGGGATGGAATTTGTGCTGCACTTAGTTTCATTGCATCACCACAAAGCCCATCGAAACGACTTCAAAATACCTTTGTTGTTTCCAATAAAATTGCCTAGTGAGTAAACAGTTCGATAGGTGGTGCTTGATAGAGTTAGGTGTCCGAGATTGGGAGATGAGACAGTGGCGATGTAGCTTCTAGAGGTCAGAAGTTGTTGCGCAACGGCCACGAGGAGACAAGCAGGCGTCATAGGTCTATGAAGGTATGACCAAGAACAAGTCGGTTGCAACACTAATACTGTTTCAGTGTCTCACTCATCATCTGAACTAAGACTTCCTGATTTCACCAAGTTGAGCGGTTGAATCTACAGGTTGTTAGCCTATGTCCAGAGGTAGAGTTGGAACATATCAAAATATAATAGTAGATAAAGCTAGCTTCGAACAGTTCAAGTCAATCAAGATTTTGTTATGACTTGTAGACATTATTTTAAACCATACCATAATAAAACCCTTTGCTTTGATTACCGAAATAGCCAAAATTCGGTAAAATTACATTGTTACCATTATCTTTAATTAATTGCCCCCGGAAATAAAAGTAGGAGAAGAAAAGAGACAGACAGAAATGGCTAAGGAGTCCCCTACCCAACCATAGCCATTTCTGTCTCTCTTTTTTTTTCTTACTTTTCATTCTGGGGGCAAGAGGCTAGGAATCATCCTCCCCTTCTAACAATTCTCTTACTCGACAAGATACAGAAAGTGGTGCCTGACCATCAAAATTGTAACTTTAACCACTTCCTCGCGGAGCCCGTCACCTGACGGGCAGATTTTCCGGCTATTATGTGGCCTGGGAGCGAGGCCAGCTGTTGCAGGCAGCACAAGAGGGCTTTGTCCGGTGCCCACAGACTCTGGGGATATACTGAGGTGTGAGAGTTCCCTCGCATATCTGCAGCGTCACACATAGCGATAACATATCAAAATTGCTAATATTTAGCATTTTTGCCATTCATTTGCAAGATCACTTGCAAGACAATGGTGTACAGAAATTATTCAGGTCTCATTTGAAAGCTCTATCACAGTACTTTCACGTATATATAATTCTATTACGCTCTGCCTTTTGCTTATGCATGAAAATTAGCAGGGAATGAAGGTAATTTCGGGCAATTATGCCCGCTCGTACAGGGTTAAATGTTTCTGTTCAGGTTCTGTCTCGAGTCGGCCACCCCTAGTTATGGGGTATGTGCCTGAGTATATACTGTACATACATTGATACATCTTTAATTACAAAACTAAAGGATGTCAAGTCTTCATACAGTTGTCTTACATGCCATTTGGGCAACACCCTTTCTAGTGTTAAAAAAGCGTCATATACTGTAGATAATGAAGTCTGCCTATAGATGACAGAGTGTAATTAGGAGCAAGCAGTAGTGCAGCCTCATTTAAGGGAGAGATAGATAGAGAGAGAGAGAGAGAGGTGGGAGTCATAGAGAAGACTGGGTGATGGGACACAGTGGAAATAAATGAGATAAAAGGTAGTGGAGATGAATGTGTGCCTGAGTGATCGTGAGTTTCCTAATATAAATTAAAAGGAAGAGATAGTTGGCTAGTGAGTGTCTCCAACATCTTTTGGTTCAATCTAATGAGTTTCTCTGTATAGATAAATATAAACTTGCACACATTAATACAAATATATCGACTAAATTAATGACTACCGCAATTAAGTGTCTAAGAATCTTAAGTCTGACCATATTGTTAATTATATATACGTTGGATTTATTAAAAAAATTAGAGGAAGGAAACAAATCTATTCTTTTCATCACCTAGTCACTCAACATTTCATGGAAGAATTTCCGGTACTTGATGAGGCCTGACAGTGAGAGAGAGAGATTGCGTAATGAAGATGTGAAAGAAGACATACGACTGAAGATAAAGGAGAACTACGAAGACGTGTAACAAATGATGCCACTAAGAATAAATAATATTTTTGGAACTGTCTCTGAACGTGTTGGGAATTGTATGAATGAAGGATGGTGACAGGAATAATGAAGATGGGTGAGAGTCGTTGAAGAAAGATGTTGAAATGCATCATAACAAAGGGAATGTTTATTTACAACATAAAATGATTTTGATCGAAAGTCAGATCCTACTCACTTAGAAATCTATCTCTCTGTCCGACATGTTATGCAATCAAAAATAGATGGAAGATATAGTGGCCACTAAGAAATAAGAATTAGGATGACTTTACTTATCCTCGGAGGACGGTATATGCTGATTCAGTGGAACTTCATGCGTTTAGCGATGCAAGTGGTGTCGCCTATGGCACTGCAATATATTTTGTGAGCCTGGAACATAGCTGTCTGGTCATCGCTAAAGCAAAGGTCGCTCCCATAAGATCCATAACAATACCAAGACTAGAGATAACTGCTGCTTTGCTAGCCGCCAGATTAATCAAATTTGTGGAGGAAGCCTATCATAAAATTGTAAAAGTAAATTTTTTTTTATTATGGTGCGACAGTCAAATTACATTGCATTGGTTGCGTAGTATGAAGAAGCTTCCAGTGTATGTCGCAAACCGTGTTGACGAAATCAAATACCTTCTTCCGACTGTAGAATTCTGGTACGTGTCCTCTAAAGAAAACCCTAGTGACTTACTGTCTAGAGGTGTTTCGGCAAAACATCTGAAATCTTCTGCGTTTTGGTGGGAGGGGCCCATGTGGCTCCGAAACAAAGACGAGTGGCCAGAAGACATATTACCAGATGACCCAACGCCCAAGGTAACTAGCCAAGTCATTGGGACCAATGATAAACAAGACACACAGTTATGGAACTGGGAAAAATATGGCAGTTATGATAAATTAATTCGGATAGTTGCATGGACTATTCGATACAAGAATAATTTGAAGGCAAAAATTAAAGGGACGCCTCCCACAGACAGTGCCCTCCTCAGCATAAAGGAACTAAAAGTATCAGAAAAGATTATAGCTCAAAGATGCCAGCAGGAATGCTTCCCAAAGGAGTACGAGATGCTGTCTGGTGACAAGGGTACTCGCAATAATTTGGTAAACCAATTAGGACTTGTCATGAAGGGAGGATTAATTGTATGTGAAGGTAGATTGAAGTTTGCGGCTCTTCCGGATTCAATGAAATATCCGATACTACTGCCTTCCAAACATCCTTTCAATACCATGCTCATCAATATTTGTCATCGTGTCTGTTGTCACTATGGAGTTAATCACGTGGTCGCATATGTACGGCAGAAGTGGTGGATTCCTATGAAAAGACAAGCGGTAAAACAAGTGACCAGTAAGTGTATAACCTGTCGTAAAATACAGGGTAATACCTACGCGAAAGCTAGAGTACCTCCTCTACCAGACATCAGGACTACTCCTAGAGATCCCTTCGAGGTCACGGGGGTTGATTATACAGGAGCAATTCCTGTCCGGGACTCACACAACAACAAGGCTTATATGCTTTTATTTACGTGCGCTACTACAAGAGCTATCCACGTTGAAGTAGTTAGCAATATGACCTGTGACAGCTTTATCCATGCGTTCCGGAGATTTTGTAGTAGGCAGGGATTTCCGCAGATAATGTTAAGCGATAATGCTGCTACATTTGTGGGAGCTTCCAGACACTTGGAAGACATCCAAAGCGATCATAGTCTTCGGGCTCATCTTGACGAAATCCAATGTGAATGGCGTTTTATCCCAGCACGTGCGCCTTGGTTCGGAGCTATTTGGGAGAGAGCCATAGGTATTGTGAAGGCTGGGCTTAAAAAGGTACTAGGTCGTGCTCTAGTCTCCTTCGAGGAACTAACTACTGTCCTATTGGAGCTGGAGGCTACCGTGAATGATCGCCCTTTAACATATGTCTCGGGTGATCTGGAGGACCCTTGCCCTATTACTCCATCCATGCTGGTTAAAGGTCGTAGACTTCGTGACTTCCCAAAGGACCTAATTCAGCTAGATGAGCTGCAGGATCCTAGTTACGATAGTAAAGCAGCGATACACAGCAGGTACAATTACATCAATAAATTGATCCGGGACCTATGGAGGCGTTGGTCTAATGAATACTTGGCATCACTATGAGAAGCTTATAAGAATAAAAGAGGCTCATCAAGCAGTGTATGGCCAAAGATAAATGACATCGTGCTTATACATGATGAGGGACCTCGTGTCCTTTGGAAACTTGGTAGGGTAGTTAGACTCTATCCCGGACGAGATGATCTGGTTAGAGTGGTCCAGATTAGAACAAAGACTGGCCTGACCACTCGACCCATCGTCAAGTTGTATCCATTGGAACAGGAAATCGAAAGCATTTCGATCCCTCAATCGGCGGTCACTGGTGATGGTGTTAGCTCTCACGACTCCACCCCTATGTCACCAGCGGTCGCTGGACCATCTGCCAGTAATGATCCTGTTGGAAGATTACCTCTTCACCGAGCCGCTGTTAGCTCTTCACAGCTATGGAGATCTAACATCGCTGCGGGATTATTGTAGATAATGTATATATTGGTAGTGGGAATGTGTCGAGACTCGTAAGTAACTAGACAGTTTAGGTTAAGTAGACATACTGGAAGTTCAAATTAGGCACCAGTATTAGGCTAAGTTATATATCTATATAAAAGATATATACTATTTTGTATTAAGTTTATATGGTTTATTATCCATAAATATATCGGGTTATCATTATAATCAATCCGGTATATCCTTTTAGTTAGTTAAATGACGCATTGGTGGAATATACTGCGCATGCGTCATTCTCGGAACTGGCGGGTTCATCGCCACAAACCAGAGAATCGCTTTCGTTACGACCTCAAGAGCATCTCCTAGCTGCTCCAATACAACCACCTGTTTCCTGCTAAGTCATCCTAATTCTTATTTGTTAGTGGCCACTATATTATCTTCCATCTATTCCTACCATTATCATTGAGCTATCTATCCCTATCAACCAATAAAAGTAAGTTAACTCTTGTGAGTTTATAGGTAAATTCCGCTTTGTTTACTATCGAATTCTCACAATGGCTATCATTATTTGACGGTTTCATAACTATATGGTATCCTTTCATCAAGCAACTTTAACTGTTTTTGCCTTCGTTCGATACTAAATAGTCCAAAACCTTTCTACATGGCGGCTCTCTATTATATCATATGTTTATAATAGTATAAACATCCAGAATATATATATATACTGTATATATATATATATACCAGTATATATATATATATATATATATATATATATATATATATACATACCGTATATATATATTTTTGTTTTTATGTGAATGAGGGAGACAAAAGGCATAACTGCCTGCAGCGAGTGCCTCCCCCAGATTTCAAAGTGACAGGGTCTATCGTGGATTCACGATAGTCAGTGGTATAACCTACATTTTCTATGTATCATACCCTAAATACAGTTTGTACAGAATGTAAGCTTCATAAGTTAAATAAGGCCTATTATACGAAAGTATAGTATTTAAGTGTCTTTAGGAATGCATATATGATTTATCATATAAACCATGCCGTAATATTATAAAAGCGGTGCGATATTTACCGCTAGATATCCGCTACAAACTTAGCAGTAGCTGCTAGATTCGTAGCGTAAGACGATGACGTCTCGGATTGTGGCGCACCGCGCCAGAGCTCCTTAGTCTACCATCGAGACATCTCCACTCCTTAGTTCCCTGCGACCTGGTTCCGGTTTTCATCCAGCTCTCATCATTAACTTAAACTCAACTTCATCCAACAGACAGACCGACTGACAGCTAAGCCTTATTATCATGATTTAACTTTCTTCAACCTTATATTTTCTTTATTTGTTCAGGTGCACCCATGTGGTCACCTTGAGGTAAACATCCAATGGTTTCCGAATGTCATTTGCCTACCAACCACCAGCACCTCCATCAGCATTTCTAATTTGCCTAACTGCAACTTTCCTATGGTGATTTAAATAGTGAGTTACACTCCCGGTATTATTATTATTAATTTACATTTTATATGAGCGGACCTTTTAAGTCTTAGGTAGCCTAGAGTAAACTTATCTTTCTTAAATCAGCCATATTGGTGCCCAGACCCGGGACTTTGACCCACAGTTAGATTTCCTATAGTTAGGTATTATGAACAAGGGCTATATTGATGGAGGTTGTGGATCAAAGGATCCTAGTAGGGGTAGGTCTCGGCTATCACCATCATACCCTATATTTGTTTCCCTAATTCATCATATCCCAATCTCTCGTGGTACTGTATTGTGTAAGGCAAGCGGTTTATATAGTCATTTCTACCTCTTCACTTTAATTACATTAATCTACAAAGGGTAGGCTATTGTGCATACAATAGTGCATATGAGGATTAAAATGTAATTTCATATGACAATTGACAAAAGGGTATTCCTATATTTCACGATTGAGACTTATTATTGAGGTCCGTATTGGCTAAGAAGGGTTAGGCTAATTCGTGCAAATCATTTAATGGCTAGTAAACCAGAAGATAAAAAAAACATACTTATGACTATCACAGTCTTGAAAAACCAGAGAGGGGGTTTGAGGGATCTCATTACTAGGCTAACATCCGATTTGGAAGACTTTGTAGCTAGTGCAACTCCTGAACAGCTAGAGGCTAGGTTAGAATACCTACACACTACCTATGATCGTATAGTTACCCTGAATGAAAGTATAGTATCAGGTTAGAGGAAGAGTCAGATATTCATGCGGAGTACGAGCAGTGCGCTGTCATGATATCGCCAATTTAGAGGCAATACATTTACTGCGAAGGGCGGTGAAGAAAATAGAGATAACCTCGACTAGCAGCGCTGCCAAGCAGACAGATCCCCGTCGTGAAGTCAACTTGCCCAAATCAAATTTACCGAAGTTCAGGGGAAACTTGACCGAGTGGTTAGCATTTTGGGACGTCTTTAAATCAACAGTGCATGAATCAAAACTTGACGATGTACGAAAGTTCCATTATCTTAAAGGCCAACTCGAGGATGAAGCCTTACATTTGTTAGAAGGTTTTTCCATCATAGGTGAAAATTATGATAGTGTCGTGAACTTATTACAGGCGACTTATGGAGACACTGACCAGCTCAAGGTAGCCCACGTGAACGCGCTGTTGATCCTAGCACAGCCTAGGTACAGGGTCGATGAAGTGACAAAATTCAGGGCAGATATGGAGTGTCACACAAGGTCATTAGATGCGTTAGGTGTAACTTCACACTAAATGCTAGTCATAATCTTGAGACAGAAATTACCTCTAGCTATTCTAGATAAGGTTCATACCTTTAACTGGGAGGAGTTCAAAGAGGCATTTAGCAAGGAGATTAGCAACATACTATTGAACAATGGTAGGACGGTGGGTGGGTCAGAAGGGACAACAGCAAGGGGTTCAATTAATATGATGGTAGGCTCTAAAGGGAAGGTTGAAGATTCACGAAAGAAACCACAAATGTCATGTAGGCTATGCAACAATCCCAAGCATAAATGGCTAAGCTGTACCAAATATCAAACCAATGAAGCCAAATTAGCTCAAGCAAGGAAGCTAAAATTGTGCAAGGGTTGTCTAAGTAAGGACCATGGTATGCAGGGTAAGTGTACTTCTTCCTATTTGAGGCCCTGTCGCAACTGTGAGGGCCATCACTTTGACAAGTTATGCCCCACAGGTAGTCTAGTCAAGGACGAAAAAGTAGGGGGTACTGCAACACTAATGCTAGGCAGTAGGAAGGACACCACCATTTTACCCACAATCAAGATACCCATAGAGGGTTATGGCAGGGCACCAGTCTGTCGGCTACTCCAAGACCAAGGCTCACAACGATCCTTTATAAAGAGATCGGTGCTGGACGGTCTAAAACACCGTGTAGTAGGTAGTGAGACCCTTAGGTTGCAAGGTTTTACAGGAGTGACCGACAGTAGAGACTACAAAGTTGTTGAAGTTGCTTACATCTACCGTAAGAAGAAACACTTTTTACAGTGTGTAGTGGTAGATGAACTCCCAGACTATCAATCTGTAGGAATTAACAAAGTAGAGCATGCACTTCGTAGGAAAGGTATTTACCTGTCTGATCCCGTAGGTGACTTGAAGGAGGTGCACATACTGTTAGGA